>JAQBSW010000450.1:0-203430 GCA_029291075.1 Eudiplozoon nipponicum
TTTGTGTGCGTTTACGTGTAATATACACTTTCATTCTAACATTAAATAGCAATACCATTAATTATTTACGCAATAATATTAGTCCTAATAAATATTTAGGTTGCATTAACGAAAATCTAATGGTATATATACTTTTGTTAGCACATGCACCAAAAAAGGCTTCAGCTGTTCTAAAATGCCAAACAGCAAGCAAAAAATAAATTACTTTGGTGACATTTGCATAATTTCTATAAATCAAGTTTTTTAGTATGATATAGGCAGCCATCCACATTGTTTCCAACCCGTCGTACGACATCGCACACGTACTGACGCCTTTAGACTTTCAAGGATCATTGTAGTCGCGTGATGACGAACTGATCTACGAGGATTAAACCACAATGCACAAAGTATTGCTACGTGTACGACTGCTTAGACACAATAAGGATTGGAGTTTATCAAACGTTCGCAAATGAGATTTTAATAATTTTTATCACCATCCAGGCTATCGATGTTTATTAGTTATATAAAATACGCAAAAATTTATTATTTAAATATATTATATGAATTTTCTTTGTTGACATCTGCGACTGGCAATTTTAGCAACTGAGCCGGCTTATATGACTCAAACTGTTTCAGAGATGATTCGCTGATTTAAATTTATGAAATAAATTCCCTTAAATTATATTAATTCCCAGGTTTATGACAAAATAGATACTTGACCATACATTCCTTGTGTACGTATGCACGTTAATGAACGAGAGAGTCAACTGTCTTAAAGCATTAATATGAATAACGAGCAATTTAATAATTGATAAACGCGCAGAAGGTGAACACATTTAATAAAGCAAAGTTTGCAAATTTGGGATAATCAAAAGTCAAAATTTATTTGACTTGCCTCACTTGATGTAAATGAGGCATAAATACCTATGTTCTATGTCTGGTTATGATTATTTTTATTTAAACTTTAAGCGCATAAGTCTAATTTTAGTTAAAATTGCTGTTTTGCGCAGTTGATTTAAAAGTGTCTCTTATCTATTTCTATTCTGCAAACTGTATTTGAATAATAACTGGTATATGCTTTGAAATTTTAATTTACTTACTTTTGTGCTGCCGTTTGTTGAGCTTGAACAAGATAGGAAATGCTGTAATGCGCTTGTGAATCTTTGAAAGCGAAACTAGAATGTCAGAATGTGTGTGATTTTGACAGTAATCACTCGATGATTCAATCCATTAGATAGTCCATTACTGTTCAGATACTTAGGTAAGCTCAGTAACAACGGTAAAATGCTCCGGATTAAATGTTGATTATAAATTTACTTTTGAGACACAAACAGAATATCATAGTCTATTGACACACCCAACTGTACTTCCATTTTGCAAAATGAAAATCTACGAAGTATGTGAGCGTTTACTTATTCTTGCAGTGGCTACCCTGGAAGTCGATTATCATCAAATGGCCCCTTTTACGTCGGTGTTGATTGCCAGATAATTAAACGTAAATATGCCAAACTGATCAGTGTATGATTTGGAAGTTTGCATGATAGAGCAGCCGATCATTAGGAAACAATAATAGGTAAAAAAATGTATTTAGTTTTTTTACTACTGAAGAAAGCATTGTAAAGACCAATCGTGTTTACATTTATAAAATTAGTGAACGTTGTCACACGTTTCAATTTGAGTTCTTAGTCTTTCTTCGGTGGGCCAGTATGAGTCGTATTGCGGAAAAACTAATGTAATTGTAGAGAGGATAAAAATTTAAAAATTCATCTAGGTGGCACCGTTATTTTGATTGCTGGCGAAATCAGTGCAAGAGAACCAACAAATTTTATATACCATAGTTCTATTGCAAAAAACTGTCAAGTGAAAAGCAAAGTCTGTAGAATGCCTAACGAAACAATGTGTGTGTCGTCTGAAAACAATAATTAGTTGACTAGAGGGAAAATTGTAAACCCAACAAATGCATATGGAAGGTAAAGAGAATGTTGGGAAATTTTCGAGCCTTATACCAAAAATTTTTGTTAAATGGGTTAACTTGCCATTCTTCACAGTAAAGTAGGCAAATTTTGCCTAACTGAACAGCGCGCTAAAAAGCTAAAGAAGCACATCCTACGTAAAATTTTGTACAATCAGACAACCGTTAAACCAAATAACAGAAATGGTAAGCAGACAGAAAAGTGAATCAAAAAGAGGAGGTTAACAAAATTTTTACACCGACACATACCTGTTACGCAAATGCTTACTTAAAACAATCGCTTTTCCCGACAACAAGTTAAAAAATATATTAAACGTAAATATATACAACACGTCTGTTGTTTTGAACAAATTAAATGTATTTTTTATTGGCGCATTTAAATTTGGTGTTTTAAGTTAAATATAATATTTGTAAAATAAAATTCATTTTTGATAATTCTGATAAATTCATTATTTTAATATTCACGTGTTCTAACTGAATTAAAATTAATACACCTGTTTATAGAAAAAGTATACGCATTAAGAGGATTAATGGATTCCATTGGTTATGTGCGTAATTTCAAATAAATATCTAAATATCTGAACATTATTTAAATCATTGAAAAATATCTTAAAATTTTCAGAGTGAAAACGAAACCACCACTACCTTGAAAACTGAAAATGTAGAATAGTTTGGCATTAGGCTTAAAAAAATTAGGTTTTTAATAATATGATTTGTGGCTCTCAAGTAAAGAAAATTCACGCATCCATGGAAGCATCAACTATCATACAACGCGTATATCCTAATTCTTCGAAGCATAACACAGTTGTCACTAAATTAAGCGAAGTGTGATTAGTAAAACATTAATAATGAAGCAAAAGCTAGCATGTGTGAAAGGCACGATCGTATATAAAATCAATTGTTGTTATCATACATATTAAGAATTAGAAAATCAAATAAACTTCCTGGCTTTGTCATTATGGCGTAAATTAACGGAGGTTTAATACAATTAATGGAATCGTCGAGTTTAAAATTAATTATATATGTTGCAAGTATAAAATCTACGTTGCGCAAGCTAGCTAAGATAAGTCATCAGGTAGACCGGTGTCTGCCTAATTGAGGACTCATTCAGTATTTATCAGAATTTGCCGCGAACGGTGCTTGAACAGGAACAGATTTTCTTCGGTTCCTTACACACGTCATTGCGCCAAACCCCGCAGCACGCGGAATGTTCTAACATATACCAACGTTTGGCTTTGATTAGCCTTTACTTCAGGTGGATCCTACTTTTCATTTATTTAGACCTAAAGGTGAAACTTGCCTCCCAATAGCTCTCATTATAGAACAGTAATTATGTCCTATGTGGAAATGATTTTAATTTTAACTTGGGTGGTAGGATTTGGATTATACATATTCTCCCAACATAAAGTAATTATAAAAAAATAATTATGTAAATTCATCAATGAGAATGGCTTCGTTATTATTGGGAGCTTGTTAATTACATGCCAGAATTAGACGTGATCTAGGCTCGAACCGGGGCACATACAATCTTTCAGAGTAAACCTTACGTTCATGCTCACATTAGTCTATCATTCTGGTTAAATTTGAACTAATGTTTTACTAGGTGCGCAATACTTAATACAAAATTGCCTATATATTAGAATTCCGCAACAAACAGTATATAAATTTACGTGTGAGTGACGATAGTGTGTGTTCATGACTGAAAACGAATTGTCTACTATCTATTCGAGACTGCTAGAGGTGAGAGACGCATATCCAATTTAGCTTTCCATATATATGCATTGCGGTATGATCCTCGCCTGTCAATTTGCCGTTGTAATCTGATGATAATCATAGACGGTCGAAACGCGTCAGTACGTTAGACTGATGATAGTTTTGCAATGTTGTTCGAGACTGGTTAAACACAATGAAATTGGTGTTTACTTCAAGCTTGCAATCCTGATTTTAAAAATTATTTCCAACGCCTGCACAATCTATGATTGCTTTGATTTAATCTAAAATTATATTTCGAATCTGCAATTGATACGAAACCGGTCTACTTGATTAATTTTATTATAACATTGTGCAAGGTTTAGTTTTGTCTGACAATATATATATATATATATATATGTATGTATGTTTGTGTGTATGTGTGTGTTTTCGTGTGTATATTGGAAAAGCGCCATGAACTTGAGATTATTTTTCTTTTCTACAAAAGGGTTTTTGTATTTTGCGGAAACCCTTATGGCACGATACAAAGTTCAGAACAAAACAGAAACTTTTTTATTTCAGAAATGCTTCTTTATTTTTGTTTATTCGTCGTAAAATGCTACATTACAAGCGTGATTGCAAAGGGTAGGACGAGAGGAAAAAGATAACATTCATTGCAAATGGGTTAGACGTTATCAAATAAATTAATGTTAGCCAGACATGAAAATTATGTAAATTATCTAACGAATGAAAGAGTAATAAATGGGCAAATATAAAAGTCGTTTAGAAAGCGTGTAATTAACTAGGGGCCTTAAATTAAGAGATAAAATAAGACAATAGGTAATAAGAATGAAATTTCGATTAACAAACTTGTAAACTGTTGAACCAGAAGTAAGTAACAAATATTCATATGGTTTTCTTAATTCAATAAAATTGATCTTTACCGGAGCCAGTTTTTTATTTTAATTCAGGCAATCGTCTTCGCCTACCATTGGACAAAGTCGTATTCCTAATCGAACCTAGCGAATTTACAACGCTGTTTCATTTATGAAATCAAATTCTGATATAATCTCAGCAGACACCATTATTAATCTCATCATCCTGTCACGACAACATATCGTCATGAGGCGACAGTCATAGTAATTAACTATATTTTTGCGAAACTGTATTAATCAAAAGTACAAGATCTGCGCTTTGACGAACGCAGTAATAATTCCAGGTATTTTCTTTCTTTAAAATATTTAGACTGCCAATAACAGCATGCCTGCTTAAAAACTAGGTGTTATAGCCACTGAGCCGCCATATCCGCGGCAAATTCTGGCCAGTACTTGATGAATTCTCAATAGGGACGAAGCCGATCAACTGGATGAACTGTACCGTCCTATTATCCCACATTCTTGACCAAAAGATGTAGTGGTTAAATGACGTAATACCGGCTCCTACTGATGAGTCGCCAGTACACACGAAACGAATGTGCATGCGATTATACTTTCCGTTCATGCTGCCTTTGGTTTATCCTTCTGGTCACAACTGAACTAATTTGTTACTAGGTTCGCAACACCTAATATATACTTGCATATATATTAGTTCTCCGCAACAAACAGAAGTTTACTGGATGAACTGTTGTTGCTACACTAGACAATTCTTTTTTCATACTGACATTTTTATGTACTTAATGGACCAGATGTTTATATCAAGATGGTAACTAAAGTTCGTTCCACATACAATCTAATAATTTCCGTGATTCAAGAAAGGATAATACAATTTTGGCACTATCTGTGTCTTATTTTCTAAATAATGCATAAACATGTTTACTATTAGAACCGACAAATGTTGTCACATGTCCGACACAATTAGTTTGTTTGCTTACTGACGATACATTTGTCGGAACCATCACTATGTCGTCATTACATTATATATTTTAGTAATGGCATGTGAAACATTTGGAGAGTACAATCTCCTACTGGTATTAAAAGCAAAGCGGTAGCTTAGCTAACTCCATATGCAGTCTTTAGCATTGTGTTACCAAAGCCGATTCACTATATACTATTTGAACTGATGCGTTGCGCGTAAGCTCATGAGGATAAAACTTCCTAAAATGTGATTTGGCATATCTTTATTCATTTTTGAATTACCTTTTTAATAGGTATGTCTTACCTAATAACTAAAATCATATATGCTTTTGTATATTAGGTGTTGTGCACCTAGTAAAAAAAATAGTTCAAATAGAACCACAAAGGTAAAACATACACAGCATGAACCGAAAGAATAATCTCGAGCACATTCGTTTCGTGCTTACTGGCGAGTAATCAGTAGGAGCCGGTATTACGCCCTTTATCCACTATATATTTTGGTGAGGGATGTGGGAAAATAGGACGTTACATACCTTACGATAATATATAGTGGTTAAAACGCGTAATATCGGCTCCTACTGACGAGTCACCAGTAAGCACGAAAAGAATGTGCACAAAATTATACTTTCCGTTAATGCTTTCTTTGGTTTATACCTCTGGTCATATTTGAACTAATTTGTTACTAGGTGAACAACACGTAATACACAATTGCTTATATATTTGATCTCCGTCACAAACAGTATCTAACTATTCATTTTAATGTTATTGCTCTAAAAATGTCTTTCGTAGTAATTTAAAATTCTAACTTAAGACCAATTTGTTTAGAGTGTAGCAATTATAAAGAACTTAATTAATCCTTATATTTAGAAATTTGAAGTTACCTATCTATATTTATTTTATGTTTATAAGTAAAAAAAGTTATAAATTTTTTTAAACATCTCTGTTTTAATTAAAATATTTTTATGTTTTTTTGTTTTTTATGCTAATATTTGTTTCTGAAATCTGAATTTGGAATTTCGAATTTTTTTTTCGCTCATGTCTGTTTGGCGCACGACATAGAGTTAATTTACCTGTTGTCTTGGCTGGACATTATGTCCATAATTTTCATTAATTTGTATAACGTGTATTAAACGTTATTGTGATATAAGGAAAGGATGTCAGTTTCGACTTTACGTATTTCGAACTGAGTTTTCCACTCTTGAATGGGTACAACATGGGAACCATTTTAACAGCGAGCTATCACTCCGACGGTTTTAATTACACAATTTGTGCTAAGCTTTACTTTTGTAGCAGTGGATAAGAGCTGCAGGTATGAGGCAACAGGAAACCTGTCAGGGAGCTTTACGAAAGTTGGCTTAATTCAATTGGTTATGAAGGATGTCAAACCGGTCGTTCTAATCTGGGCGAATATCCTTATGACATTACAGGTGTCAACATGGTGTCATAGGGACTCTCATCATGTAGCGAGCTGAGATTCAACACAACAGCTGAGGAAAATCTTTTACTTAAAATGAATTTTTAATTTTAAAAATATGTTTCTTTGGAGTCGACAATAACATGAAATTACGAAATCTGCCTCCAAAAGCAAAAAAAAATGAAAATAAATGTTTGACATTTTATGTGATAATATATTGCTTTTGAATTGGCTCACGCGTGGTAACAGTGGGTGATTTTGAATTTTATTTGATTTAAATTGATCTATTTAAAATTTAGCCAGAATTTATTATCGAATATTGACAATAAACTGGGTGGCGCTTAATACGCGACTCATAATGTTAGGTTTGCGAAAATTGAGCCTTCAAGAATTTCGTTCAATGCTAGAACACGCACGACGAAGATCGATCTGTAGATAACACGTGAATAATGTTTGGAATCAAATCAGAAAGGAATCTAACAAAGATGTCTTTCTTCTGTTGGAAAATTACGCCTAATTTTTTTTTAAGCACCATTAAATATCACTAAAATAATTGCGTGTTAATTATTCAATTTAGACAATTTTTATTTAACGAAATCCTGGAAGATGTATATAACTGACACGTATTCTTAAAGCATCTCTAGAATATGTCAGTATGTGTGAATGATGTTAGGTCTACTATGCTTTGTTCACTAGTTAGTAAAAATGGTGTTGGTGTTTACCTCAAGCACGCAAACTTGTTTTAAAGAACTTTTATCACCACCAGCGCATGGCGAATACTGCAAAAAATTAATATAGGTGACAGCACAGAAACTGTGCAACCATCAAGCAAAGGTTATGCGAGACTTTCAGAGACGAGAACCATGTATTTCGTTTTCCTTATATATTCAACTCGGTCTGATCCTTGTTAGTCTGTTTGTCGTTGTGCTCTGATGAGGACCGTAGATGGTCGAAACGCGCCAATACATGCTACGAATATTAATTGTGTTCTCTTTTGCATCTGGTTAGATATAACGTGGATAGTAGTGTATCCCAAGTTTACAATTTTTATTTAAATAACTAAAGTATAAGGCCAAATATATTTTCTCAATTGAAACTATTGATTGAAAAAATGAATTATACGGAATTAATGACAAAATTCGTCCAATCATCGATTGGATACATACGAAATTGATCTAACACGTGTGTCCAACATGTTTACGAACAGCTTTATACAACTTGCAAAATTGTGCTTAAAATTTTGTTTGTTTGTGTACTGCAATCATGTGTAAAGTAGTCGCACATTAACGCATGCAAATCTGGAACATACAATTTAACCAGTAAACTGAAGCCAGTTAGAGTTGGTAAAATAATTTTAAAGCTGCACGCTTACAGACCAGGGATTATAATATAACATTTGCCCTTCAGTGACGGCATAAAACAATCCCTCAGTTGACAAAGAACAACGAAATGTAAACGCAAGGCGAAACCAGGCTAATGTCTGAGATGCACAAACCAGCGAACAGACAAACGATCAAACAAGCATTCTTTTGGTAGGAAGCATATCATAGCATGCATACACTGGGTCATAAATTCAGGTTATTGCAAACAGAAATAACCATACATTGTTCGATTTTCGTCCAACTAATGAAATAAGAAGGCTAAAAATTATTTCCATCTTTTGAGTTGCATTTCAATTAATGTAAATCAAAACAAAGTTTACTGGCCTTTTGAATTCTAAATTAAAGGTTTCATTAATGCTTTTCTAAAGCCTTGTCTGAACGTCAACGAGCATATGCTCTGTTTTAATTTTCTTTTGTCAAACGCAAGTGCAAAAATCCAAAATGAACGAAATTGGACTTACCGTTTGTTGGGCGTAAAATACAACATAAAACAGTCTATTCGCGCGGTGTTAAGGCTAATTAAATTCCAGCAGAATTAGAAAAAGAGAAGAAGCTAATAAATCAGCGCTGGTTGATATTGTACGAAATGACCACGGGCGCATAACTTAAGCACTCCGCATTAAAACGTCCTCTTTTTGACTATGGGTATATTTTGAAAGTATCAATCAATAACTAATTGTCATTTTTCGAGCAAATGCTCGATTAACGTGACAAAATTAATAATCAACGTCGGTTCTCGTAAGTAAACAAGGCCATATCTATGCATAAATTGAGTCAATTTGGACAGATTGCTCAATTTTTGTTCGCTAGAATGTTTTGTTTACAAAATAAGTAAATGTAGGTATTTAAGCAATCATGTATTGCAAGGGCGGTGTAAAAAATTATAGAAATCAAGGTTGCACGCTCAATATAAACACCAATTCTATAATATAAATGCTTTTCTCTGCATAAACTAAGCCTTGTTTTAGGTGGTCAAGGCAATTCATCCAGTAGGCCGGTTTGTCCATATTCGGAACTACACAAATACTGTCCTCATGCTTGCCGCAAACGGGATTCGAACCATGCCACATTTTCTACGAAGTCTTCAACTTTATTTACCACGTCAACCTCCCGTATAATATAAAAAGACTTGCTACTGTATTTTAAATACTTCATTTATAATTATTTTATGCTTCAATGCATGATATATAACTCAATTCAAATTTAAATCGTATATATTTGATTAACCAAAAAATTACACGTGAACTTAGATGCTATGGGACGCTAATACCAAATAGAGAGATGAATCGCTACAATTAATTTAAATGAAGATAGGGCTAGGCTTTTCACAGAAAAATATTATATTTATAATGCGTCGAAAATGATCAATTTGCTCGAAGACTTCACAATTTATGCCATTCAGTTCCGAAACGTGCAAATTAGAAAATAAAACGAACATTGGTTGCGCGGGCACTGATAGCGTTTACTATAATCAAGGTAGCGAACTTGATATAAACACCTTACCCATAAAGTACTTACATATATAAGTATAAACTAAGAATTTTATAGTGTAGTAAAGGCAATTCATCCAGTAGACCGGTTTCGTATTTGCTGGGAACTCAGCACATATTGGCCAGAATTTGCGGTGGGCAGGGCTCGAACCTGGGCACGTCTGCTTCGGAATCCGGTGCTCTAACCACTGAGCCACCCCGCTGCAATCAAGAATTTTAAGATCAATAACAACGGATGCAATGAAACATTGAATCTGCAACTTGACTTTATTGGCAACCAGACGTAATCGACTGAAATTCGTATCGCATAGGTTCATCCACGAGAGATTGTTGCGTTCAAGCGTACTGTTAATCGCTCGGTTATAGATCCCGTCGACATAGAAAATAATAAACTACACATGGATCTATTTGATAGTGCGCACGTATCCTACGGAGATCCACAGAACTCGAATGCGTTCATTTTCAACTATAAGAGATTGTCTCTGGCAGAAAAACGGTAAAAAGTCTTATCGCTTGGGCAAACATTTTGCATATTGCATAATGATTAGAACCGGACTACAGAGATAAGGACAATAGCCACACTGGAGTGCCTATACAAAATGTTACATCAAGAATTTCACATAGAGCTGAATTTTGTCCTCTACTTAAAGCTGAACTAAGTGTTATTGATCACGAACAGAAATACGAGGTATGCCAAGTTAATAATGGCAGATCGAAATCGACTGAAGATTTAGCATAGCCTGAGATGAAAAATGCGTGTGAAGCAACTCAATAAAGAACCGACAATAGGAATTCTAATGAAATAGATAGCATTGCACTTCGCCTCAAACGAGCTAAACTAGTAGGAACAAGCGCGGCCAGAATGTTCGGCATGCCAAGACTACTCAAAGTAGTTGGAACTAACACCATGACGCCATCATGACCCATCATGCCAATGATCAACATTCCACAGCGCAAGCTAACTAGATAACTGAAAGCAATTCTACAACTAGTACAAATTGAAATGTACAATGATTGTGTTGGGACACTTTCGACTTTGTAAATTAAGTAAAATCGTATAATGTCATGAATAAAAAATTCTTTCTTTCGATGTAAAAATCGATATACAAATTTCCCTGTTGATTAGACCATCGATTTCCTCCGTGAGTTCAACGATGTAAACCCACACATCATTCCTCATAACCACAAGTTATCTAAAACTTCTCTCAATAAACGTACTAAAGAAGTACAATTTACCTTTATTAGTCAATATTTCACACAAGTCGACGGATTGGCGATATGCAGTCGGTTTAGAGGTTAACTAGCTGATGCGTACATGTTCTACCTGGAAACATCCTTACTTGAGCTATTTATTTAATAAATACCGACACTCATTTTCTGAAGTATATTGACGACACTGTCATAATCATAAATGTAGATGTCAAATCATATAGCATGCTGAAGATTTTAACAGTATGCTCCATCAGAATCAGTTTACTTACGTGTGACAGAGCTCTCAGTCTTCTTCTTGGCACTTCCTGGCATATTTTCATTGAGACAGGAAGATGACAGTCTAAGAAAGTAGCATATCAGATGCAGACATGGACTGGACACTCGTCAATTACGATTGCACTGTCCTAATTTCGTGAAAGAGAAATTTGACAAACAATTTAACCGACAGAATAAAGAAAATCTGTTCCAAACAATGTAAATGTCAAGAAAGGGTGGTGCTCAGACAAATTTATTAGAACTAGGGTGTCTCGAAAATTTCGTTTAGGCAATCATGAAAGAAGATGGAAAGTCTAAAATGTTCACTCGAAGAATTAAGATAATGTAAAGAATAAGTTCCCTGCAATTGAACAGTCCAGCATTATTTACAAATTCAAATGCCTTAGCTGCACACTGCGCTATGTAGTCCGGACTAGCCGATAATTAAGAAAGCAAATTTAAGGATGGGACAAGTGAGAACCCATCAATCAATTGTTAACACAATCTGTGCACCTGTAAACTTAAAGGAATCAGTATATAACCGACATACGAGTGCTACCAGTGATTACGCAACAGTAAGTTGCGTATTGAAATTGAACGATGACAGCACTGCACAAGGAATGACATCATTAAAAAATTTTAGAACCTTACAGATTACTCACAGCTGGCATATGTGAGAACGTTTCAGCAATAATTGGACACATTTATGGAATTTGGTGCAACACACCTAGTAACAAATATGACCAGATGGATAAACTAAAGGCAGCATGAACGGAAAGTATAATCTCGTGCGCATTCGTTTCGTGCGTACTGGCGACTCTTCAGCAGGAGCCGGTATGACTCCCTTTACCCACTATATATTTAGGTGAAAATGTGGGAAAATAGGATGCCAAATTCCTTACCAAAATATATAGTGGTTAAAGGAGGTAATACCAGCTTCTACTGATGAGTCACCAGTAAGCACGAAACGAATATGCACAAGATTAAGCTTTCCGTTCATGCTGTCTTTGGTTTATCCTTCTGGTCACAACTGAACTAATTTGTTACTAGGTTTGCAACACCTAATACATACTTGCATATATATTAGCTCTCCACAACAAACAGTATTTAAAATAAATACCTTGTCGGACAAAGCTCTTGATCTGATTCTCTTCGAACCCGTATTTATTAATAGAGTATATTGCTGTGACATAATGGGATGTGGCTTGGAGAACGTAACCGAAAATCGATGCCAAACATTTTCGAGTGTAAATGAAAACAGTTAACGTTTAACTGGTTTGACAAATCATGGATCATTAATTACATATAATGGGATGGCAGTGAATGTTGACGCAAAATCTAATGAGTACATTCACATGTTTCTAAAATGGAGATTGTGATTTGCTATAAATCTTAAGGTCTCACTGTACTCAATCTCACTAGCGGAGAATTGCATGGCTGACTGATGCGGAAATATTATTACATAAATTTACTTATTTATTTCAATCAATTATGTAGAAATAGGAATAAATAAAATATATTACTTTGTATAATTATACATAATAACATATATCTGTTTTTATGTAAAGCATGACAAATTACAATACATTATTGCGCTACATTTTTTGGCAAATAGGATTATCCGGTCGGCGATATTTTTATCGGTGTAGAGTCAATTATTTTCAAAAGAAAAACTGTCCTGTTTATAACTTTCAATTAAGTTGCAGATAAAATTTCGTAGGCAACTGGATGCAGGTTATCCTCGAATTGTCAGTCGACCTTGTGTCCTTAAACGAAACATAAATAGTTATTCCTGGTGCACAGTTCAAAGGGCTAATGACACGACGGGCGTAAAATTGTGCTATAAATCAATTTAAGGTTAGTCACTGCACCATGCATTAATGCGTTGGTACCGTTTAGTGCATTTGACTCTGTCCTCAGACCAATGCTAGATAGTCTACTGTCTTGTAAATGAATATTTTGAAAACTGGACACCTTGATGTGGACCACTTTAAGCAAATATGGTAACCTCGTTCCGAAACCGTTCCATTGCTATTTTATTTTTTAGACCGGAACGGTTTCGAAACGAGGTTTCCACAATAGCCTAAATCTGCTATTGTGAGTATTGTACCGTGTATAGTGGCCTGCTGATAATGCCGGATAGAATGCACAGAAACGTAGCCAGTAAACAAAATTGGATAACGCCATATTTCCAATGGTTAGTTTGAGCGATGTTGAAACCTTCGTAGGAAAGGGACGAATACGCACCCAACTTGATCGAGGACAAAACAGATGCATACTGGAAAATGGTGATCAGTCGGATCTTTGTGAAACTGATAGTGCAAAGCAACAACCCGAGAACGCGACTCGCGGAAAATCATCATATGGATCTTGCACTGCGCAACAACCCTTCAAAACCAATAGACACCTTCGGTTGTGACCAGAAGGATAAACCAAGGACAGCATGAACGGAAAGTAAAATCTCATGCTGTCTTTGGTTTATCCTTCTGGGCACAACTGAACTTATTTGTTACTAGGTTCGCAACACCAAATACATACTTGCATATATATTAGTTCTCCGCAACAAACAGTATTTAACTGTTATATATTGAATTAAACGATGTCATGCTTACCGCGAAATGTGATAACTGATATCGACCAAGGATTTACTGGTCGTGACAGGTGTTCAGAAATAGTTGTAATTTTCAATTTCGGTGAACTATAGCATAAATTGATATCCATCATGTTGGTACCATGTACCGACACGGAAAACATAGTGATAGTACCATGTACCTTTTCGGTACAATAATGTTGGTATCGGGTACTGACACAATAGCCATAGTGTTAGTATCCTTTACAGACTCGGTATATATATTATATAGAGCGAGTTAGCGTTGAAGTCGCTTTGTTGAGACCTTACATGATGTTAGCTTCACTACTATTTTTTTACGCATTCGTCTAGGAGATTGTACCGTCCTATTATCCCACATTTCTCACCCAAATATAGAGTGGTTGAAGTTCGTATTACCGGCTCCTATTGATGAATCGCCAGTAAGCACGAAACGAATATGCATGTGATTAAACTTTCCGTTCATTCTGTCTTTGGTTTATCCTTCATGTTCTAACTGAACTAATTTGTTACTGGGTTCGCAACACCTAATGCATACTTGCATATATATTAGCTCTCCACAACAAACAGTACTTAAAATAAATACCTTGCCGGACAAAGCTCTTGATACGACTCTCTTCGAACCCGCATTTATTGAACTGCTTGCGTGTTTCACTGCATTGTTATGACCACTATAATGCAGTCAAAATTCGCGTGTTTCATAAGTGCGTGAGTAAACCGAGTAAACCATTGGTAAAACAATGCTTGTGGACACGAAACGAGCACTAGTGTTACTATTCACCATTCGAAAACAAAGCAAAGATACGCTGTAGCGCTTTAAATTAATAATCGGATTGGCTTGATTTCCAAATAATAAAAACAATTAACATTAATTTGTAGAAGTCATAAGCATATAATTAGATTGAATATAGTATCATTGCAGGATTTTATCATAAGTTTGTTGTCAGTTTAAACAAAACTTAATAAAAGATGCAAAATGCAGTGCATCAAGTAGACCGGTTTCAACATTATTCATAACTGATTATTAGTTAAATGAATATTGGTTGCGCAGACTGCGATAAAAATTAGTAAAATCAATGTTGAAATCTTAATATAAACTCTGTCCCATTATTTACAGACATTTGTCAGTGTAAACTAAGAATTGTGTAATCTAGAAAAAGCAAATCATCCAGTTTTCAAGATTGTCGAGAGAGTGATTTTAACTATTTACAGCTCAGCCATTAAGCCACTGAGCTAAACGTCTGTAATTATCAATTATTTAATTATGTACGTATATATATATATATATATATATATATATATATATATATACACTGTGGAAACTTATTTCTGTACGTATCAGCGAAAATACAGAAATTGGTTAATTGTCAACACTGTTTGTGACAGAGAATTAATATATATATATATATATATATATATATATATATATATATATATATATTTAATGCTGTGGTGGAATCATTTCTTATACACATGTTTATATATAGCTAGTACATTCTATAAATATCCAAATAAAAATTTTACGCGACATATTAGACTCTGGCTTCTTAATTCTTGGTCGATAAATGTGTCGTAGTCTTGGCCTCGTGCTGGAGTCATGCACCCATCGACTTGATCGAGAGATGAGCAACACATTCCTAATGTCACATGACCAATTTATATTACGCTAATATAAACCTGAAACTAAATATGTCTTAATAATCACGGGCTAGTGACTCATAACAACAAATGACCTACTAGCCAAACGATTTAAATCGTTTTAAGATACATTTAATGTTGCACCATCAATATATATATATATATATATATATATATATATATATATATATTGATGGTGCAACATAAGAATTAAGTAAGATGTGGCATTCATTCACTCTTCTAGACCACAATTTATTTAGTACGGGAAAAATTTTACTATATGCAAATTTAGACATATAAGTACGCATGAATGTATAGATAATTAGTTTATCAGTTGTTAGAATATGCTTCTATATGTTTCAAATGATTTGCGGCAGCGTTCTGACTGTATTTCGAAAATTACATTTAAATCGAAGACATTGCGAATGTAAACATAATATATCCGAATGATCATGGACTATTAACTTCGTTTTTATTTTTTTTTAAACAGTTTAAATTTATATACGCACTAATTTGCTTTATTATTTTTGACAGAAAATATTTTGTTTAATATTTTTGCGTTTATCTTCAAATTCAAAAGAAATTGAGAATGATCAATTTTAAATGCTTAAAGCGTTCAACTTTAATTTTAATTAATTCTTTCATTATATTATTAAATGTTGCGACTTAATTACGATATTATTTCAATCCACACTGTGATAGAGTACAACAAATAAAAACGTATTGTATAAAAATCTATTAAATTTGTGGTAACTGAAGGTATTTCTACTTAACGTGAATGCGCAACGACAAACGTGAAATCAGTACAAGAAAGTTCTAAAAAACTCTTTAATACTATATAATATTGGAATCTAGTCAGTTTATTTATAGAATCTATTTGGAACGGCTTCTATAAGTGAATTTTAATTAAAATATTATCTGTAATTAAATATGAAAAACTTATTTTGCTTTTACAATGCTTTCGGCTTTGCTGAATAAGTAAGTTTTTTTTTATTGTAAACAGTATGAAAAAATTTAACAATCAATAATTGCGCAGGTTGTGGTTACAATATTTTAAATCAAGTTTGTGAGCTTGAAGTAAACACCAATCCCATTGCATCTAACCAGTCGTCGACCAACATAGCAAAACTATCGACAGTCACACGTACTGACGCGTTTCGAACTTCCATGATCATCATCGGAGTACGACGGCAAACTGATTAGCAATGTATTTATTTGAAATGTAGATAGGCAGCCCTCACATATATAAGCCTTGCATATATTTTATTTGACTGGAAATGTCGGCTGCACCATTTCTATGAAGTCACGAACATTAAATTTTTGCAGCTTTCGCCACACACACACACACACACGCACACACACACACACACACATAAGTAATTAACCGTCTGGTCGAACGGCCTACGTAAGTTGATCGACAACTTGCGCATGCATATTTGATGTCGACATTAACGGATATTTCCCTTAGGTTGCTGGTAAAGGCAAGTGTGTTACCCTAAATAACACTCGTAGTTTAGCTGCAATAAATGTGCGTATTAATGCTGCTTCAACTTTCTTTTGTGCCATTCTGGGAACTGCATCCCCCTTAAATGGGATGTTCAGGTAGACCGTTTTCTTTTTTGGCCAGCAATTCGTCTGTTTCCGTTTAATTCCACTTTTAATAATCGATTCAATAAATTGTCTAGGATAGCCATTAGACATTAAATCGTTAATTGCCTTATTATATACGTTTTCTTTTATACCTTGACTAACCAACCTGTCAATTCTTGCAAGGCAGCTACGAATAGTCGATCCATGTAATTTACCATCAGTTTCTTTATCTAATAGAACATCTAATAAAGGCTGATGATCGTCTTTCTCGTGCTCTGACGTGAAACCGATATTCTTATGCGCTTTTTTGAAACTTTGAAGCAGCCTTCGTGATTGCGACCTGTTATGCGGCGAGTGGTCATAACATTTATTATAATCAAGTTGGCGAACTTGATATAAACACCAAACCCATTAAGTACATACATTTGTCAGGGTGAACTACAAATTGTAATGCGTAGAAAAAGCAATTTATCCAGTAGACCGGTTTCGGCCTTATTGGGAACTCATCATGTACTGGCCAGAATTTGCCGCGGACAAGGCTCGTCTTCTTCGGAATCCGGTGCTCTAACCACTCAGCCACCCTGACAAATGTATGTACTTAATGGGTCTTCCGTTTATATCACATTGTATTTTGTTGGTATTTGCCCCATCTAGTTACACTTTTGATTGTGATCCATTAACCACATTAGGCAGTACATTTCCCAAGTGCTAATTCGCGTTGCATCTTATCCGTTAGGATGCATATAGCAAGAATATTCTAAATGAAAAAAAAATTATCTTCTGTCTTACGTGCTTTTTCAAATACATAATACCATCTTCGTGATCGAAGTCGAAGTAGAAATTTTGCTTAAAATAGATCAAACTTAATTAAACTTTAATATTCTTGTCAACAAATGAGCATGCTTGTATATTTTTATAAAGAAAATCAAACAGATAGAAGGAGAGAGGGTTGTTCGTGTACGTAAAATAGTAAAAGGGGAAATTATTCACTTTTTAAATCGCACTATCTCTGAGCTATAAGTCGATAGACAATTTTCACTTCAAAATCTTTCTAGGTACAATTGTTTATAACTCTATAAAGTTTCATATATTGTCAAAAGCTTAAAACTTTCCAATTAAGTCAGTATCTCAGAGCAATTGATGACGAACACTTATGTTTAGTCTCATTAACATTCTGCGCAAATGTGGACCTATGCTTGTCATACGAAATAAGACTTAATAAGATAATATTATTCATAGGTGAACTTCGCGGGCAAATACTAAAATCAAGCTTGCAGACGTTTTTACTTCACGATTGGATGGTTCTATTAGACCTAATAAGAGCCTTGAGCAGCTTATAAATTTAAACCAAAATTAGGGGCAAGCCTCATCACTGGATTAATGCCACATTATCTAAAATCAATGATTAATTTTACCATATTAGATTTTAAACGGATACTAATTGTTTTGCAAGAATGTATATGTTAGTTCCCATTGTAAATTCTTGTCGCGAAACGACAATTTATCAATATGAAAGGAATCAACATTCAGGTAAATAAGCTTCTCAACTAAACGATTGTGTTGGAGAGGAAAATTATTTTCCAATTTTAGAAACATTAAAATTCCGCTAAAAATTTGGGTATAAATCGTTCAGCATTAAAGATTTACGATCAAATATGCAACGTGGTGAGTTTCCAAGACCTAGGCCAAAGTTGGAACACGCTCAAAACCGTGCAACTGCGAAATTATCGAAATCATTATGTGATGTTAAAAAGCCAAATTAAACAGTAAACCGACTTTTCCTAGCTTCAGAGCATATTTAATAAAATGAATATGAATTTACTTGCGTAATTCAGTGTTCCTACTGCTCCGAAAATTATCATGGATATACATTTAAGCAATATTTTTTTATACGAATCGTGATAATATTTTTTTGGAAATTTGATTGCGGAGTGCCAGCTTCATACTTTCCAATGCCGCGTTTTGCGAACGCGGGTTTTAGCTTTGCACCGACAGTTTCACAAAGATCCGATTGATCACAATTTCCATTTTCGTTTTGTCTTCGATCGGGCTGAGGTTGTATTCATCCCAATGGAAATACGGTTCTATCACATCTTTGTTTACTGGCCTCTGTCACATTTTTGTTTACTGGCTTCTATCACATCTTTGTTTACTGGCTATGATAAAACCGCATTTACATTGGGACGAATACAGACTCAACCCGACCGAAGACAAAACGGAAATGGAAATTGTGATCAATCGGATCCTTGTGAAACTGTCGGTACAAAGCTAAAACCCGTGATAATAATGGCTTTCATAAAGTTTGCGAACATGATGCAAACACCAATCTCATTGTATTTAACCATTTGTCGAACAACATAGCAAAACTACCGTCAGTCACATGTACTGACGTGTTTCGACCTTCATCATCAGATTACAAAGACCGACTGGCTACCAAGGATGAAACCGCAATGCGTATATATGAAAAGCAACCTTAGATATAACGTCATCACCGTTATTTGTCTCGCATAAATTGTACTTGACAGGAAAATTCTGCCGCATAATTTCGTTTCAGTAAAGAACATTACATTTTTTAAGCTTTCTATATATATATATATATATATATATATATATATATATATATATAGGCAATAAAATTAAACAAGCGTTGATTGTGTGGGTAATGGTTACCATTCATTAAATCAAGTTAGCGAGCCTGAAGTACACACCAAATCCATTTTATAAAACCATTCATTGACCTACAAAGCAATATTACCGTCGATCACACGTAGTGACGCGTTTTGACGTTTATCATTAGAGTACAACGACTAACTGACTAGCGGTGATGAAATCGCAACGCATATATTTGGAAAGCAAAATTAGATTTTCAGTTCTAACCTCTAGTAGTCTCGCATACAATGTACTTGACTGCAAAATCCGTCTGCACAATTTCTATTCAGTCATGAGCATAAACCTTTATACTGGCAGTAGCTAAAATATGATATTGGTGCTTAGTTCTTATTCGCAAAATTGGATAATTTAATAGGACAGGCCTCTACTAAACTACGTATTTATTGCATGTGATGTAAAAGCGGCAGATTTTGTCTATCAGTTGGCTTGCTTAACTCAAACATAGCTTAATGTAAAGCGAAGTCTGGTTAACTCGAACATTTTAGCCGATGTTTATTTACGTTCAAGCGAAATATTGAAATATCGAACATAAATTGGCATATAAAAGTAATCCAAAGCTGTTATAGACAGCTGCTCTTGAATTAACTTATTCAAAATTTCCCACTTACACTCGAAAGATTTTGTGTATTTGTTCGTATGCTCTCCGAGAGATTTCCACTTTTTGTGACAATATTCTCGTTTTAGGACAATCGACTGCCAGTATTCAGGAAACGAGACATTTATAAGTAACAGATTGTACGGCAGATTGCGGCATAAATATATGCAGATCAGTGGAAGATAGTATTCAAAGAAACATGTGCGCTAATCTGCCTGGTAAGTGACATTGATTATTATCAAAGCAATGCTGGAAAGGTAAAAATAAATCTTTCTAAAATTGCATTACCCCATTCTTTATAAATTATCTCAGCATTGGGTAATATTAAATGGTATAAACGAGAATGCTTTCAAATTGGTTCCTAGGAAAAGAAAGAAGGAAACCGATCAACTTTTCACGGACAAGCTGAGGATTAGATAAAACCGTTCAAGTTTTCATACGTGATAGATTTCCCGTCTACTTTTTGATTACATGCAATTCTAAATCAAACAAGGTAAGAAGGTTATTTAAATCAAGTTTGCGAGCTTGAAGTAAACACCAATCCCATTGTATTTAACCAGTCTTCGAACAACATAACAAAACTACCGCCAGCCGCAACGCACTGACGCGTTTCGACCTTCCATGATTATCATCAGAGTACGACGGCAAACTGACTATCGAGGTTCAAACCGCATTGAATATATATATGGAAATCAAAGTTAGATATGCGTCTCTCACCTCTAGGAGTCTCACATACATTCAACTTGACTGGAAATGTCGGCTGCGCAATTTCTAGGCAGCCATAAACTAACGATATTGGACAAGCATTGTTCAAACATATCGGAGCCAGAGTAATTCAACGTAAGCAAACTAACATGGTAATAAGCAACGTCTGTTGCACCAGTATTAAGTATTCAGATTCTTTCACAATTTATCCGAATGTAAATTTGGTCTCAAGGTTGAAATGTTTGCATTGCTTAGTGGCGTGAAAAACATTTAATCCCAGATATTAGTTACAAAGTACATTGGATGCATTTTGACAAATGATGTACACAAGCGTTATATGAGAACATGAGGATATGCGAAATTAAGCACGAACAAGGATTTGATGTGAAGCACGAATGAGAATCGTGGTGCAGTCAAATCATTGGTATGGACCATCATTCCGCCCTAAACCTAGTAAATATTTGTCCAATAAATGTGGGGACATTAGAAGATGAAATTTACAAAGCAGCTTGCGCACTAAGCAGTTGTTAAAACAACAACAAAACATTATGCACAATGCGACATAAATTCAGACTCACTATGTTTAGAATGACAAATCACGATAAAATTATCGACTGTGCTTATGCATGTACTATTCATATGTCTTGGTTATTGTGAACTAATATATATGCACTAATGTGTGAGACATGGTGTGCAGCGTCAAAGGTAAATTATATATATAAACACACACACAAACACACATATATATATATATATATATATATATACATACATATAAATATATATATAAGTAAATATATTTATATATACATTTATTACCGGCGTTTTGTAAGATCACCGATTAGCTTTTTTTGTTAATTGTTGAATTTTTTTGCTCAGCGCTGCCCTTCTTGTTGTGGATTTGACCGCATTTTTCTTTTGCCGGACAATTGACAGCACACGTAGGTCTGTAAAATCTTGAATCCTGTCCACTTTCTGGCTCAAGGATTATTGGCCTTGATTGATGGGTTCTCACTTGCCCCTTCATTTTTGAGTTCGTCATCAGCTGCTTGTCTGAAAATGACATTGGAGCAAGATTTTCCACTCCTTTTGTTCCGATATTTCGAAACCTTATTGCTAGTCTCATCTTCAGGGTTGACAAATACGCACAGGGAAAAACAACTTGTGGCAACTATAGTACCCTCTTTCTAGACAGAAAAACTTAGATTTATTTTAATTCCTAAAGTATTTTTTATTGTCTGCCCTAATATCTGGTCTTCATGCCTAATCTCTAATACTCAAATTTGCACGCAAACTTATCCATGTCATCCCTTCCCCGCACACAAAAACCTATATACACATATGTGTACTCCACTTAAGTGGCATTTCTAGAATAACTATTATCAAACCTTATGGATTAACATACACACCAATTCATGGTGTCTCTATTTGTAATTGCTGTACCGGACGCGCATAAGGACCAACAAAATTTTTGATTTCAATATTGTAGTAAACCTCAAATACTCCAGTTTACCTAATCACATCCTGATTGCAAAAGTTTACAGAAAGAGACCGAATACGGAGCCTACACTAACGAATCGTATCTCAGCCAAATTAACATTTATACTCCTATCTTGTATAAAATTATTGATGGGTTCTCACTTGTCCCTTCATTTATAGGTTCGATAAATATTTACTTGTCTATATATATATATATATATATATATATATATATATATATATAAAATGAACAAATAAATATATATATATATATATATATGTATATATATATATATATTATATATATAATTATATATACCCACATCTGAGACACACGAATTTGATTTAAAGAAAAGTTAACATCACTCGCACAATCAATTATTATTTATTTAATAATAATTTAATTTAATATTTTATAAGTGTATAACATATTTACGTGTGGAAAACGCTGCAAAAAGTTAATTTTGCTGTCTGCATAGAAATAGTGCCGCCAACATTTCCAGTCAAGTACAATGTATGCAGGACTACTAGAGGTGAGAGCTGCATATCTAATTTTGCTTCCCATGTATATGCATTCAGGGCTTATCCTTGTTAGGCAGTTTGCCACCATACTCTGATAATGATCATAGATGGTGGAAACGCTTCCGTGCGTGTGAATGGCGGTAGTTTTGCTATGTTTTAAGACAACAGGTTAAACAAAATGGAATTGGTGTTTACTTCAAACTCGCAAAGAATTGGAAAAAAATGTTTGAGCGGGCATTGATAACAATTACTATAACCAAGTGTGCGATCTTGATATAAAAACCTGATCCATTAAGTACATACATTTGTCAGTATAATATAAGCATTGTATAGTGTAGAAGATTCAATTCATCCAGTAGACCGGTTTCGTCCGTATTGGGAATTTTCCATGTACTGGACAGTATTTGCCGTGGAATGCGATCGAACCTGGGCACGTCTATTTCATCAGATTCCGAAGCAGGCATGCTCAGGTTCTAGTCCTGTCAGTGGCAAATTCTGAGTTGAACTTTATAATTTTGTCTGTTGCTAATTTCTGGTGTTGGAACACTCGCTCTCTTATTCATTTTTTCAAACCGCATACGTACCAATCGCTTGGATAAATTCAAATCCAATGGCCTTGTATGTCCAGATTTCTTCCCAACAAGGCGGAATTTTTTAAACCCTAACACAGCTGTACTTCTTCTGTGTCATCATCTCCATCAAGATTACAAAAATTCACTGAGTGAAGTTTTGGTGTTCTGAGAAGAAACTTATCCAGTTAGTATATTCAAGAATGCTTCTCTAGTTTTCGAAGTTTTATTTGTGATATTTTAATCCGCTTTCATTTCGGTAATCTCAATCCACGGCTGATCATTTAGCAGTGCTTTATTCACTTTTTCGTTTAATTCCGCTTTCAAATAATCTTTTTTGTAATAAAATCTTCTTTGATATTTCAGGTAACGACAATTTCAATGCATACAAGCACCCATTAGATAGCAATTTTCTCCTCTAGCTCTTAAGTAAATTATTCTGTTCCATCAAGCCTTTCATTGAATTTTGAAGCTCAAATTATTTTCTTTATCTGTCAGCTACGAGATAAGAGCCACATATCAAAAATACGCGAAAACTAGGAAATTTTCAAATTTCTTTCTATTTAAAGAAATGACATAGGTTGATAGTGTAAAAGTCATTCCTAAGTATAACCAATTCGGTAATAGTGAAATTTTGCACGTGAATAATTAATCTTTTTTTAATTTTTATCACTTACTTGATTTATTCTGCTACATGCCCTATAAATTGATGGCAAACTCAATTACGTCAGTTCACATGGTGAGTTAAAACAATTAGTCTAATATATGTTAAGTGTTAATTAATTAACTGCCGCTCTATTTTAACGAAGTTGGTTATACATAAGTGTAATGGACATACACAAATGCAAACATTTAGTGTAACACCAGGCAGAATATTAATTACTATAATCAAGGTTGCGTTCTTCATATAAACACCTGGCCCATTATGTAAATATATTTTGCAGTATAAATTGAGTATTGTATAGTGTATAAAAGGCAAATCACCTAGTAAGCCGGTTTTGTCCTGTCCTGTCCGCGGACGAGGAACGAACCTGGGCACGTCTGCTTCGGAATCAAGTGCTCTAACTATTGAGCCACCCAGCAAGTTGTATGGCCGGAGAAAACATGTTGCTTGCTTTATTGTCTTTTTTCTAAGACTTGTAATGTATTGTGGACCAAAGAAGGATATCGTTAATGGTATCCATAATACTTACATCGAAGTAATCAACCAGATGAAATTCTGTGTCAGTTCCAACACAAATAATGTAATAATGAATTATGATCGTTTGTATCTGTGTGCGAAATTCTACACATTTATTTTTGCTAATGACTTTTTGTGTGTCTCGTGCGCATGAAAGCATATGGTAATCATAAGCTTCTAAAGATATCATATATAGAAATGAAACATTAAATCGAATTATTATTTTGCAAAAAAAAGGTTTTATTCTGTCTACCGTAAAATTGTTTTTATAATTTAGTTATGCTACTATCGGTAGTATTGCAGGATTTTGTTAGATTATTCAGCGTGATAACTTTATGAAAACATTCATTTCTGTTTCAACAACGATTATGTAAATAAATTTAAATTTTTGCAGTGTATTTTAATTGCCGCATATTCGAATATTCCAATGAAATGAATTTTATCTTGTGTAGCGAATCTTTCGAAAAAAAAATCTGTATAAATCTTTTAAACTTTCGATGTTACGCATTTATTGGCTTATTTTTGTATTTTCTAAATTGTTCGGAGTAATATATATTTCAGTGATATAGTTTTCCCATTTAACAGCAATTTTTCAGAATAATTGGTTTCAAATATAAATAAAATTTTATTTCAGATATTAGTTTTAAAAGCAAAATATATATGGTACTAGTACGCTTAGGCTCCATCAAATATGTACTGTTTTTAATAATTAAAAACAAATTAATAACTGAATTTTATTTCTTCTGAAAAACGGTTGATATGATGACACGTTTTCGCTTCTCTACAATATTCAATGTTTTTTTTAAATATTCTACCTGGAAATAAATGTGTTAAGTATTTGAAAACTAATTACTCTAAAAGCATCGTCTTTAAATTTGCTAAATTTTAAATCCCAGATGAAATTAATGTTGACTCAGTTGTTTGGTGCAGAAGCTGTTGCACAAGAAAATATTTCCCGTATTCTTTTGTGAGGAAAGGGTAAAAAACAAGTTTTCCTTATAACAGGAAAGAATTCATTTCTTAGGACTTGCTGTGCAAAAAGGTCCGATAATAAATAAAACGAGATCCGAGGATATTTAAATTAGCTATTTGGCGCATTTATCGAACTTTCCAAGTGAGCGAAAATAAAGTGAATACGTTTGTCTTGGAATAGTTCTTTAAACAAGTCAAGCAACTTCAGAAAATTTACATTATCCTTCAATTAAAAATTCATCATATCCAATCAACTTTGATAGTCTAACAAAGGCAAATTTGATTTTTTTACTAAGCCTGACCCTAGTTAATAGATAACGCTTCGCATTCCTGGAAAGAAAAATCATATATAACAGAAACAGCGTTTCAAGCACTTTTCAACCAGTTATCTTATTTCGATTGCAAATAAAGATGAAAGCCAATTATAGTTTAATGTAAAGCTAATCGATATTTAACACCAATATTAAAATTTGTCAAATAAAAAGAAATTCAAAATTAAACAAACATTGATTGCTCAGGTGGTGATAACAATTAATTTTATCAAAGTTGCAATAATGATACAAACACATGACTCTATATGTTCATACGTTTTTCAGTATAAACTAAGAATTGTAGGATGATTTATACTGGGTTAGGTGTTCTTGTCAAGATCGCAACCTTGATTAATTTAATTGTTATCACAAGCCGCAGTGCTTTTATTTAAATTATAATGAGATGTCTTTTATGCTTCTATTGTGGATATTAAATAACTTAAACAATTAAATCTAAAACGATTTGTTTCCAAAATTTGCGACGTATTTAAACACTCCTAAGTTGCTTGGCTTATTCAGTATTATAGATTTTGTGGTTGATTCGTTTATTTACTTTTAACTTTTATCTTTGAATGTTATAGTTTGCCAGATAGAGACAAATGCGTTAAATTAAATGTGCACGGCATATCTAAAAAGAAAAGAATTCGCTTCACTCGCCTTATTTATTGATACTATATGGTACTTCAAAACCACATAAAGACCTATCCTAATTTTTTTTGTTCGCAAGCATTTCAATTATTTCACAAACTGAGTTTGAGAGTTTTCCTGTAGGTAATCCAAGAAATTATAAGAATTGATAACACAATAAAACTGCCAAACTTGTCGAATTTAACCAGAACAATATTCAAATAAAACTATTTATTAATAAGGCAATAAGCAAACATTAATGAAATTAATTGGTTCTTCCCTTATTACAAACTCTGTCCACGTTTACATTATTCTATTTTGTTTGGCCTATCAATAAATATATATAAATAGATGTTCATTTGTAGATACTTGAGACGAAAAATAACCGTACTTGTATTTGATAAAATTTCTTTGTTTGCACACGTAAAGGGTAACATGAATTTTAATAATTCTCGCATTCAAATAAATATATATACTTTAGTTTCGAAAAAAAGCGCACCCTAAGCGAATTGGTACCGCTTAAGATGGATTTGATGGTTAAGTTCAATGTCTATCAAATCGGATGACATGACGCCAGAAGTTTTTTATCAGTGCAAGCAAAATTTAAATTATCGCATGCAGATTACATGATAAGCGGGTTTAAAATCATTTTAGACTATTAGTCAACTAGGATGTCAAAGGTTAAATTAATTAGAATTCATTATTTTTTTCGCTGCATTCTTTAAGGCAATGGAAGAAAATTTCCATTATCTATTTCCACAGAATTTAAATAAAAATCAAGTGTGCTCTGTTGAAATTGGTTAATCGAAATTTCGCTATAGTCAGTGGGAGTGACTCCGCGATTGAAATTTTAATTGGAATAGCATATATTTTTATAAGTCTGTGGCTGAGCAAAATGCAGAGCAAATTAAATTCTTAGAAATTTTGCAGAATAAATTAAAACCTGCTCCGTTTGATGGTGACGAAATTTTTGTCCTGGAAAACATTTGACACCACCGCAATAAATAATTGCTATATTTCATAAATAACACAACGATAATTTGTAGAGCATTAAAGTAACGACTAGAAAGTGCGTGAACTCATTAAACTATCATTCAATTTGATGAAATAAGTTTTACCCAATAAATGCGCCTCACACCTGAGCCATTTTGTTTAGAAGGCCAAATTATCGCCAAAATTATTTTCTCGAATACTCTCTGATTAACGAATTGCTATCTTTTAATTATTGTAATTAAATCTGACCGAACGGTTTCCTCGAAGGCCTCATTATTATTTGTGTACATAAGGCAAATTCTATTTTTAATGTAGAAGCATTTATTAAACAACATTCCTCTTTTAGTTTTAACGCAACGCAATGAATTTTATGAATGAAAAAGAAACTTATTTAGCAGCCATGCATCAATAGACATTTATTGAACAGCATGAGTATTTTTGGGTCAGTGACTGTGAATTCACAATTAAATTCTGCTGCATAAATGTATTGATTTATTAGAGAGTTAACTAATCATTCATCTTTATCAAATGTTGCTACTGAACAAACTCAACATAATTAAAGCGACTGAGAATCAAACTCTCTACTCCCCAAATTAGAAACGAATATATGGAAACTTTCATGCTGACCTATACTGCGTTACAAGTATTATGCATGGCGCAAATTAAATCATTACGCGTATGAAGCTAGAACTGTTCTGGTGCATGAAGATTCGCAATTGAATGTATTCTAGACGTGTCATGCTATCTGTTAGAGACGACGTAGTCTACGCTATGTGGTCCTTTCCATTACTCAAGATTATCACATTTCTGAACAGCATTGCACTCATTTTTTTGTGTAAGACAAATGGAATTTCCAAAATACTGCTTAACCAGTCTAAGCAAAAGGTATAGGACAACAGTTTTCTTTTTCGTGATTACGCAAGCTTTACTTTCAAAACTTGAAGTAAACAGCCCAGCAAAGTAAATTTTCAGTCAGTTACTGACGTGTTTCAAAATTTGTTGGCCTTCTCTCGTGCCGACGGCTAATTAAATAACAGCAATTAAATTTAAATGTATTCATATTGTTACGCAATTCAATAATGCAGTTCACGGTCCTAATAATCTCGAAAAATATTATTTGATTGAATCTTTCGAGGCAAAATTGACATGTTGACATTTTCATGAATGGTTACAGCCAAAGCCAGATTAGGAAGTTACTTGTTTCAGCAATTATTAAGTCCGCATATGGAAAAAATAACTATAATATGAAGTTCACACCTTTTGTATAAACAATGATTCATTTTATAAATGATTTCGTATTTAAAAACATAATATCTATTATGCATATTAACGCAACGGATCCTGATTTACTAATTTTCAGGTTACGACGAATAAGTAGCTAAAAGTTTTTAACCTTTAATTGGTGAGATTCGCATCCTCGCTCGTCATGTAGGCAAATCTGAGTATTGTGAATCTATCAACGTAATACAGTTTAATCGCGCTTTCTTATGATGACCAAGAAAGGTAAAAATGCATCAGAATGAGTACCTGACGGTAGCTTTACTGAGTTTTGTGTTTGGTTTATTCTATATCCGCATAAATGATTTCAATAATTTTTCATGTCATTTGTACAAGTAATGTTGGCTTAGTTTTTACAATGTGCCTAATTACTTAGGAATGCTCCCTTCAGATTTCTTTTAGTCAGTTTACAGTTTAGAATCAAAATTCTTGTTTGTTTTTTGTCGATAACGTTAATTCAAGACATTTTGGGAGATACATTACTAAATTCATTGTTACTTGGATCAACAGAATGTACTATTAAAAATCACATGAGCCTATTTATTATACTCGATCTATGACAAAAAACAGTTTTTAGGCAACGGCTTAATCGATATCAATTAGACTTTCGTCGCAGATCTTCACAAATATTTTTTTACTGAATAAGGAAAAATTTCTATTTCCTTGAATGAAATTAAACTCATGCTTTTTAAGAAAATCATGGCATGGTTTGATTATCAATAAGCCAATGTCCCGAATAATAGTATTTAACTTTGAGATGGTCAGACTTCCACCGGCGTTCCTGCCGTCAGCAGCAGCTTCCTGAATATCCTTGTGAGCGAGGCGCACAAAGGGCCTTCTCAGGCATCGCTTCAACCAATACAATGGGTGTTTCGTCATTAAGCTTAACAGCTGTGGCATACCAGCGAGAAGCCAAATAGAGTGGATCGGCTCGTCAATTTTAGCGATGGCTATTTTTTCTGACGCTTCACTATCAGGTACTCAGACATACCTAAGTAAATGCGACTAAACACGAATAAATAAATTGCGATTAAATAAACATCTATTGCAAAATATCAAGCGCGTAACATCAGTCATGAAGTGGTATTTCTCCTTCGTTTTCGTATGATACACCGTGGTTCTTAAACTTCCTCAAGCACAATAAGGATGCTCGTAAATTGCTGGCGATCCTTCATTATCATTCTTTTGTAGTTTACTTTTTTTCTTTGTTTTAACTTTTACAATTAACACTTTTTTCATGGAAGCTTTTAAATTTTGTCAAGTAAAAAAATATTCTTAGCGGTTTTTACATTTTTTACAAAAAGTAATTTATATGAGCATGACTACACCTTGTTTTATTTATCATCAAGCCAAGCCTATTAGAGTCCCATATTTATGTAGAAAATGGGCACCGAACAGTTAAAAGCGTCAAATCGAATGGGTATCTTCGGGAACCGCCTGGAGGAACTCCGAAACCAGCATTGCAAAAGACAAAGAATCACGAGACGATTCATTGATGGACAAGACAATGTGAATAACCTAACTTTTGATTTCGAATATAATAACGACGATTAAATACTGTTTGTTGCGGAGAACTAATATATATGCAAGTATGTATCAGGTGTTGCGAACCTAGTAACAAATTTGTTCAGTTGTGACCAGAAGGATAAACCAAAGGCAGCATGAACGGAAAGTATAATCTCATGCACATTCATCATTAAATAAACACCTGAATAAACAATGAAGGCTTCAACAACTCCGTATATTAGTTCTGTTTAGACAGCGTGATACGCTGTGAAGGGTTCAATTAGTATCAATATCATTCAAAGAATTGAACGACCGTCACAAAGACAGTCGGTGTAAATATTACCTGAAACTTAGTGTTATAATTGAGCTGTTTAGCAAATTTTAATCCACATGAACTAAAATCCAATAAAGCATTAAGGAAATAGGTCACATTTGCGTAAGCTAAGGAATTGATCTATCATTGCTTGCACAGGCATGAACAACAGATCATTAAATCAAGATGGTATGGTTGAGATAAACACCAATCCCATGTATATAATCAGTCGCAAAAAATAGCATAATTACCGCCAGTCATTCGTTCTAACGTGTTACATTCTTCTAGGGCAAACTTGCTAATGAGGATCAAACCGCCATTCATTTATAAGGAGAGCGAATTAGGGCATCTATATCCCTTCTCTGGTAGTCTCGTATACATTGCGAAAGGTGAAAATATTTCATGGTTTTGACTACATATAAATAGAGCAGCCGACATTTCCAGTTACATAAAATCATTTAGAGACTATTAGGTGAGAGATCAGCCACCCACATTACGTTTACCTTATATAGGCATTGCTTTTTTCCTCATTAGTCAGATTACCGCCATACTATGTTGATGAACATAGACGGTGGAAACGTGCCAATACGAGTGACAAACGGTATTTATTTAAAGCTGTACGACTGGTTAAATACAGTAGACTTGGTGTTAACTCAAGATCACAAAAACGATTTAAATAAATTAAGTGTCAATATTGTGTTTTTACTACACCATGACAATCTATATGGTTTTGAGTACGATAAGTAAATTCTTCGTAATTTGATGTCTTCGTAAACGAGAAGTATATTTACAAAACTTAGGTTCTTTGGAATGGTTCATGAATTTCGAACCGCTTGAGTCAGCATACGATGAGCCAACCGGCACTGGTGCTTCGTGGTTGGTAAAGCTATCAAACCACATTATTGAAGACGCTATCTTGAATTTGAGCTACATGATAGTAAGCATTTTTAAACAATCTAATTATGATAAGTAGTCCACACAACTTATACATCTATGGTCACTTTGAAAAGAACTCTTTTGACGAACCATTTCAAAGACGATTATTTTTGACGTTTGCTAATTCCAGATAGTATGACATAGTTACTCAGGTATGACACACCTTCAAAATATTCACGAACGTATATTTAATTAAGCTCTTTTATTAGCCATCTGCTAAATCGGTTTGAAGAAAGCCAGAACAAATTGTTCGCAAACAAAATTCAATTTTAAGTGAAGATTTGCACTAGTATAATCACCGACAATATTATTCTGTTTCAAAAATCATAGCTTTAGCATCTTTGTCAGTTTTGGTAACTGTTAGAAATAGTGAGATGGCTTTAAACTTTATTTTCTATAGACTTTATATAAAGTTGACTACTACTGCTTTGGTACACATAATTAAATGAAATTCCATTGGCCAACTGGTCCACGTTTCTTTAGAAAATGTAAAATTTGTTTGAGGTGGAGATCTGACACCTAATTTTGAGTTGCTGGAAAATGTGAAACATATGCGTAATTGAAGTTATACTTATTTTCATATTTATTGTGTCATATCTTTCAAGTATTAATTAAAATACTTAGAAATTATTCTTTAAATCAGGAATGCGAGCTTGAAGTAAGCAACAATCCTGTGGTATTTATGAAGTCGTCGAACTACATAGCAAAACTACCGCCAGTCCCACGAACTGACGTGTTTTGAACTTCCATGATAGTTATCAGAGTACGGAAGCAAACTAACTAGTCAGTATCAAAACGCAATGCATATATATGGAAAGCAAAATTGAATATGCGGCTCTCACCTCTAGTAGTCTCGTGTACATTGTACATGACTGAAAATGTCGGCTGCACAATTACTATGCAGTCACGAAGATTAACTGTTTCAGCTTTCGGAATAAACATATATACCGGTATTAAAATTAAACAATCATTGCTTGCGCTGTCGGTGGTAAAAATTCTTTAAATCAAGTTTGCGATATTGAAATTAGTTATGTTTTGCCTAACGTATAATTACATGTGTTTAGTAGTGCTCTGCAATGAAGAATATATAACTAATACATTGTGAAATAAGATAATGTTTGTTACGGAGAAATAATATATAGACAATTGTGTATTAAATTGAATGGTGTAATAATTACCGCAAAATATTATAACTGAAATCGATCTAGTTCCGAGTGCATGGATTTGCTGGAGTAATAGGTGTTCAGATGTAGTTGTAATTCTCAATTTTGGTGAAATTTAGCATATCTTGAAATCCATTTGCACGTTCGTATAAGAGATTGAACCGTTCAATTTTCGCACATTCCTCACACGAATATCTAGTTGGTATGGGACGTAATACCGGCACCTGCGGACGAGTTGCTAATAAGCGCGCAACGAAAGTGCACATGAGATTGTACCTTCCGTTTATCCTTCTGTTCATATTCGGATTAATTTCTCACTAGGTGCTGAACACCTAACAAACAATTACATGCATAAATTGTTCTATTTTTCAATAACCACATTCAAATGAAAACACATAGTGCGTGTAATGTACGAAACCCAAATAAAATGAATATTTTGTGCATATTGCATGTTTAACAGTATATTTCAAAAACTCTTACCAAACGTGAAGAAAATTTGAGCTTTTTCAAAAACCAGTAAAGCAATTATAATGTTTATATACTGTTTGTTGCATAGAACTAATATATACGCAAATGTGTATTTAGTATTGCTTACTAAGTATCAAGTTAGATCAAATATTACCAGGAGGTCAGACTGAACTCCGTATAAACAAAAGGTTGAATATACCATACGCATACAATTATAGCTTACTAAAATCTCCCATGGTATGAAATACCTAGACCATAATTGAATAGTAAGTTAATTAACTGAAAGTAATTTTTTGATAGGCTATCGTCATTTAACGGTACAGGACTGATGCAAAGCTATGAAACAAACAATAAAACTGACAAAAAACATACATATGCGTATAACCATCGCAAATTATCAGCTGCTACAGATTGTCAGATAAGAACTAAAAAAACTTCAAATAAGTTTTAAATAAAGGTAACTATAACCACAAGATAAAAGAATATGCTTTAAAAAACTAGGAAAATATTCAGTAAGTTCAGGCAAAATCGATAGATAAAAAAAAGTTCAGAAATTCAACCAATTTTAATTTCTACATATTCTAAAATGAATATGGTATGAAAAAATGTTAAAAATAATTTGAGAGAAATGGCAAAATAAAGCCAATGCATGAGAAGATATCGGACGCTCTAACGAGTTAGTAAAGTACGTGCAAATATGTTAGAAAATTGGTATTGAAAATTCTGAGGAAAACTAAATTGCACATTATAGGAGGACAATTTTTTTAGGTGTGGCAACACTTGAAGATTAGTTTTTAAACATCAGAATGCATATGAAAATTAGAGACATATCATGCAAAATGAAGGAATAAACAATATAAATATAGTTAGTGGCCAGCATAGCACCGAATTGGATGATATGCGACAATTTATGTGATTAAAAATAAACAAAATTATAAAGTTTTGTAATAAAAAATCTAAAGCGTAATCATCACAAACATCAAAGCAAGAACATTTTCAGCTAATAATTCATTGCCGCATAAAAATAAAAAAGAAGAAAGTAAAATTAAAATAATCGAAAAAATACAAATGATGCAATTACTAGTACTACTACTACTACTAATTTTAATATTTGTACCACTACTATCACTACTACTACCACTAATGATACTACTACTTATATTACTACTAATAATTCTAATAATACTGATAATCCTGATTATGCTACTACGAAAACTACTACAATTACTACTACTACCACTACTTCGAATACTATTAATTCCACTACTACAAATAATACTAATGTAACTCTTACTGGTTCAAATAGTACTACTTTTATTATTTCCATGACTACTACTACTAATACTAGTAGTACAAATAAATAAACTAATATTAATATTTCTAATACAGCTACGACTAGTACTACTACTAGTATTTATAATACTACTATTACTACTACTAATACTACGACTAGTAATACAAATATTACTATTACTACTACTACTACTAATAATTCTGCTGCTACTACTACTACTACTAGTACTACTAATTATAATACTGTTACTATTACTAATACTACTAAGACTATGAGAAATAATGACGCTATAAATAACTTAATTATACTAATATTAGTAATAAAAATAACTGTAATAGTAATAATAGTAATTAATACTCCAACTGGTTCAAATAGTACTACGACCCTCGTGTCCACAATTACTATTTCTACTAATAGTAGTACGAATAATAAAAAAATTAATAATAATAATAATTTTAATGCGGCTACTACTTCTACGATAAGTAATACTACTATCTGTAATAATGTTTCTACTACTACTGCTGCTTCTATTATTAATGCTATTACTACTTTTACTACTACTAGTAATAGTAATAATACAGCTTCTAATTCTACTACTACTAGTACTACTACCAATATTAATATTATTATTATTATTATTATTATTATTATTATTATTATTATTATTATTATACTTTTAATGCTACCACTACTACTGCTAACTCTATGAAAGATAATGACGCTAAAATAACTTTAGCATAATAATATGATAAATATAATAGTAATAATAATGAATTTAATATTAGTAATAATTATAAGTATAATAATAATAATAATAATAATAATTATTATTATTATTATTATTATTAGTAGTAGTAGTAGTAGTATGTATAAATCTTTCAATTTTTTTGGCATACATCAGTTTGGCATTGACTGAGAGATGATTTATCTACTGACCAATCGTACAAGAACGACTTGAGAAAGTTTTTCGAGCCTTATTTATGGTATCACACAATGGTTACATTTAACTAAGTCATGTACAATAGTCCAATTCAGCACGTGCTGCTTACAAATTTAGTTTAGATTTTAATGCAAAAATTTTGATAATGCATTTGCCAAACTAATTTATCTGTAGATTCTGTGTGATATGCTTCTGCAAAAGAGGTTTTATCCTATTGATTTTCCTACTCTACACAGCGTACCAAGTAACAAGTTAGTTCAGTTATGAGGTGGTGCACTTGGCAACTTTAGCATAACAAAAACGTGTAATATAATTGTAACGGGCGTGTGGTGCGTACTCACTATTCAACTATATGAGCCGGCCATGGGTCAAAACCCATTATTGAATGAATGAACAAACAACCGGTGTGATCGAGCTTGAAGTAAACACCAATCCCATTGTATCTAACCAGTCATCGAACAACATAACAAAACTACAAATAGGATTGGTGTTTATTTCAAGTTAACAAACTTGATTTAAAGAATTGTTACCACCACCCGCGCAATCAATTATTGTTGAAGTGGTGTGATCTCCTAAAAATTGTTTAAACATAATTTTAAGAATGAGGTATTTTTAACTTGCCCTACAATTGGTAGTTTCCTCGTTTCGGATATATTTAACAGTTTGATCACTGTTCCGTCTAATTTTTGATTTCGGTAATTCTTAAATGTTGAGATTTTTTGCTCAGTGCTGTCCTTCCTGTTGTGGATTTGACCGCTCTTTTAATTGTGCGGGACCATAGATAGCACTCGTAGGTCGGTAAAATCTTGAATCTTGTCCATTTTCGGATGCAACTATTATTGGCCTTGGTTGATGGGTTCTCACTTGTCCCTTCATTTTTGAGTTCATCCTCAGCTGCTTGTCTGCAATGACGTTGGAGCAAGATTTTCCAACTTTTTTCTCCGATATTTCGAGACAAAAAGTTGTTTTGCAATCCATGAGACAGCACGGCAAAAACAACATTTGTTTGAAGCCGTTACAACATTGAAGCAAACATTGGTGCTCATTTTAAAGCACAGAAATGGATATCAGCTTCACGAATGTGAAGTACCGACGATTTATTTCCTGCCTCAATCATATTTGGTAACTTAATTGTTAGCACATTTTCATTTGAGTATAATTAAAGTCGGAATACGTAAACGAAATAACTTTTTATCAAATTTCACAGAAGCGACAATTGACTAAGGGCATAAAATTACGTTCGCGAGTAAGATAGACGGTTCCGAAAAACAAAAGCCATTTTACTACGGATTATTGTCTAAGGACCTGGCAACAGGACAATGTGCCACGAGAGTTAATAACAATAACCCTGGTCTATTGTAGATTTGATTAAAACAATTTGAAGCCTTTAATTTTGTCTGCCTCTTAAGTGTCAAAACTTTTCTTAAACTTTCCAAAATACTGCTTTGTCATAACATTTTAGCCTATTTTAACAAAGCCAACAAATTTAAACAAAATGTTTAAAAGAAAAAATAAGAAAAAAAAGAAATCTTACACATTGAAAGTAAACTTTGTTTCGTTTATTACTTAAAATGAGTGCAAATTCTTATCACTTTAGAAAATTTCTATCTATTTAGTACAATTAACTCGTAATTTTCAATACTAGGATAACTTCTAACATCTTAGAATGTCCCATCAGTTATATATATATATATATATATATATATATATATATATATATATATATATATATATATATAATACGTTGTTGTTACCTCTAACTCGAAAAGTATTCTTTTGATTAAAAAACGAGACATAAATCTGCTTCTGTGCTCAAGTAAAGCAACAGTGCAATATTATTTAGTTATAAGAAATCATCTATGCACTTAAAAGGAAAGCAAGTAAAAAGGAAAAACCTGTTATTTAAGCAAAGCAGATAAGGAGATGTTGCAACAGAAAAAAATTAGGGAACTTTCGATTTATGGCATAACATTGCGTGACAAAGCAAAGTTAAGGCTTTGTCAATTGCCCTTTGTCGATTTGATTAATACGAGCGAAAACTGCCTAAATGAGAAATAGGAGTGATGCGAGCTTCGAGTCGTGCATTCGCAAAACGATACACTTAATTTAAAATCTGTGAACTATTCCTCCACGGCGATGTAGAGAATGCTTATCTTAAACGAGGATGGAAAGTTAATGAAACTTACACTTCAGTCTGACGAACAGATTTTCTGGCACATAGTTCTAACATCATTCGTATTACTTCAGCAGATTCGAAATAAATCGCGAGAGGCGTGTGGCGTATGACCAGTTCTATTTTAATAAAATATCGAAACATAGATTGTGCTAAGATGTCAACATGCTCAGATACAAGGATATCTTACTGATTTTCTTATCGCGTATCAACGTATGTCACCATTTATAAAGTTTTAATAATCACGCGTATGTTGTCAATCAACTTACTCAAGACGAACAAACAGACGGTTCATAAATAATGCGAAACTACATAGCATTTTAACGCCCTTTTTAAATCAAATGGACAATACACGTGTGCAGTTGCGCAGCAACGCGTTGTAGCCCGCGCATCAGCTCTGTGGATAAGCAATTTTCAGCCTAACGAATGCAAGTGAAACGCGTGTTCCGGCATTGATTATGAGTTAAGGGTTAACCGACGTCTTCCTTTATTTCATTCGTCTTCGTTACAATTTTCTGTTCGTTTTGCTATCAGAAAATACACAAATATGCTTATCTGCATATATCTGATGCAGAAATTAAGAAGACACTTTTATTAAAGACAACATTTCTATTCACCTTTGCTAACAGGAACTGTACTACGAGTTCTATAAAATTTCAAATAAAAAAGAATTAACGAAATGTCGGAAAAGGTTACAGCAAAGTTTTCACTTCTACTTTCTGATCACATCTACGATCATAATGCCTCCGAATGAAAAATTTTGAATGAATAGTCTAAAATAAAAACGTTCTAATTTTAATAATAACTGATGTTTCGCATAAAGTTTGAATAATACTAGCACACATGCATATGCTGTGTAAAATCAGTTATAACAATACTATTTTCACCTTTTTATGGATCTAATATAATCAAGGTTGCGTTCTTGATATAAGCACCTGACTCATTAATTACTTACATATGTCAGTATAAACTAAGAATTGTATAGTATAGAAACGGCAATTCATCCAGTAGACCGGTTTAGTCCTTATTAGGAGCTCATAACGTACTGGCCAGAATTTGCTGCCAGTATGCGATGAGTTCCCAATATAGACGAAACCGGTCTACTGGATGAATTTCCTTTTCTACATTATACAGTTATTGGTTTATACTGACAAATGCATGTACTTAATGGGTCAGGTGTTTATATAAAGTTCGCAACCTTGATTGTAGTAAATGTTATCACCGTCCGCACAACCAAAGTTTGTTTAATTGTTATGGATCTGATCTTTGGCGCTCGGTATCACCTGTTCAGCTCAGCAACACGTTAATGCAGTTGTAGCACATAACACTTTCCAGTTTTGTAGTCAAGTCTAAATTCATTTTTTCAACATTTGGTAATTTTAGCTGAATCTGACAGCATTTATATTGTGGTGCCTTGCCTCAACGTTTCATTTTATTTAAAGTTCACTTTTAAATTCATCATCAGGTTCATTTTTAAACAGATTTCTACCCAACATAAAACTAATAGGTGCCAAAAAACTAACTAATTGCGTGACAATTCTTCTCTTAACTTAAATTCTAGTTCAGGCATCGTTAGGAACAGGTGAAATTGAGCAATTTTATGACTAACACGAAATCATGAAAAACGGGTGTTGCAGCAAAGTAACCTCAGTCAACTATTTTGATGAAATTATATATTAGGTGTTGCGTACCTAGTTACATATTAGCTCAATTATGTCCAGATAGATAAACCCAAGTCAGCATGAACGGGAAATATAATCTCGTGTACATTCGTTTCGTGCTTACCGGCGACTCATCAGTAGGAGACGGTATTACGCACTTTACACACTATATATGTAGGTGAGGAATGTGGGAAAAAAGGACGCGTTTTCCAATATTCCTTAGTATTTATTTAGCAAGGATAGCCAATTACAAAAATTAAGATCAGATGTGAAGCAAAATCAAATAGCCCGCTTACCACCGGAAGTACTTTTTGTTGTGCGTTTAATGAGTATACTATCAGGATGGGACAAGTTTTAAGATCATTCATGTCCAATTCTAGAACGTTTGATAGACTGAAGTGCAGGGCTAGAGGTTATTTTGTGAAATTGAAGTATCCAGACCAAGTAATTCTAATCCATGCACGATTTATATTAAGGAAATTGGTTTAAACCTATGTAAGCTTTTGTGTGATACATTTCGTAATACATAAAATTCGTCGATTTATGTATGTAGAATTCTAATTTTATTAAATGCAATAATCACCGTTTTCCATTCACAGAGTCCTTAAGTTATTTGGATCAAAATTTAGTTGATTTTATTTTTTTTTTCATTCTTCTTTTATCAGTAAAGTTTATCAGCTAGTGAAATATTCGTGTCAATCATCTATTTAACCGGTCAAGATAAGTTAAGCTGAAGAACAGCGTTCAAGTTCAATTATTAGTGCGTGAATCACGCCTCAATTTTGAAAAATGTTCTTTTAACAGACTATCATCTTATTTGTGTACTTTTTGCTGATTTTCTACTTCATTTTAATTAGAAAAATCGTTGTTTTTTGACAGGCGAAAAAGCGGCATGTCTGATAAACGTGATTAAATTTGCATTCGACAAGAGGCAAAACAATTCGGTTACAATTCAAAGCCTATCAAACAACTAGTGATTTTATAAAGGTAGCAACTTTTGTCATTATGCAAGGCGTAGGAATGATCAACACCTGGTATAACGGTAAGCAGTTACCAAACATTGCTTGCGCGAATAGTGGTAATAATAAATTAAATCAAGCTTGCGAGTTTAAAGTAAAGACTAATCACATTTTATGCAACCTGCAGTCGAAAAACTTCGCAAAACTACCGTCAGTGACACGTACTTACGCGTTTTGACCTTCCATGGTCAACATCAAAGTACGACGGCAAACTGACTATCGAGGATCAAAGCGCATTGAATAAATATGGAAATCATATTTAGATGTGCGTCTCTCACCTCTTGCAGTCTCGCATACATTGAACTTGACTGGGAATGCCGGCTGCAAAATTTCTATGCAGTCAAGAACATTAAATGTTTGCAGCTTTCGCCACATATACATATATAGACAATACAATTTAACAATAATTGATTGTACGGGTGGTGGTAACAATTATTTAAATCAAGTTGGCGAGCTTGAAGTAAACACCATTCCCTTTGTATTTAACCAGACGTCAAACAAAATAATAAAACTACCGCGAGTCGCAACGCACTGACGCGTTTCGACCTTTCATGATCATCATCAGAGTACGACGGAAAGCTGACTATCGAGGATCAAAACGCATTGAATATATATGGAAATCAAATTTAGATATGCGGCTCTCACCTCTAGCAGTCTCGCATACATTGAACTTGACTGGATAATGTTCGGTTACACAGTTTGCCGTCGTACTATTATTATGATCATGGAAGTTGTCGATACGCGTCAGTGCATATTTCCCATATATATATATATATATATATATATATATATATATATATATATATATATATATATATATATACAAGTACAAAAAATCGCTTATTGAACGCGGTGGTGGTAAAATTCGTTTAATCATGTTTGCGAGCTTCAAGTAAACACCAATCCCATTTTATTTAACCAGTTTTCGAACAAAATAGCAAAACTACCGTCAGTACGTGTGCCTGAAAGTAACTGCAAGCTTGTATTTGTGTGCGCGCGCATCTTTCGGTGAGAATCATGATAAGAATGTCTCAAATAGGCCATCATTCGGCAAAAGAATAAAGCGAAGTAGAAACAAACTGACAGGAGAAGAGACTTGCGAATTGTTAGAACAATTTTAAATTGGAAATTTCTGTAATTGCTTAAACAAATTTAATTTTCTAAAATGTGTAGTAACATTGTCTAAAGTAAAACTTGAAGAAACTAAAATGGCAATGATTGAACGTGGAGAGAGCAGAGTTCATCAGATTGTGAAATCACAAATATTGAGATAAATAATATTACTATTTATACCACCTATAATCTGTAATTCGATCGCTGCCATTAAGGTGCTCAAGTATTAAAAATTAAGGATTATTATGCCTGTCGAAATCGATACAAACAACTTTTTACTACACAAATCAAGATAGGACATTCCGTTCTGCATTTTTTCAACTTTAATGCATTTATGATGCTCTAAATAGCATATTTCATAAGTAAAACTGGATTAAGTTCAATATTATTTATATATTTGAGCCAACAAATTTCCGAAAAGAAAGTTACATATCTCTAAACATACGATGTTTGATGTAAGCAGTAAAAAGTGTAATTAAAGCAAAAATCTCCTATTTTTTATTGATTTGTGGCGCAAAATTTATTTAAAGAATTGTTACCACCACACGTGCAATCAATTATAGTTAGATTGTATTGCATATATATGTATATGTGGCGAAAGCTGCAAACAGTTAATATTCGTCACTGCATAGAAATTGTGCAGCCGACATTTCCAGTCAAGTTCAATGTATGCGAGACTGCTAGAGATGAGAGCCGCATATCTAAATTTGATTTCCATATATATTCAATGCGGTTTGATCCTCGATAGTCAGTTTGCCGTCGTACATCAATGATGATCATGGACGGACAAAACGCGTCAGAGCGTGCGACTGGCGGTAGTTTTGCTATGTTGTCCAACAACTGGTTAAATACAATGGGATTCGTGTTTACTTCAAGCTCGTAAATTTGATTTAAAGAACTGTTCGTCTTTGTTGCAAGTATTTAAATACGTTATCTACAAAAGCGCCATTTAGAAAAAAAATTCTTCAAGCCATATTTTTTTGTGAGCTTTCCGGATGACATTTTACTAATTTGGGATCATGGAGGTAACGATTTAGGTAAATTTCTTAATGCAGTTGAACTCCATATCATATAATTCTGTCTCAAATTCTATACGAATTGTTCTGTTTTTTTTAATCCCAAGCAAAAATAAAATAATTTCTAATTAAATCTTGTCTAATCAAATTTATTCCAGTTTTCACTTTATTTGCCGAAGCCTATACTGGAGAAATGTTCTTCTTATAGTGGATTCGACTGGGTTATTTGTCATCTATAGTTTAATAATCGTAAATGGTCGCCGCCCTTACCTCCCACTTCCTATTTCTCTTTCTCTTCTCATGGACATTTTCATTTTAACGTGGACATCGACTCGATTTGACTGACGAGTTCGAATCGATTACTGGACGTGGAATGACAATTTTATCACTATTTCTGCGTCATCGTACTGTTCCATGAAGGAAGGAAGGTTAAATGAGATTAATACATTTTAATGGAATGGGATGAGTGAATAAATCATTATCATTGCGACATAAATATATTGCCGCCATATATATGCTATATATATATATATAGGGTGGAATGATTATGACTAGTGCTAGGTCAATAAATAAAATTGGCGTATTTAGAACATTTACCAATGCCGTATAGTTTGTATACGCCATATATATATAAATATATGCTATTTAGGACATTCAAATTCTTGACGGTGGTTTGTATTGTGCATATTCATTTGTTGTTGATTGTATAATTATCGCTGACTCAATTTAGTATTGATACTTTTATTATTAGAAACAATTTGGTGCTTATTTTTTTATGTTTGAATTGGCAAAATATCGACATTCCGATATGCTTATTTCTGAAATAGTTGGCAGGGCGTGGCCATAAGGGCTGGTTTGGTAATCCTAAAATTTCTGTCATATTGTTCTGATTATCCGTCAAAGTTATTGGTTATTTAAACGCAGGATTATTGGAATTTTGTACGATCACTTGTATGCGTGGTTCGGTATTAGGACAGCATTTAGTTACAGATCGTTGCTGTGCTCATCATGACTTGCGAATTTAATCTCATTACAACTTACACAGTGCAGGCATATTTAATGCGACATTATCAAGGATTTTGTTGTGTTCATCGGATTCGTTAAGTCATCCTACTACTAGGAAAATTTAATTGATAATGCTATTTTAACATGTTCAATTTAAACAATCATTGATTGGTTTGAATTATTGGTGCGCAGTTCGAGCTTCATATGTTAAATATCCGCGCTTTGCGTTCGCGGGTTGTTGCTATGCAATAACAGTTTCGAAATGATCCGATTGAGCTCCGTTTCCAAGTATGCATCGTTTTTGACTTAGTTGATTGAGTGGAGGCTGGTAACAATTCTGTAAATGAAGTTTGCGAGAATTGCATCCTGTAGGATAGGCAGCTCCTGTTTACCTTTATTCCATATTGGAATATATTTTCGTGTACCAATAAGTGATGGGCTCCGAGCGGTTTGCCCCTTCGAAATTAAGGAGGGTGCATCGGAAAAACGCAGACGAGAACTCTGAAATGTCAGCTTATGGTGAAGCAACAACTCATGAATCCGTCAAAATCTCTTGAAAGGAAACTTGCAGGTATTGTTTTCTTATTATACTTTTCACGAATTAAAAACGGGTTATGATCACAGTTTAAACAATAATTGATTGCGCGGGTGGTGGTAACAATTCTTTAAATCAAGTTTGCGAGCTTGAAGTAAACACCAATCCCATTGTATTTAACCAGTCGTCGAACAACATAATGCCGTTACTATTATTATTATTATTATTATTGCTATTAATTAGCCTGTCGATTAGCAGCATTGAGAGTCGAAAATTGAAATAGTTTGTCCCAGTAGCAGCAAGTCAATCGTTTCGATCAGTTTGTGAACTACGGACTGACCACACATTCTTGCGATGAGCGCGCCTATTGGCTTTGCCTGTTTTGGACGGCGTTTTATTTTTAATATTTTAATAGACTTGGCATCATCTGTTCTTGGTTGAATTGTTTCACATAACATGGTTTCAATGGCAGTTCGTAATCAATAGCATTGCTAATTCGATTGATATATTCATTGTAATGCATAACGGCAATACCTGGAAATTTAGCCGGATTCGCTTCTCATATAAATGATTTTCTGTATTACTTACTGTCTTCTATGCACTTTCGCTTTAAAAAATGAAATCAGGTTTATCATATTTGAAAATGTTCGTAGCCAAACATAATTTAGCTCTTAATAAACGACGAAACTGTGTTTTGCCTACACTCTCGATTCAAAATCATCAAGTAAAAAATCCTGATTGGCTTTTGTTTATATCTGGGTAATTGTTATGAAGGCGAGGAGAATTACTAATGAGAAATGCAGTTTAATCTAAGCTTCGCTAATCGCAGCTTTATATTCATGCACTAAATTTGTGCATTTGGTTTGTTTAATCTGGAGTACCAGTGTGAAGCCTCTGATGATGTGTCCCGCCAAGACGACACGAAATGCCAGGCCGAAAGAAATGTGCTTCAAACCAAAATACATTAGAATTATTTCTGTTTACAAAACAAAATCCAATTCATATAGTCAAAAGGGAATGTATTCTGATAACCTGGGCGTATGTTAGAGAATTTATGCTTGTCCATTTTATTCTTTCGTAATGTTTGCGTTACCTATGTGGGTGAGGGGGGGGGCAATTACCGAAACAATTTGAGCAATGCTATACGAGGCTACGCCATTGCAATCTGGTTGTCCATGTTAGCATGTATCAGGATCTGGGTTTCGATGTTATTCGTCTTTAAATTTTCGTTGTAGCGTTTGTCGAATAAGAGCGACACATTTTGTAGAATAATTGGCAAAATTGGTTGGTTTCAATACAATTTATTTCACATGCTTTACAGTGTCTGAATTTATGTTAAATACATCAGTAGACCTATCGGAAAAGGTTGTACCAAAACTAATTCAATTTAATGGGAAACTACCATGCATCGCGCGGCTTTGGTGGCGTAGTGAATGAGATTTAAATCTGTGATGCATTTGGATTATAGTTAAAATCACGGCCACTGAAATTCTGGAAACATGTCGACGAGACTCCATTAGAGATTATATCAGTCCAGATCTTCAACTGAAATGTTTAGCTTATACAGTCTACATGTATGCATATACATATAAATACACATATTTGCATATATATATATATATATATATATATATATTTATATATATGTATATATATTTATTTATCGTTACCAGTTTCACCATTCTTTAAAATTGCATGATATCTTGATTGACGCGAAACGTGATAACTGATATCGATCAAGGCCAGAGTTTATGGAGTTGCTGAAATAACAGATGTTCAGAAGTTGTTAACATTATCAATTTTGGTAAAATTTAGCATTTCTTGAAATCCATAAAGTTGGTACGATGTACCATCTCGGCAACCATAGTGCTGATAACACGTACCGACTCGGCAGCCATAGTTTTTTACCATGTATCGACTAGGCAACCATAAGGTTTTTACCATTTACAGGCTCGGTATATTTTCTATATATTTTTTTGTCTCTGAAGTTGCATTGTTAAGGATTTTATATGAAGTTAGCTCTATTACTACTAGTATACATACTCGTATATGAGACTGTACAGTCCATTTTTGTCCCATTTCTCACCCAAATATATAGTTGGTATAGAGCGTAATATCGACTCCTACTGATGAGTTGCAAGTAAGCACGAAAGAAATGTGAACATAGGATTGTACCTTTCATTCATTCTGACTGGTTTGTACTTTTATTCCTATTTGAACTAATATTTAACTTTTTGTGCAACACCTAATACACGATGACAAACACATTCCAGATTTTTACTTGATTAATTGAATGGGAACTAGACTGATTTTCAGTTTTACTGGTATTATATATATATATATATTTATATGTTGATTTTTAATCAAAATTGTTATATTAATCATTTTTTTACTAAATATGCGAGATTGTGAGATGAAAACAATACATTCCCCTTAAAAATTACTTCGTAAAATGGGTTGCTGAAAAATTCACCCGAGAAAGTCATGAAAATTGACCTTAAATAAACTATACAAAACGGGTGGTAGAATATAACGATATTAGTGTTTCTGAAGATTTATAGATATTATAATTGCTTTATTATGCGTCTAAATTAAATATATCAAATGATACTAAATACGATAATTTCAATATCATTAAACAACTGGTTTAACATTTGTAAGATGAAAGCCGAAATAAACTGTCAAGTTTAACCCTAACGGTTAAACTAAATTTATTGGGTGTAATAACGAAACACAAAAAGCAATCAAACGTAGTAAAGTTTACAATTTCGTACAATTTATGTGTTTCGCTGTAGAAAAAATTAACATGTTTGCTTTTAAGTAATTTTTACTCGTGGTGTTATTTGATCAATTAAATGAAAATTGGTTGCGCGGGTGGTAGTAACAATTATTTAAATTTTATCTATTTTTGCAGTAAAGGTTGCATTTCAAATAAAGCTTATATTCTATGCTATAACTGCGAGCTTTAACTGTTTTCTTTTAAGGCTCCCATTCTCCTAACAGATAAAGAATGATAAAGGAAATAAGCTGATACGTAATTAGAGTTTATTGTGGCAAAAGTCATAATGAGCCAAAATATATGTCCACTGGCCACTTGCATTAGTACTCGCAAGCATTGAGTTGGAGCAGGACAAATAATTAATAATGTTCTAATAGATGAATTGCAATGGCAAGATGATGCAATGTAAAGAATATATTCAACAAATGTAAAAATTAAAACTTTTCGCATTAATTTCATTTAGCATCATCTCCAACACTGACATAAACATAGTAAAATTAAGGATGATCTCTGGGGCGCTTAAATAAATATTTCTGGTTACAATCTATGGTTTTACTCATCATTTCTACTTTGGAATATTCATTTCAATTATAGTTTCATGTCTAGTTTGTTTATACATTTACGTAATGAAGCTAATTAAATTTTCTTGCATTATTCTAAAATTCAATCTAATTAAAATTTATAATCTTGTTCTATATACTATTAGGATTCAAATTAGAATTTCATAAAGCTTTTCACTAATAATTTAAAAGAAACATTTTTTCTGTGTGTCTGATGGTAATTATTAATTCAATAATTAATTTTAATAAAATTTTTACCTATAAATCCAATTTTAATTAGATTTTTCTCAATCTCATTCTGATTTTACTAATAGCTTCACCTTGAATAATTTCTTTTTCGTTGTTAATGTAAATATTTTGTTGTATGCAATTTGAGGTGTATTAAACTATATTTATAGAAACTGCAATAAAAAGAAGAAATTTACACTTGGAGCGCTATATAGTGCGTATAATAAATACTCTAAACGCAAGACAATTTTATCTTCTATATATGTGTAGATGCTATGTTTAATAATCGAAAAAATTAAATGCCAGCAATGGTTATTAAAATTTTTTCTCCAATTCTAATAATACCACTACATATTTTATAGTTCTAAAAATCTGTTACTCGATAAAATTTACTTTTGCCAATATTTTGGAAATGCATTACCTCTTTCGTCGAAATATGAATGGCAATATGAAGAAAACTATTTGTTGCAACGGATTTTTGAGTTTGAAATTAATCGCATACAAATTTATATTATAAATTTGAAATATTTCTTAAGCATGGTCCAAACAATAGGCCATTATGAGAAATGTAATGCTTTATAATCGCTCCGACTTACTTTAGCATGCACGCGTCATTTAATTGTACACCAATAAATTTTTATAATCATTTGACAATATGTTTCGTCTAGAACAAATTATCGCACAGTAATTTTGTTGATCCACCTATGAAATTGTGCTTATTGAATTACGTACCGCGTATATAGTTTTACTGCGTTCGCAAAAGAGTTACGAAAATTTAGTCTGGAAATTCACGAATTATTGACTTTTTATAGATTGGGAAATTGGATTAAATGTCATGCATTTTTTCAGTCTTATTTTCTTTGTCGTCAAATTTAGAATCTTAGAAGTCAAATACACTATACGCATATATATATATATATATATATATATATATATATATATATTGAAAATATTAACGAAAATTTGCCTAAGGTAGCATTTTAAATTCATCATGTTGACCAAGATGGTCCTTATTGGGATCTCGCCAATTACTCGCGGGTATTAGTTTTGGAGTCGTTCTTTCATACGTCTGCGCCATACCTGCAGTACACGACACAGAATTTTCTGTTATATGCCAAATCATGTTTCTGGCTAGGCTTTCATTCATGTGGAGCATATTTTGCATCTCGTTCGAACTAAAGTTATAACTATTCATTAGGTTTTTTCAATCCCATTAATAAAGCAGGCGATATCGTGCAAGTATATGTAGTTAAATATATATGGCAAGATTTTGATTATATAAGGTGGCATAAGCTCTTCACCGAGCATACAGGTTTTGCATTTATTCAATACACATGAAGAACTTGATAAAATATGCTGCGACCGGGGCACTTATCTTCTAAGATGTAATTCAGAGTAAGTTACAAGCCAACAGATTAAACATAATTTTGAAAATAAATACATTTATTCGACTAATATTTTACAAGATACCATTTGATTGATAAATTTATCTCAGCTCATAATTTTCGATATAAGTACGCGATTAAGCACTTTTATGTGCAATATCTGTAGAATAATCATTTCATAAAATCAAGTCTGCTAGCTTGAAGTAAACACCAGTCCCATTGTATTTAAATAGTCGTCGAATAACAGCAAAACTACCGTCATTCGCACGCACTGACGCGTTTTGACCTTCCATGATCTACATCAGAGTACGATGGCAAACTGACTAGCTAGAGTCAGTCCGCAATGAATATGTATGGAAAGCATAAATAGATATGCGGCACTCACATATAGTAGTCGCATAAATTGTACTTGTCTGAAAATGTAGGCTGCACCATTTCTATGCAGTCACGAAAATTAATTTTTTTTCAGCTTTCGCCACAAACATATATATTTAGGAAATACAATTAAACGAAAAATGATTGCGCGCGTGGTGGTAACACTTATTCATAACATGTTTTCTAGCTTTAAGTAAACAACAATCCAATTGTATTTAACCAGTCGTCGAATAAAATAGCAAAATTACTACCAGTCGCACGCACTGATGCGTGACTGACTGACTGTGACTGCATAGAAACTGTTCCGCCGACGTTTCCAATCAGGTACAAAATATTCGACACAAACGCCGCAGATCTAATTTTGCTTTCCATATATCTGCCTTGCCGTATAATCCTCGCTAATCAGTTTGACGTCGTACTCCGATGATGATCATTGAGGGTTGCAACGCGGCAGTACGTATGCATGACGGTAGTTGTGCTGTTTAATCGAACATTGGTTGCGCGGGCGGTGATATCAATTAATATATTGAAGGTTAATTTCTTTATATAAACATTTGACCATTAAGTACCTACATTTGTCAGTATAAACTAAGTATTGTATGGTGTAGAAAAGGAAATTTGTGTAAACTGACGTTTAATGTACTTACTTATTTGGTCAGGAGTTTATATCAAGTTCGCAAACATGATTATAGTAGTAGTTGTACTATGTTGTTCGACGACTGATTAAATACAATGGGATTGATGTTTACTTCATTTAAAGAATTGTTACCACCACCCGCGCAATCATTGATTGTTTAATAGTATTTATTTACCGGTTATTCAATAAAGCTGAAGCGCCTCGAAATCTCACACAATAAAGATACAAAGCAGACCAACAAACGAGTCAGCAAGATCTACATTGTTCTCAATAATTATATACTAACTTTAGATATATATTCATAAAGAAGAACTGCATTAAGGACTTAACACAAAAATGAGAACACGAAAAATTCGTGTTGAAGAAGATTTTAAATAAATTGTAATATTTAATTGAATGCTTATAGGCGACTATTTAAATTTCAATAATTACTCAACAATATAACCTTATTACGAATGAAAGCTGTCACAAAATACAGGTAATCATCTTAGGCTGCAAGCGGATTACCTTGAAATCAAATTTAAATGTTCAATTTCCAACTTGATCCAAATATTAAAATTTAAAAAATGTACGTGTTTATGCGGCGCAAAATATTGGACGAATAAAAAAATCATTTTATCAACCAAAACTCCAATATTTCCATAAAAATGAAAAATCAGAAATTTCTTACATTACTTTGTCACGTAAATAGCGATTTTTTTAAATTAACTATACGTATATGAATCTTCTAACGTAGTAATAATTAGCACCAAAAATGAGTAGGAAAACCTTCCAACTACAAGACTTAGCGACGAACTAACAAATATAACAAGTTATACCCAATTTACCACAATTTTGACTATCCAGTCTGTAAGCACCATCAGCGATTTAACTAAACGGTAAAAAATTACAATAATGACAGGTATACGAATGACACAATTATTAAAATTAAAGCGTCTAAAACTAAACGAATGGTAAGCTATTACCTAAAGTTATTTTTGCGAAAAAAATTTTGTAATCTTAATAATTTGGAGACATATTCCAGGTACATTATTAGTTAATAAACTTGTCTCACTTAGACATTTGTCAATTACAAATTCAAGTGGTGAATTACGATTAAACGATGTTTTTCATATTTACTGTTAGATCTCTAAAATATAGCAAATCTTGCACTAGATAAGAGTGCGTGAATTAAACATTGACGATATACCAGAAAAACGGATGACGTGTTCATGTGTGTGTTTAGGACAATTAAATAATCAATTAATTATAATTTTCTGCAAGTGTACATTAACTTAAGGGAAATTCCCCTAAACCATGTCCATTTTTCTTTTCTCAGGCAAATTGATTTATATAAATCAAGAAAGCGATCTTGATATAAACACCTGTCCTATTACATATATATTCATTTGTCTGTATACATTAATCATTGCGTAAAATAGAAATGGAAATTCACCCAGTAAAACGTTTTCGCTCATATTGGAAACACTTCAAGTACTGTCAAGAACTTACCACGGACGGTGTTCGAATCCGGGACAATCTTTTTTAAAGTCTTTTGTTCTAAACACTGAGCCACACTGCCGCTTGACAAACATACTGCTTAATTAGATGCAGGCTTATGTTTCTTGGTTAGCCTTTCCATTATGTAAAGCCCATATGACATCTCTTTATGCCCAGTTTCAACTACTCATAAAAAATCTGTTATTACAGTACAGGCACAAAGCAACCTGGAGAAGTGGGATTGATTTGAAAATATGTATAATTAAACTAAAAACCGTTCTCTATAATTTTGCTCTATTTCCAACTAATTTGATATCCAGAAATTGTGTTTCTCCACCTGATTCACTAATAGCCATTAATTCGATATCACTCAGTAAATTATCTTTGTTTAAGTAGATTATCATGTCGTTCTCCGCATAATTCCAAATAACTAATAAGTCATCCAAGAATCTTGCGTATAGCTTTAACCTTATTGGCTGCATTTCCAAGGCGTTTTCTCCATTTAATTCTTGAATAGAGTTGATATCGGAAAAACAATGGCTGTCTCATTTAATTGCTAATAAAATTTCTTCCCAAATATAAAATAAGTAAAAGTTACGCATTTGTTCATCATCTTCATAATATGTCTAGACGAAAGTTTAAGTTCTTTGAGAATTGGTATGCTGGAGTACAGTGGCACAACATCTGCGATCGACAAACTATTGTCCTCTTTTAATTCACATTCATCAACAGTCTTATCCTAATGATACGAATTCATGTAGTGTGGTATGAACGAATAAGTCCTTATTATGTGGCATAAAATTTGGACAATTTGCATTTTGAGAAGATCTGGACATTAACAATCATTCCACAATGGATATATGGTTCATGCTACTTTGCTAAGCCCTTCACTAAGCATCAATATGTTTGCAAGTAATTACGAATACTCGATCAAATTCATTAACAGCAATCATATTATTTTAATACAATTAAACAAGCATTTATTTCGCCGGTGGTTGTAACAATACCTTAAATCAAGTTTGCCAGTTTGAAGTAAACGCCAATCCAATTGTATTTAACCAGTCGTCGAACAACATAGTGCAACTACCGTCAGTCACGAGTACTGACGCGTTTCGACCTTCCATGAACATTATCAGAGACCGATGGCGAACTGACTAGCGAGGATCAAACCGCAACACAAATATATCGATAGCACCAGTACGTGCGAGTGACGGTACTTTTGCTATGTTGGTCGATGACTGGTTGAATACAACGTGATTATTGTTTACTTTATACTCGTAAATTTGATTTAAATTAATCATATCAATGATTAAAAGTGCCGCCACTCTTTGTAATTTAACAGTAGGGTATTAATTTATTTTAGTATATACCTTGATATGATATAGTTTTTCACACATTTTATCATTAAAATAAGGTTGACTCATCGCAACCGTCGCTCCTCATTTGTCTGTGTTCCAAAATGATCGCATTGCGTATTATTAATTATAGTTTTACAAATTCAACATTATTATTAGGTTTATAATTCTCCTATTCACGCGTAAACAAATTTGTGGCTATCATTTCTTATGCAAACTAGATTTTATTTGTGGAGAAATGTGCTGTTTAACATTGTCAGGAATTACCTCATATTTTGTGAATCACAATCTGAATAGACGTGCTCAAAGCACAATTAAGCAATAATAGATAACTCCCAATAAATTTTATTTTTGAAAGATCTAGTACTTGATTATTTTCGGTTGCACTAATATAATCTACGTACGGTCTAAAATTTTCGGGTGAAAATATAGAACAAAAGACTTATAAACTATGGCTCGAAATACAAGTATCAAGTAACGAGTCAAATCACTGTCACGCAAAACATTTCTTTTAAACAATATTTAGGTAAAAAATATAATCACAAACCATTGAGTGTCAACAAGAGATATTATCACACCAAGGATCAAATTGAAAGGCACTTAGAAAATATTTCTTTTAATAAAATATTTATAGAATACTGCACAGTTCATTTAGATTCTAACTGTATATCTGTTAAGCAGAAACGTACTTTAAATTTAATGGTTACGTTGTTCGATGATTCATATAAACTCAATTTTGAATTAATTCGAGAAAGTCGAAAACAAGATATATTTTAATTTAATTCTTCACGCGGTGAACTTTAAATCTAAAGTGGATAATGCCTGCAACAGAGATATGATTGGTCAGTATTAGAACCGACCTAATGTTGAATAATATTGACATCCATCGACCGTCGTTAGATTCGATTAGTACAACAGTAACAAAATGTCATAAAAATCAAATTTAATTATTTATTGGCAGTTTGAACACAGCTACTTAGACCAAGAAATTACCAAAAATCGGATGAGTATTGAGGCCGTATAAGCAGCGCAATTCTTATCAGACAAAGAAAGGTTTACCTGTGAATTTGACCTAAAATTAATTATGAAATGTAATAACAACAAAAATTGTTACTAACAAAGGATTTGATATATTTGAAAACAGATAAAGGAAGAGCGACAGTTCAGATAAGTCTACCTGATTCCAATCAAAAAACGAGGAGACAGCTGGATAATCATTAACACGAAGAATAAAATAAGAATACACAAGATGACTGGGATAATTTACTTCTTCACCAATAAATGACCATTTGTGTCTACTCACATAAAATAATGTATAATGGACTGCGTGTCTAGTATCATATTAGTTAATATAGAACATGATACGGGAGTTCAAAGCCAGAAAGAACAAACGTTATAATTTCAGTTACACATGTGCCTTATGCATACTGAATGCTCACCAGTAGGTGTCGAATGTAAGCCCCATACCCACAATATCTATGATCGGGAAATGAAGTGCACTTTAAAAGGGATATCTCCTACAATCCTTCGTATTAAATCATTAGTGTGGTAAATTGTATGTTAACGCTAATCAAGACCAATTGAAAGCCAACTCACCGTATATAATATATACTAAACATTCAAAATTTGCACACAACACGATTTCAATAAAACTGAAATTAACAGCCTATTTAATCACTTGCTATCTTGTGTTATTTAATCGTCATATCATGCAAAATCAACACATAGACATCTAAATATTCTGTCTTCCGACGTGATAAGCACGGCAATTCTAGACGGCAAAAAATGCTTTTACTGATAGACAGAATGCCCATATACAGACGTAACATACATTTATGCGATAAGAAAACCTTAAAATAGACAAGCTGAACTATGAAATCATCCTGAAACTATAGAGCAATGCATAACACGACAATTCATATAACGTTATTAAATAAGCCTTGTCGGATAATTGTGATTTTTAATGATAAATTACTTAATTAGAACTAAAATCAAAACTAAAATATAGAAAATGATTAAAACATTTTTAGACAAACGTTAAATTTAGAAAAAATCCATCACAGAAATCAGATTCTATAGATTAACCATATGCAACGTAAATCTGAATTCAGCGTTTGTTTGAAGTGTAACATCAAGATCTGAAATTACAATTCGTTTATAAGCAAAATCCTCCCAGTATTTTCGACAGAAATTTTAAGCCACTTATTGAACAGGAGTAGCCAGAATTTTCATCTGCAGGTGTAAATTCATTGAAACTTTGACGAAGTTGAATCCACACATTTAATACAAAATGAACATTATTTAAATTTCTTTCATTGCTAGAACTTGCTCCGTGTTATGGAACATTTAGTGGCCTTATTAAGAAATGAAAATTATGCTTTCGAGATGTGGCTAAGTTTTCATTTCTGAATGCTTGAATGAAATTTAGATTAGACAAAACATGTTCATGAAACATTGTTTGTATAAGCTTAGCATTTGATGAAAAATGCAAAATTCTGTTGTTCGAGACTAGGAGGTATGTCTATAAACTACAACGTCGCGTGTTAAAATCACACTTTCTTTTGTGTATACTAGCGAGGATTCGGTTACAATCAGTGAACAGTAGTGTACATGATGGCTCTAACGGACTTGTAGATTAGCTAGTATGTATTAGGTGTTGCGAATCTAGTAACAAATTAGTTCAGCTGTGACCAGAAGGGTAAACCAATAACAGAAGGAGCAGGACGTATAATCTCATGCACATTCGTTTCGTGCTTACTGGCGACACATCTTGGTTTATCCTTCTGGTCACAAGTGACCTAATTTGTTACTAGGTTCGCAACACCCAAATCATACTTTCCTATATATTAATTCTCCGCAACAAACAGTATTTAACTGTTATATATCGAATTAAATGATGTCATGCTTACCGAGAAATGTGATAACTGAAATCGATCAAGACCAGAGTGTATGGATTTACTTGTGTAAAACGTGTTCAGAAATAATTGTAATTCTCAATTTCGGTGAACTATAGCATACATTGGTATCCATCATGTTGGTACCATGTACTCAATCGGCAACCATAATGCTATTATCACATACCATATCGGTACTATAATGTTGGTATCGGTTACTGACACAATAGCCATAGTGTTAGTATCCTTTACAGACTCCGTATATATATATATTATATAGTGTGAGTTAGCATTGATAGTCGTATTGTCGTTGACTATCAGATATATGTTAGCTATCACTATATACAGGTTTACACATGTCGTCATATAGTGTGAGTTAGCATTGAAGTCGTATTGTCGTTGACTTCAGATTATGTTAGCTTCACTATTACAGGTTTACACATTCGTCTAGGAGATTGTACCGTCCTATTATTCCACATTCTTCTACCAAATATATAGTGGTTAAAGGGCGTAATACCGGCTCCTACTGATGAGTCGCCAGTAAGCACGAAACGAATGTGCATGAGATTATACTTTCCGTTCATGCTGCCTTTGGTTTATTCTTCTGGTCACAACTGAACTAATTTGTTACTAGGTTCGCAACACCTAATACATACTTGCATATATATTAGGTCTTCGCAACAAACAGTATTTAACTGTAATATATTGAATTGAATAATGTCATGCTTACCGCGAAATGTGATAACTGATATCGATGAAGGCCAGAGTGTATGGATTTAACTGGAGTAACAGGTGTTCGGAAATTGTTGTAATTCTCAATTTCGGTGAACTTTAGCATAAATTGATATCCATCAGGTTGGTATTATGTACCGACTCGGAAACCATAGTGTTAGTATCCGGTACTCATCGATTTCAAAAAGTAGGTATCAGTTACTAACACAATGGCCATAGTGTTAGTATCCTTTACAGACTCGGTATATATATTATATAGTGTGAGTTAGCATTGAAGTCGTATTGTCGTTGACTTTAGATTATGTTAGCTTCACTATTACAGGTTTACACATTCGTCTAGGAGATTGTACCGTCCTATTATTCCACATTCTTCTACCAAATATCTAGTGGTTAAAGGGCGTAATACCGGCTCCTACTGATGAGTCGCCAGTAAGCACGAAACGAATGTGCATGAGATTATACTTTCCGTTCATGCTACCTTTGGTTTATCCTTCTGGTCACAACTGAACTAATTTGTTACTAGGTTCGCAACACCTAATACATACTTGCATATATATTAGTTCTCCGCAAAAAAAACAGTATTTAACTGTTATATATTGAATTGAATGATGTCATGCTTACCGCAAAATTTGATATCATCGCCCGCGCCACCAATGTTTATTTAGTTATATTGTCCGCAATATGATTAACTTCCATATTTAATTGATGTTAAAGACAGGCATAAGTAGAAGAACAATGCTGAATTGCTCATCTAAGCCTATTATGTGGCTAGACGTGCTTTTCATGCGTTAACAACATACATTATTCGAAAGAAATTGCTGCATCTTCAAATGTCGATGAACATATAAGATTTAAATGAATATTTTGCAGCAATTCTCACCACGTTTGAATAACGTCATTTTCACTGGATGATTTGTATTGAGCTGGATTTAAATAACTTAATAAACATTAAAATGTGCAAGTTACGTGAACCTTGATAACACTTCACATGTACTAACTATTATGGGTCGAAATAAACAGATGTATAATTGTGTATTTGGTGTTGCGCACCTAGTAACAAATTAGTTTAAATATGACCAGATGGATAAACTAAAGTCATCATGAACAGAATGTATAGTCTCATGTGCCCATTCGTTGCTTGTCCATTGGTGACTCATCCGTAGGAGTCGGTATCACACCTTTTACCCACTATATATTTTGGTGAGGAATGTGGGACAACCAGTTCCTACCGAAAAGTCACCAGTAAGCATGAATGATCGTACATATGAGTTTATAACTTCCGTTCATGCAGACTTTGGTTTATCCTTCTTGTCATATTTGAACTAATTTATTACTAGGTGCACAAAACCTAATACAAAATTTCATGTGCATATATAATTTCTCCGCAACAATAATTATCTAATAATATAAATTGGTTAATATCATTAACATCATCTATAACTGAGATGATTCCGCACTAATCAAGATGATGATTATTTCTCACGGCTTGGATTTTGGCAAAGTATAATAATTTTTGCATTAAAAAAATTGAATGGTTTTAAAGCGTTGGATTAACCTCTCTGGTAAAGAAGGTGCAATCTGGATGCAAAAATGCAGCTGTATAATTTATTAGGTGAATCATCAAAGCAATAATTATCCTATTATATTTTTCACTCGTAAAGTGTTTTTCCCTCTAATATTGTAACTATGTATTTAAATAAAGGTTGCAAGCTTGATATAAAAAACCAATATTATATTATATACATACGTCAGTATAAAATACGAACTGTATAAGACTGTGAAGGCGATTAATACACTAGACCAGTTTCCGCCATGCTGTACTGTCTAGAATTTCGCCACGGAGGTGAATGAACCGGGCTGGAGAGTAGCGCTTTGGATGGAGTCACAAAGTCTGAGCCACGTCCACGGATATATCTCAGATGTACTTGAAGTGTTCCAAATAAGGATGAAACCGGTCTACTGGATTAACAGCCTTGGCTACATAGTATAATGCTTAATATTTACAGACAAATGTGTAAACCGGTTTTGTCCTTATTGAGAACTCATCACGTACTGGCCAAATTCTGGCCAGTTCGTGATGAGTTCCCAATAAGGACGAAACCTGTCTACTGGATGAATTTCCTTTTCTGCACTATACAATTTTTAGTTTATACTGACATATGTAAGAAATTAATAGGTAAGGTGCTTATGTCAAGATCGAAACCTTGATTATAACATTTGTAATCATCGCCCGCGCAACAAATGTTCGTTTAATTATATAAATGCGTTTACACTGAGATTATTGTTTCTATTAAGTTTGCAATCTTGAATTAAGTAATTTTCATCACTAACAGCAAAAGCAATGATTCTTTAAATATGATATTCCATATGGAAGAAAAAATTGGAACACTTCTTTCAAAAACCAATGTTAACGATCTTCAAAATGTAACAATAGAGACTTTTAATTACCATATTGATCTATTATATCGTACAAATTTTTATATTATTGATCATTTACTGCATTTTTCTCGCTTTCATTACTCAAATGAGACAATTAATTGCTTTATGCGTATAATTCAGAATAGAATCCGTGTTACCTTCCGGAATCGATCTGGTCATCGGAAATCATAGTACCTACATTTATTCAGATACATTTTTCACAAGTATACAACTAACTATTCTAATTAACTACTCAGATGATGAATTTCCGCGAGTTGTGTTCGCGGGTTGTTGCTTTGCACTATCAGTTTCACAAAGATCCGATTGATCACCATTTTCCTGTATTCATCTGGTTTGTCCTCGATCAGGATGGGTGCGTATTCGTTCCTTTCTTCCGAAGACCTCACCATTGGTCATATTAACTATTGGAAATCTTTGTTTAATGGCAAAATTTTTCTTACAATTAATGTAAGTTAGTCGCACAATATGCTTCTGATTTAATTCAGCGGCAAGTTATGAGCCGTACCTGGAAAGTACTCAAGTACGACGTAGCCAACCTACTAGATTAATTTATTTGGCTAATGTGGGCCATATTCAGTTTTTAGCGACAAATTAGGCGCGACCAAAATCCTACAGGAAATTTTCAATTTAATCTGAATTCCCCAGATGGCACGGTGTCTGTACTATGATGACAGATTGGGGTGGCTATTTGAAACATCAGGTCGAAAACGAATGTCATATATGATCCAATTTAAGGAAAGAATAACAAAACCATAAGTTACAAATATAACTGAAAATTGTGTACAGTGTGCGGTAATGGTTGGCATTGGATATAATCCCAGGCTCTGAAGGAATTGTGCGCTAGTTCGAGCCCCATCCACGGCTAATTCTAGGTAGTAGATGACAAGTTCTTAGTAAGGATGGCATTGGTCTACTTGATGACTACAACCGATGTGCATCTAGCTTGCAGCCTTGCAACGTTTTCAAAACATTTCATGTAATTTGAAAATATTTAACAAATTAGTGTTTCGATTTACCTTTTCTCCATGTGGATAATGTTTGACATCGCTTTCATTCTAACTTTCAATCTGGCCACCAACTATGTTTCATTACAAAACAAATGCGATTCCACCTGGGAAGATGATGATGAATTAATGAATAATAACAGAATTTTGATTATTTATCTTGTATCCGTCTAACATAAACATTTCAGAAGTTTAAATGTTGTTATTCTTTGTGCAGCGCTGTCACCGTTCAATTTGATTCCGCAATTTCTCTGTACGGGACAAATGGTATCTCTCGTAGGTCGGTAAAATCTTGATTCCTTTTCATTTCCGGGTGCACAGAGTGTGTTTGGCATTGATTGATGTGTTCTCACTTTTTCTGTCATTCTGAAGCCCTCCGTCAGCTGCTTGTATGAAAATGACGTTGAAAACAGATTTTCATATTTTTTTCCAAATTTTCCAGATTTCATTTCCAGTTCCATCTTCAGCATACTCACAGAACAAACAACTTGTGGCAAATGCGGTATCCGCATTCAAGACACATCTATTTATATTTATTTTACTTACTAAATTATTTTTTTGCTTGCTCTAATATTCGGTCTTAATACCTATTCTCTTATACTCAAATCTATACACCTGTATATACATGTTGCCTGCGTGGGTGGTGATGTGGGATATTACTGCAGACAAAAAAATACTTTAGGAAGTAAAATAAGTATAAATATATCTGACTTGAATGAGGATACCACATTTGTCACAAGTTGTATTTTCTGTGAGTTTGGTGTTAATGCTAAAGTTGGTACTGGAAATGAAGTTCCGAAAATTTCGAAAAAAATCGAGAAATCTCATTTTCAAAGTCATTTTCAGACAAGCATCTGATGGACGGCTTCAGATTGAAGGGACAAGTGACAACTCATCATTCGATGTCAAACACAATCTGTGCGCCTGAAAATGTAAAGGAATTAAGATTTTACCGACCTACGAGTGCTATCAATTTTCCCGCACAAGCAAATTGCGAAATCAAATTGAATTGCCTAAGTAAGCAAAGTCATTTTATTTAGTTGACAGGATTCGTACTTATTGCGAATTGGTCCAGAACTTGCTGGAATTTTCCTCGAAATCGGCTGCACCCGGAACAGAATAGCTTTGGAGTCTTGCACTCATCCCGTGTCAAGTACTACACACAATTTCCAGTTACATACCAAGTTTTTATATTAGTCAGTCCTTCCATAAGCTAGGGACTATTTGATATTTGTTTCGACGTAAAATTCAAACTAGATGTCTACAATATTCCATAACGAGACGGACTCAATGTCACTGGGAACACGATATCGCATTTATAATCCGTATTAGTAAAAAGTTGCTCAAGATAGCAGATTGCATTCGCCAAGTATACTGGTTATTATAATCAAAGTTGTGATTTTGATATAAGCTCTAACAACTGAGCCACCCTGAGCGGCAGGGTGGCTCAGTGGTTAGAGCACCAGATTCCGAAGCAGCCGTGCCCAGGTTCGAGCTCTGTTCCCTATAAGGACGAAACCGGTCTACTGGATGAATTGCCTTTTCTACACTATACAGTTCTTAGTTTATACTGACATATTTAAGTAATTAATGGGTCAGGTGCTTATATCAAGATCGCAACCTAGATTATAATATATGTTATCACCACCTGCGCAACGAATGTTCGTTTAAGTATACTGGTTCTTCCACATTCAGCACCCATCAACTAGTTGCCAGAATTTTCGCACCTTCGAATTGAACAGGAGTGGATTTTTTTCAAAGCTGTCCGAATAACCTGTTGTACATCTGAAGCCGATGAAATGTAAAATGAAATTTCAACGTAAAAAGCGTTCCAGTTTATCAATAAAATTCTTTTAGTCAGATTTCAAATCGTTTTAATTTTCTCGCGTCGCAATCCCGTGAAGCATCGATACAACAATGAACAAAGACGTAATTTTAAAAGGAAATAAACTTTGTTCAAATATGTTTTATCGCTGGCTTTGCATTAGTGAAATAAACAACGAGAACTTTATTGGAGCTAAATAAATACTTATGCAATCGTATTTACTAAATTAGTTATGAATCGAAATCATCTGACACATGCCTACAGATTTTTCCATATAGGCCGCTCTTTCTATATTCAAGATCAGGGACGCTTCGACGGCTAAACCTAATTGCGAACATCGAATAGACCCATATGGTATCATACTTTTGTATGCATACTCTGTGTCTGTTTGTGTGTGGCTGTTTGCGTGTAAATGTCTTCCTCGCTGTATAGCAAATGATGTCTGAGATCTGGTCATTCTCGTATTGATGGATAGACAGTTAACCAACTGTTTCCATTTATATAATTAAACGAGCATTGGTTGCGCGGGCGGTGATAAAAATTATTATAATCAAGATTGCGGTCTTGATATAAGCACCTTACCCATTATTTACTTACATACGGCAGTACAAACTTAGTATTGTATAGTGTAGAAAAGGCTTAATTCATCCAGTAGATCGGTTTCGTCCTTATTGGGAACTCATCATGTACTGGCCAGAATTTGCCACAGACAGGACTCAAACCTGGGCTAGTCCGCTTTGGAATCTGGTGCTCTAACCACTGAGCCACCCTACCGCACAAAAGGCAATTCATCCAGTAGACCGGTTTCATTCTTATTTGAAACTCATCATGTACTAGCCAGGATGGCTCAGTAATTTGAGCACCAGATTTTGAAGCAGACGTGCCCGGGTTCAAGCCCTATCCGCGGCAAATTCTGGCCAATAAATGATGAGTTCCCAATAGGGACGAAACCGGTCTACTGGATGAATTGCCTTTTCTACACTATGCAATTCTTAGTTTATACTGACATGTAAGTAACTAATGGGTCAGGTGCTTATAACAAGACCGCAACCTTGATTATAATAATTGTTCGCATTGAATGAAACGTGTATTTGCGAAATTGGCTCAAGTAACTTTATGCACTGTTGGCTGATACGTGTAAGAATGTTATTCTTCCGGGTTTTGTCTATAGTTGCGCTTTGTTTTTCAATTTTGTTATGCCCACTTGGTAACAGCGCAAATTGTGCGGATTGCAGTGTTGAAATTTCTGTCGCCGAAGGTGAAGCCGTTATTTCTTCTTTAGTTTGTTCAATCTGGTCTGGGGGGTGGGGGTATTTGGCCTTGTCTGCATGCTAGTAAACTGTTGTTGAGTTTTGTGATTCGTGGCCAGTCACTTGGAATTTCGTGTTAATGAAACGTTTGAATGGTTAGGCCAGGTGCTTTCTGTATAGGAATGAAAGATTGTAAAGTGAAATTTAGTAGTCTCGAAAGAAATGGCCATTAACCACTTTGTTATTAAAGTTTTTTCTTTCTATTAAGCAATATATTGCGCATATATATATATATATATATATATATATATATATATATATATATATATATATATATATTTATATAACTGCTTGGATTTTCAATTCTAATTTCATTTCGTGAGAGTGTAATAGATTAACAATTTGTGTTAAATAGTTTTCGTGATGGAAGTTTGTACTTTCAACGTGAACCTTTATTCGTAACGGCAATGAAGTGAAAATCTTAATAACTTAATTTTTTTTACTAATTTCGCATAGTACAATTGTAAACAATCAAACAAACATTACAAGAAGGATTTTAAGTCTACAGATCCATCTTAAACTCATTTTACAACAAGAAAATATTTTGAGATTCTCACAAAAATGCCCAAAACTACAGTCAATCTTAATGCATTCTACACGATTTCAACTCTATAACGTACTTTTATTTGCAATAAACCATACACGTTTTTTTCGAAAACTCTTCCGATGTTTGAATTTTTTAAATCCCTGTATATTATAATAATACAGCTAAAAATAGAAAAATAAGAGAAAAGGAATTAAATAACAAGAAATCTATTAAATTATACAAAACTAATGTACTAAACGGAGAGAAAAATGTGTCTAATAATTTTTTACTTAGTTTTCGCAGGGCAACACGCTAAGATATCCTGCAGAAAAGTTTGTATCTTAGGCTAAATTGTTATTCTCAGCGATATGCAATCAGTAAACTTTGCGTGTGTAAATTTTATTCAAGCATTGTTTCTGCTAGATCAGGCACATTTTAGTCCTCAGTTATTGATAAATTTACCACGGAATTACTCCATGAAACATTTATTTGGCATTATTAGATGGGCACTGTTTTAATGATCTTCTGAGTGTTTAAACACACAAGTTCCTGTATTTCAACTGATTGTACAACATAGTCACAGAGACCACAGAAAGAACGAAAATTTGGAAAGGCGATATTTTATAAAATCTAATGGAATAATTACATCGATGATAATATAAATCAACATAATAAGTCACGGTTTCTTTTCTATTGGGCACAGACAGCCACATATGCGAGTGGGACCTGATTAAATGACGATATAACTATTAGGCTTTGTACAATTCAGTGATTCATGAGATTAGCCTAATTCCACCTTCAAGAACTATCTATAAAATGTAATTTCACACCAACTTGCTTAACATCAACATTATATATATATATATATATATATATATATATATATATATATATATATATAAGGCAGAAAACAAACTTTATATCAAGATTGATAATGTTTCTTGAAGGAGTTTCCGTGTTTCGCACCTGGATTAATTGAAATTACCTGATCTACGTTTTGACTAACGCAGCTTTCATTGTTCCAGTAATTTTCTTTTATCAATATATTTCGGCCCATCTTACCGTTTCGTGAGATGCAACTGATGAAGGCCTACGGTAAGATGGGCCGAAATATATTGATAAAAGAAAATTACTGAAACAATGAAAGCTGCGTTAGTCAAAACGCAGATCAGGTAATTTTAAAGATTGATAATGGCCTGCTGTATTCGAGAATACTCAACAAAAATTACAATATTTTCTTTATGACATCATGGGTTACCACTTTATTTAGCGAATGAAATCGAGTCTGATTTTATAGTTATGTTTCTATTTCTTGTTTGTGATTTATTCTGGAAAGATGTGTGTCTACGTGCGTACCTGTGTGCCTACAGGGGTCATTCTAACTATTTTACTAAGTTATGTTTGAAATTTGGTTATGCAATTGTTGATGGACTAAGTTTTGACCAGCCGATACAGCGAAAATCTGGTCAAAACACAATTCATAAATACAAGGGAAACCATATCTCAATCGTTATTCACTAATGCAATATAAAAGACCACAAAACGATCACACGTAGGCATACATGCAAATACGCATGTGCTCCCACAAATCAACCCACAGTCAATCATCAACTGTCATCCTGATTTAAATACCTTTCCCATTATTTACATACATTTTTCATTTAAAACTAAGCATTGTATGGTGTATAAAAGGCAATTTAGTCAGTAGACTGATCTCGTCATCATGTACTGTCCAGAATTTTCCGCGGACAGGGCTCGAACCTGAACATATCTTCTATGTAATCTGTTGCTCTAATCACCGGGCTGCTTTGCCGCATTTGCAAATCAGACTAGATGATATCCATTTTATCAAATAAAAACCCAGAATGTATATAAATGAAAGATTGTAATGCGCTATATAATGCTAGTTTTGTAGAAGGCTAATATATTTGCATTTATGCATTAGATATCGCGTATCTAGTAACAGATTAGTTGAAGAGATCCAGAAGAGTAAACAAAAGATAATATGAACGAAAGGCCTCATCTCATAAACACATGCGTGTCGTGGATAATGGCGAATCATCGGTAGCAGCCGGTGCAACGCCGTGTGCTCATTATATATTTGCTTAAGAAATTGGGGAAAGGTGGATGGTACAATCTCCTATACGTTTGTTTATTCGAACAAAAATGGTGTTGACTTCATATAGTTTTCGAAAACGTGACATTAAGGCCAACTAGCTATGCAAAATATATAACGAAGTTATAAATGGTACCAACAAATTGGTCTTCAGAATGTTCAGTCGGTGCACGGTACCAACAAAAGGAAATTCAAGACATGCAAAATTTCACTAAAATCGAGCAAGAAAACTACTTTCGAGTGCCTGTTACTCAGAGATTCCTTAACCTCCAATATTATATATTAACTCTTTGCAACAAACAATATATGATTATTATATTTTCTTTAATTATGTAAAGATTATCGAGAAATATGATACTTAATATCGATCATGGTGGAGAGTGCAAGGATTTGCTTGGATAACAGGTGTTCAGAAGTAGTTCTATTTCCCCAATTTTGATGAAATCTAGCATTACTTAAAGTACACTGTGTTGGTATCCCGTACCGACTCGGCAGCCGTATCTCTTTGCACTGTGTACACACTAGGCAACCGTAGTGTTGGTGTCGTTTACAGGCTCGGTATATAAATATATATATATATATATATAGTATATATATATGTATATATATATATATATATATATATATATATATAATAAAGTGAGTTAACTTTGATGTCGCATTGTCCAAGACTTCATATGAATGTCCCTCTACTACTGCTGAAATACGCATTATTATAGGAGATTTTATCGTCCAATTGCTCCACATTCCTTGACGAACGATATAGAAGGATTAGAGCCTATTACTGCTTCCTACTGATGAGCCGCCAGTAACCACGGATCGCATGTGTACAAAAGTTTATATCTTACGTTCATGTTGACTTTGGCTAATCCCTATGGTCCTAATGTTTTAATGGGTATACAGAAATTAATTCGCAATCGTAATGTGTTACCTAGTATTCTCGAAAAGAACCGGCAATTATCCACGATGTTATCAAATGTGTTTTCTCTTCGTAATGAGAATATACGGTGCAACATTCGATAAATGTTGACATTATTAATATATTTTGAATTGAATTCTGATGTCAGGGTTTTGTCTGTGTATTTTTGTATTAACTGAACATTTCATCAGATAGAAAAAGCAATTCCACCAGTAGATCGGTTTCTTCTATAATGGGAAACTTTCAATCCAAAATTTTCCGCAATCAGAACTCGACCTGAGGAAAATTTGATTTAGAGTCTGCGATTCCAGCCAATGTACCACCCAAGCCACATCTTATACGTAATTTCAAGTCATATTTCAACTTATACCTTTTTTAGCTAGCCTTTCCTTCAGGACGAACCTATTTGCAATTTCGTAAAATTTGAATTTCTAACTAGCCAGACCTGGATCGTGTTTATATAACAGACAACATACCACTCGGGAAAGTTATATTGCACCAAAATCTGATGGCAGGATTTTGAATATTTATTTTTTGTGAGTATAAACTCATATTGCGATAAGTAGCAAGGGTAATTCATCAAGTAAACTGGTTTCGCCCCATTGGGAACCCTATAATTACTGTTCAGAATTAGACGCGAAGGCACATGAAACGGGGAAACTTCAATTGAGTCTGCGACTCTAACCACTGAACCATCGGTGCCGTATGTTACAAGCAAGTTTTAGTCATATCCTAACTTACTTTTTTTGTTTAGTTATGTCTTCCTTTATTTGGCACCTATTTTTAATCTCTTATGACTTGAATTTCCAACTAACAATACCTCATTTATAATTATGTATCATGCACCATGCCAATTGGCAAATTTGATGTAATGGTTCGATTGATTGATTCTAAAAAAATGAACTCGGTTCGAAATCCTGTTCGCGATAAAAACTGGACAGTATATGAAGAAATCCTAAAAAGGACGAAACCCGTCTACCGTAAAAATTTACTTTGTTACCTGATGCAATTTTGAGTTTATACAAACCACTTTGAAATTTTCATTGCCTTTGAATGTAATTCAAATTATTTTTGTTTGAAAAACACTTTGTATAACATTTTTTAATGCCTTTTGTTAATATAGGTCTGTTTATTTTGAGAATACTCATCTGAGTTTTACAATATTTCAATTTTATACATTCCGGGATTTTGATTTTATAATGTGGATGAGAACTAGTCTACTTTTAGTTGTATTTCTATTTCTCGAGGTGATTAATTTCGTGTTGATTTAAGTACATTTTAAAAGATGTATTATTTTGTTTCTCAGTGCTGTCCTTTTCGTTTCGGATTTGACCGCATTTTTCTTGTGCGGGACAATTGTTAGCACTCATAGGTCGGCAAAATCTTGAACCTTTTATCTTTTCAGATGATGTAATTTTTGGCCTCAGTTGATGGGTTCTCACTTGTCCCTTCTCCTTTAAGCCTTCAATTAGCTGATTTTCTGAAAGCGCTTTAGGATCAAGATCCGCCATTGATCTTTCACCTATATTTCGAGACGTTATTTCCAGTCTCATCTTCAGGGTTGACACAATACGCACAGGAGTAAAACACAACTTGTGGCAAATGTGGTATCCTCATTCAAGACAGATATATTTATATATATTTTATTTTAATTGTCTTCCTAATATCCGGTCTTATACCTAGTCTCTAATACTCAAATGTATACAAAAACTTATCCCTGTCCCCCTCTGCGCACACATCTACCTATAAACATGTGTATTTTAACTATAAGCACACCTAATGGATTGACATACACGCCTATCAATGATGTCTATATTTTAATTGCTGTACCGGACGCATAGAAAGATCAACAAATTTTGAATTCTATATTGCTGTAATCCTCACCTGCCCCCCAGTTCACCTAATTTCATCCAGCTTGCAATCGGTTATATACAGAGAGATTAAAAAACTATTGAAACTCTATAGAGTATTATTCTATCATTTTGACAAGACCGAATACGGAAGTTACACTAACTAAATCGTTTTTCCGCTCAGTACACATTTATACTCAGATCCTATATGAATTAGTTTCTGTATTAAAATATCGTATATATCTATATATATAGATAAACATATAAGCAACTATGTGGGTTACTCCCACATCTTTTATAAATATCTATATATCTAAATATAACTATACCTACGTGTATACACTATATATATATCAGCAATCTTTTATATTTTAATTTTATTTTTACTTATATATTTGTACCCACATCTTATAAAATATCCATTTATACATATGTCCACACGCTATCTATGTATATATATAGATAAGCATATAAGCAACTATGTGGGTTCATCCCACATCTTTTATAAATATCTATATATTCATCATATATATATATATATATATATATACGTGTATATACCATATATATAATATGAATCTCATACAAGCAACACTGTGAGTCCCTCAACGGATAAATTATATCAGTAAAACACTTTTTATATATCTATTTTATTGTCTATCTATATACTTCTATATATATATATGTAGATATATGTATCTATAAGCAGTTGAAATAGGTTCTTTGAAATTCAACCACTTACAATTTATATGTATATATAAATATCAAAGCATATCTATCTTCCCGTCTACACCTCATATATATATATATGTATATATATATATATATACATAATGCCTATCTCAATTCACAAAAGCAACCATGTGAGCTTTTCCCACCTTATATATAAAATCTAAATATTCTTCTACATATATATTGTGAATATCTAAATAAGCATTTAAGCAACCATGTGAGTTCACCCCACATCTTATATGAATATTTAGAATCATCCATATATATGTATTTGCGAAATATAGATGCCCATATTTGTTAAATATATTTAGATAAATATATAAGCAACAACGTGAAATTCTCTCACATCTTATATAAATTGAAATGTTCATCATATATATACATATATAACTATAGCCATATTACCGCCCTCTAACTCCATCTAATTCGTTCTGTTTTTTCCCCTTTCATAGTCGTGGTCTCTTATTTAGATTTATTGTTAGCTCTGATTCCTCTAATCTACGTTTCTTTCCATTAGAGAAGGCTTCATTGAATATTGGGCCTAATGATTTTTCTACACATGTCATATTCATGACGTTCATTCCTGATTTTATTTCAATTGATTCTCTAATCAACCTGGTTAATCTATTTCGGTTACATAGTGAAATCCGTTTACAGCCGTCCCAGTTTATTTGATGACCTGACTCCATTGAGTGTCTGGCTAGATCCGATCTATTACTATGTCTGTATTTGCATGCAGTCTTATGTTCACCTCTACGTACCTTTATTGGACGCATGGTTTCACCTATATACCTAAGATTGCAATCTTTACAAGGTATCTCATAAACCCCTGATGTGTTAAGAGGTTCTATTTTTTCTTTTTGATTCGGTAACTTATTGCCTATTGTAACTGTTTGTCTTAACACTGTTCTTATGTTGTATTTTGTTGCTAATATCCTAATCTTTCTACTTAATTTGGAGTCTGGTAGAACCAGAGTTCTGTGCTTATCTTCATTCTGATTATCTAAATCTCCTGTCCGTTTCTCCTGTGTTATTCTTCTCTTAAATCGCAATAATGTCTCCTTTATGATTTTCTCAGTTAATTTTTCCGGATAACCATTTATCCTGAATATTTCTTTCAATTTCATTAGTTGATTTGTTTGTCTGTGTACGTTAATTTATGTGCATTACAAAGTGATGTTTGAGATTTATACTTGTATTAATGGATAGAATTTTGTCGAGACTTTCGCTTTGTTGGCTTTTTTTAATTTAGGAATGTTTTCTTCGTATTGTTCATAAATCGCATTCTTGCAAAACGTTTTAACTCATCCAATACACAAGATAAACACAATGCTTGCCTGGAATGACATTTCCTCTTCATTTATCTGTTCAACACTGGAATACGCAAAACTTTTTAGATTTCTTTGATTGACCAGTAGCTTAGATATAATTTTCTTCAGATAATGCGAAACAAATGGTTATTCGCGTGATAACATTTCCTTTTATCTTTGTTCATGGGCAAGACACTATGAATTACATTCAAGCTCGCATTCCAAAAGAATCTTACGCAAACTCGGTGAGCAAGTCACATTAAACTGCAGAGTGCATAGAATTTTATTGTGAAAGGATCGTTGCACTAAATATATTAAGCAATTACGATTCCCAGGAAATTGGGTGCACAAGAGTCTAATCAACAAGTAAATAAGCGAAATCTGACAAGTTTTGGCGTATTTCTGTATTAAGAAGTATAAAACTGATGTAGCAGTGTTGCGGACAAAAAACGTGTGTAAATCTCGTGTATTTAATTAGCTAAGTTTTTTTAACAACCTTTTCATTCCTGGCATTTTTACCAGATATTTTGTTGGAAGAAAAATCGAGTACCCTGAATCACTTTGAAAATGATGCAAAATTTGGAGTTCCAGGTGTTTCATTACTGAGCGATATTGATAAAAATTGCGCTTAGCCTATCACAAATGCAAATCTATCAGCTAACAATTTTGATATGCAGAAATAACGAAATTCATCCTTCAGACATATATATATATATATATATATATATATATATATATATATATATATATATATATATATATCGATTCTGAGGCAACATTTGAACTGCAAATTGAAAAAGCAGCAGATTTGGAACCTATAAGCATTGATTATAACGATTGGTTTCTAGCTACATTAGTTGATCAGGATTCATATCAGAACTCGTTCAAACACGCATAACAGCATGTATTGATGCTGCAGCATTTAATGCGTTCAAAGATATCAGCAGAAATGCAGATAAATGCAAAAGGTTTATTAAAATGAACAAATATGATTATATACAGTTGATGGAGAATGTGTTGAATTTCAATAAAATACAGGTGCATCTTGAGCATGCACCAGATGAAGTAGACAAAGTTAAACGAATCTTAATAAATGAAATTAAAATCTCAGTCGATGCCAATTTAGCTGATAACGTCGCTCCACAGAAGATCGGATCATTTCGATTAAAAACAACAAAGTTCGTACTAACAAATGCACACACACAAAATATTCGTTCTATGAGCCCATTATGACCAATTCTCCGTTTTAATCAGTACTTTTGTGATCCATCTGTACGTTGTAACCAACGAATAGACAACATGGTAATTTGCCGCGGACTGAGCTCGAACCTGGGCACGTCTGCTTCGGAATTCGGTGCTCTAACCTCTAAGCCTCCATACCGCAGAACTGTGCAAAGGATTCCGTAACAGACGTTCCCAGGTTCGAGCCCTGTCCGCTGCAAATTCTGAATAGTATGAGATGAATTTCCAATAATGACGAAACTGGTCTGCTGGATGAATTGCCTTTTCTACATTACGCAATTCTTAGTTTATACTGGCAAATGTACGTACTTAATGGGTCCGGTGCTTATATCTAGATCACAAACTTGATGATATCAAGGGTTATCACCACTCGCGCAACTAACGTTCATTTAATTACTCATGGTAATTATTCGATTGCCGATTTATTTCAGTTTGTTAACAGAATTCACGATGGAAATGTCAAAAACTTCATTTTGGTGCCTTTTGATGTGACGTATTTTTTACAAATGTTACATTTGAATCTATAATTGGCATAATATTTCAGGCAGCTAACCAAACAAATTAGCATCTACGACCCTAACTTATGCTCTAAACAACCCTGTATTGCTGTGTCATTAAACGAACAATGTTTGCACGGGCATTAATAACAATTATTTTAATCAAGTTTGATATAAAATCTTTACCCATTAGGTACCTAAAATTGGTAGTATAAACTAAGAATTGCATAGTGTGGAAAAGGAAATTCACCCAGTAGAGCGGTTCAGTCTCTATTGGAAACTCATCACGTACTGACCAGAACTTGCCGCAGACAGGGCCCGAACCTCAGCACGTCTGCTTCGGAGTCTGTGACTTTATCCACTGCGCCAACCTTCCGTACGCCACACACACATTTTAATTGTATGTCAACTTAAGTTTTGATTGGCATCTTTTTACAACTACAGCTTCGACTAGCCCTCCACCCCGAATCTAATTTTATAGTCTAGATATCACTTTAAATGGGAAATTGCTATGGAATTGAAAAAATCCATATTTAGACGAATGAGACACAGACACTGAACGAGACGTGCCCAGGATAGAAACCTGTCCAAGACGAAATTCTGAACAGTATTGTGACCACTGGCAGCTCGGCAGATAGTGCTCATAAGATTTGGTTAACCGACTATCTGGGAGAAAGAAATCTCTGAGTATAAACCATCCATATTGAAGCGGCCGAACCCTGCCCTTCGTGTCTTGCACGCTTTCTCCCATTCCATCACTACCCATTTATGACAAAGGGTTGCTGCGTAGTTAAACCGAACTCGAGTCTTCACCTAGAATAGGGTAATGACTGTACCTTATTATATCCGGCATGTTTCTTCTTACCAATTCAAGACTGATTAACTAGATCCCGCCCATCGTCGGACCAAAATTTACTATGGCTTCGCAGTGTAATCTAATTTTTCGTCTATTGTGCTAACGTTTGATAAAAAGAAAATTAGGCCATTAAAAATAATTAAATAAAACTAACTCATGTCACATTGTGTCTATTTCATTAAGATAGAGCGAGGATAACTAGTTAGATGTTCTGGCTTCTTTTATGTCACCCAGGTTCTAATTAAATCAAAAAGCATTTCGGAATGCTATATTAGGCATATATCTGAAATTTGCGTGTTGTCTGCAGGAGGGATAAATGCAAAACTGCTAGCAAGTTTCCGCAGTTCGAGGCAAGTTTGCGGACAATAATTGCCAGTTCTTTACAACTTCACAATAAGGATGAGACCGGTCTTTTTCAGAAACTGCCTTTGCCACCTCGTGCAATGCTTAGTTTATATTGACTAAATATATAATCAAAATCCTGAATTTATGAGCTTCAATTCGTTATACCTTTCTACAATGTCATATCAAGACTATAAGTTCGGAACTGCAGAAATTAAAAGATGACAAATAGGTTGCAGCTAAAAGACAAGCTAAAAGAAAAATTGAAGTTGTCATTTATCTGAACATTTCATGTGGCAGGTGTGGCGGAATGGTACCAAATTTAGACTTCCTAGCATATTCTGCCTACTTCATGACGAGTTCACTTGAAGAATTTCTTTTGCTACCTTGTTCAAATTTGTGTTGTACTAACAATATATATATATATATGATATCCATGCCGTTTTAATTAACACAGTATTCTTATAATTAGGAAAAAAAACACAAATAACTAAGAGGATAATGGCCATTTATTTCGTGAATACTAAACGTCTCTTATACAATCATACATATTTATACATTTTGGGTTGTTAATTGGTTATGTTTTTGGTGACAAATCTGACTGGTTATTACTGCTGTTTGAAACAAACGCATACACACTCACCTACTAGTCAAAACAAGAAACAGCAGTAATAACCAGTCAGATTTGTCACCAAAAACATAACCAATTAACAACCCAAAATGTATAAATATGTATGATTGTATAAGAGACGTTTAGTATTCACGAAATAAATGGCCATTATCCTCTTAGTTATTTGTGTTTTTCCTAATTATAAGAATATATATATATATGGATTAATATATTTCTTGTGTTTATTATCCGATGACAAGAAACAGTATCTTCCAATTAAACGAACATTAGTTGCGCGGGCGGTGATAACAATTATTATAATCAAGGTTGCGATCTTGAAATAAGCACCTGACCCATTAATTCCAGAATAAACTAATAATTGTATAGTGTAGAAAAGGAAATTCATTCAGTGGACCGGTTTCGTCCTTATTGGGAACTTATCATGTATTGGCCAGAATTTGCCGCGGACAGGGCTCGGATCTAGGCACGTCTGCTTCGGAATCTGGTGCGGCAGGGTGGCTCAGTGGTTAAAGCACCATATTCCGAAGCAGACGTGCCCAGTTCGAGCCCTGTCCGCGGCAAATTCTGGCCAGTATGATAAGTTCCCAATAAGGACGAAACCGGTCCACTGAATGAATTTCAATAATGGGCCAGGTGCTTATTTCAAGATCGCAACCTTGATTATAATATTAAGTATCCTGCAAAATTTAATTGTCAGAATATTTTTGTTATAAAAGACGGAAGGATGACTATATTTGTGTTCTACTACCGAGTGGCAGTTATCACGATCGAGTAAATTTCATCGACAAACGTTTTTGTTTGCCTAAGCGAAAAGTGGAAATTCTAATGACCTTGCTATTTTATAATCATAGTACTTATCGCATGAAAACTTCGGTTAACGAGGCTGCTTCTTATAAAATATAACAATGTATCGTTTTAATGATAATTACGCAAACGGGTAATTCGGTTTCGTCATTCTACGTTCTACTACTTATATTTATCATATTTAAATCAAGTTCGAATGCTCGATTTCAATAATTATTATCATCAGACACGCAATCAATTGTTGCTTATTTAACAACTTGTACTAACGACGTTAGTATTCATTTTGAAGCAACAGTAATGTTGATAGCAAGTATGCAAAGTAATTTGTTGCATCGAATAGAAACAAATTATATAGTCAAGTTGATGTTTAGCAGCTGAAAGCATTACACTGTAAAAAAGCATTTTCTGCAGTCTCTGTACTGTTTCATCGCCTGTTGGTTTCGCTGTTATAATTGTTGTTGCTGGCGTAGTGTTCGTTTTTTTTTGTTTTGGCTGTTCTATATTCAGGCTGCCCTTAATGGGGCATATTCAGCTACGGTGCCTTTTTAAGTGCTCTTCAGATGAAAAGTATTGTAAAATAATAAATATAGGCATGTAATCAGTTTTAAACTATGTTAAGTGTTTTCGCATGAAAGTAGGTTCGTTTGGCTGACGATCACAGTGGTTATAAATTTTACCTGTTGTCAATTAATCAATACCCATACGTAAGGAAGAATAATTACTTATATTTTGATAATAAATTCAATTTGTTCGTTGAAATATACAATTTCGATTTAAGTGAGCTGAAATATATTTGCGTAATTGATATCCAGTTCACATGTGAAACCCGAGCCAAGATTCAATAGATAGACGTACATATTAGGCGAGATAATAATCAGCTTTATTTCAAGTTTCATGATTAAAGGCTTGTACTCATAGAAATAATAAATTTTAATCAATGCAAAATATTTTCAAACCGAGAAAAATTTTGCGTCCGAATTTTTGACTTCTTACACTGTGCCAGACTTACCACACAATACACGCAATCGTAAGCCATATGCCAACTTACATTTTTTTTGTTAGCCGTTGCTTCAGATGGAACCTATTTGAAATCTATCAAGACATGATGTTCTACCATTATACATTGTTTTGGGTAGTGTGCGGCAGGGTATAAGCAGTGGATAGCGTCCCAGACTAGAATGCTAATGTTTCCTGATTCGATTCCGTCCTCGGCATTTCAGGACAGTATTTAACGAATTACAAAATCAAACAAACCTCGTTTACACTATGAATCTCCTTTGGTTCTTTTTGTAATGGTTATTTGAATACACACACACACGCACATATATATATATATATATATATATATATATATATATATATATATATATACCAAAATCGGCCAGTTATATTCATTTCAGTAGAGCTTCTCCAAGTAGCGTGTTTCAGTTCTAAAGTAGCAGATTTAAGAATGCTAATTAGAAATTCAGGTCCTAAGAGACGTCAAATAGGTTACAACTGAAAAATTTCTTACCAAAAATTTGGTTTGCCTTTAATTTGAAATGCAAATTTTTTGCGGTAGGTGCGGTAAAATTATATGAGTGCTACACCAAGAAGCATATCTGTCATGGTTCTAGAACCGGATACGGCAAATTGTGGCAATTCATTGAAGTCTCATATTAAAGACATATACAGTCTACAACATATATATATATATATATATATATATATATATATATATATTTATATATAAGCACAATCATGCCATTAGGTTAGAATTTAATTTAAATTTTTCGGGTGGCATGTTGTATGCTGTAAAATGACAGATATTGGGCGGCTATTCATATATTCTTGTCTTTATATATGATGTAGCGTTTCCACCTGAAGGAAAGTTTAGTCAAATTAATTACTGATACATGGCAACAAATTGGGTGCAATGTGCTTTAGTGCTGTTGTAGTGGTACGAATAATAGACTCAGGAGATTTAAGCCTGGGTTAGGGATCGGCCACGGAAAATTTTGGACTGTAAATGACAAGTTTCCAATAAGGACGAAAACAGCCTGCTTAATGAATTGCCTTTGCAATATAACCTAAATTGCTGCCATTAAGATTTAATGCATTATAATTACCCGAGATGCAATGGTGTCTGTTCTATAATGATAGATCTGAGGTGGCTATCTAGAAATTCAGGTCTTACGAGACGTCAAAATGAATTCCACGTGATGGAAAGAACAATCAAAATAAAAGATGTTATATGAATGCAAATGACGTGTAGAAAGCAGCATAGATGGCGCAGTGGTAAAAGTGATACACTCAAATGAAGTTCTGCTTCAATTCGAGCCTCAATATTGGAAAATTCTTGAAAGAACTTGACACGACCTCAATAAAGTCTGTGAATAGACTCCGCTTCCTTTTGCAAATTTTAGTCTATAATGAAAACATATAACATCCAAATCTCGTAACTAGACTTCAACTCAGTATTACTATTGCAGATAGCATGGTAACTGTTCTATAATGATAGACTGATACAAGTAAGGTAGAGCTTCAGGTTTAAGCAATGCTAAAACGTTTCTACCTGAAAAACGTCTAACCAAAACAACAATTAGTATATAACTGATATAGCGTTTCGCAAGGGTGTCGAAGTAGCAGATGTACAAAGCTCGGACGAATTTGTTCATTGGTTCGAGTCCCACTCCATTAAATTCTGGAAAGTTTTTGATTAGTTCCAAATTACGACAACACCAACCTAGTCTATAAATTGCCTCAGTTAGATTATGCAAAGTTTATTTCAGGTTAAAACTATGTTTTAATATAAAATCCTTCCAATAAACATATACTCAATCTTATATTCCTAGGCGTTGTTGTGTCAGTTCTGCAATTGCAGATCGTGGATGGCTAGTTGAAGCGTCTATTCTTAATAAATGAAAACGAATTTCCACCTGCAAGAAAGACAAATCAAATTTTAAATTGATAATTTACAAAAAGTTGTGTGTAGGGTTTCGCAGTGTTATGATTTTTAAACCCAGAAAAGTATGCCTAGGTTCGAGCCCCAGTCGTGGTTCTTCAATAGATACTAATAAGAAGCAAACCATGTAGAATTTTTCCAGCTACCTTTGTCAGTATATAATCTATACTAACAAAAAAATAAAAATCAATATCTAATTTTAATACTACTTTTCAATATAAATCTCCAGGTTGGCATGGTGGCTCTTCTCTAATGATCGATCGGTGCAGGTTAGCTGATAACTCAGATTTTTAGAGATGCCAGCTTGCCTTCACCTGAAGAAATGCTAGCCAAATATATGTTGGTACATAACTCATAATTATGTATAGTGTACCGCTGGAGTGCCACAGTGGATGACAAAATACTCCGAAGTAATTGTGCCCCGGTTTGAGTCCTGGTTGCGGTATATTCTCAAAAGAACTAAGTGAATTCCAAATACAAACGAAACCAGTCTGCTTGATTAAGCACCTGGGCTATCTCGTGCAAAGTTTGCCTTCTACTGAAAACCATTACATAGCCAAAATACTACCATTGAAATTCCGTAATAAAAAAATCCTCAGATAGCCGATCTCTGGAACCCTTTTAGCGATTCTTTTATAACAACGTGTCAAATGAGTTCCAACTGAAAATTAATTAACTAAATTATATATTTGTTTGTGTATAAAAACTGCTTATTGTGTGCGACAGTCCTGGTGCTTTTATATGACTGTTCGACTCAGATGCAATTGTGTCCTTTGCGATGTGCTATTAAGGAGGAAATCGGCTTACTTGAAGAATTCCATATGGAACTATGTGCACAATTTAATTATTCCTGACCAAATATATATAATCAAAATTGTGTCATTGAACTAACATATAATATCATATACCCGGGCGGCATTATATCTGTACACTTTTAACAGGCTAGAGTGTTTGGTTAGAACTTCGTGTCTTAGAAGTTGTCAAAATGGTTCCACATGAAAGGGAAAGCTAATCAAAGCATAAGACGATATACAAAAATAAATTGCGTGTAGTGCTTTGCAAGGTTGGCACCAGGTAGGAGTGCTAGACTCACAAAGAATTATGCCTAGCTTTGAGCCCTGGTGGCGACAATTTCTAGCAAATACTTATCGGGTTTAAAACAAGGACGAACCCTGTCTACTTGATGAATTGCCGTTGCTACCTTAAGACATTTCTAGTTTAAGTATATATAATTTATGTTCCACTAGAGATATGACGTTCTGGATTATATTTCTTTCACTACAAATAAAAAATTTAGCAATTTGAAACAGTCTCTAATTTATCGAATGTCTCAAACAACGGATTGAATTGCATTGGCGTTTTCATTTCCTGTGTAACGTCTAGCTTTCAGCTGGATTCGTCATCACGTATAAAAACAAATATTTATTTCGTCAAGTTAGGTGATGCAAACATGAACGCGCTTTGCTTAGTCGACAGAAATGTTAAGTTTACCTAAAATGTTTAAACAAATATAATACGAGTTTGCTTAATTGTATTGATTCCAATTGATCAGTTTTTAGCATTAAATGCGCGCACTAAAGTTAAGTGTCAAACTAAGCCTGCATATACTAACCTGTCACCATATACGCGAAACTTAATGCACAATTGCATAAATTACGACGCAGTTATCTTGTCAATTTATATTTCTTTTTAAGGAAAATTGTTTATTTTGTACTTTTTCTTTAACAGGCCACATTATTTACCATGTTTTGGTGAGTTGTCTGTAATACAAATGGTATGTTGTTCGATGACTGGTCTAAATACTCTGTGATTGGTCTTCTACTCTCAAGCACTCTAACTCTGATTCTCTCTCTCTCTCTCCCGCCTCCCTCTCATTCTTTCTTCTCTCTCTTCTCTTCTCTCTCTATCATATCTATTTGTTCTGAAAATTCTAACTCTCGCTCTCTCTCTCTCTCTCACGCACACACACACACACACAGACGACAAATTGGGCTGTACAAACAATATGCATTTCATGGTCAGCACAGATTCCACTGACTTACGCCAATAAAAGCATGTTGCGTAAGATAATTTGACATCTCAGTATCGAATAAAATCTCCGACTGACAATCCGATTTTTATTTTAGTAACACTTTGTACCAGCTTGATCTATTCTTTGTAATTCTCCTGTCCCAATATTTACTGACCAAGAATGTATTGGGCTTGCGAAAATGTAACTTCTCATACTGATGAGACGCCAATAAGGACGAAAGGCATGCATCTTTCATTCATGCTAAAATTTGCATAATTTTATGATCCTATTTGAACCAACATTACACAAGTTACGCAACACCTAATTCATCCTAGCATATAAAATTAAAATTTTATATCGTCATTTCTTTCCAAAAATAGACAATATAAGTATTGTTCAATTTCTTGAGGTTTGGCATCCCTGTAATGGATTGCTTCCGCATATCGACTTCCAATACAGGAATATAATATAACTGTAGCCACCTCAAAAAAGTACAATAAACAAGGTTGAACAAAATTTTATTTTTGAATATAATTATATCGCAATCATAAATATTGCGCTAAATAGCAGTTATCTAGCGGCTACATTGACAAAATTTGCCTGATTGAAAAATATCTTTTTGTGCTACTTTTAATTTTTAAATCAAGTTTGCGAGCTTGAAATAAACACCAATCCCATTGTATTTAACCAGTCGTCGAACAACATAGCGAAACTACCGTCAGTCACACGTACTGACGCGTTTCGATCTTCTATGATCATCATCAGAGTACGACGGTAAACTGACTCGCGTGGATCAATCCGCAATTCATTTATATGGAATACAAAATTCGATATGCGGCTCTCACCTCCAGTTGCCTCGCATACATTGTACTTGACTGGAAATGTCGGCTGGACAATTTCCATTTAGTTGAGGTGAGAGCCGCATATCTAATTTTTCTTTCCTTAAATATGCATTGTGAGTTGATCCGCGCTAGTCAGTTGGCATCGTACACTGAAGCTAACGCATCAGTAAGTGTGACTGGCGGTGGTTTTGCTATGTTGTTGGACGACCGGTTAAATAAAATGTGTTTGGTTTTCAAACTCGCAAACTTGATTTAAATAATTAAACGAATATTGGTTGCGCGGGTGGTGATAACAATTATTATAATCAAGGTTGCGGTCTTGATATAAACACCTGACCCATTAATTACTTACCAATAAGGACGAAACCGGTCTACAAGGATGAATTGCCTTTTCTACACTATACAATTCTTAGTTTATACTGACATATGTAAGTAATTAATGGGTCAGGTGTTTATATCAAGACCGCAACCTTGATTATAATAATTGTTATCACCACCCGCGCAACCAATGTTCGTTTAATTATATAAATGTTCATTTCAATACCATTTCCCCATGTAATGTGGTGTCTGTTCAGTAATGACAGATTGGGCATGGTTAGTTGGAACTTTGGGTCTAAATGGATGCCATATGAGCTCCACCTAAAGGAAAAATTGACTAACCAAGTTACATTAGTTAGTATATAACTGAAAATTGTGTGTAGTGTAGTGTGCGGCAGGATAGCTCAGTGGTTAGAGCACCAGATTCCGAAGCAGACGTGCCCAGGTTCGTATCCTGTCCGCGGCAAATTCTGGCCAGTACTTGATGAGTTCCCAATAAGGACGAAACCGGTCTACTGGATGAATTGCCTTTTCTACACTATACAATTCTTAGTTTATACTGACATATGTAAGTAATTAATGGGTCAGGTGTTTATATCAAGACCGCAACCTTGATTATAATAATTGATTTAAATAATTTTTACCACCACCCGCGCAATCAATGATTGTTTGATTGCACTTATTTTCAATTGTCATTTTTTATGTCGTTAAATACTAATTAAATTTCTGAGGGAACGGTGTCGGAAAGGGCTCTCGAAATGTCGAAGTAATGAATTGTTTTGGCGAAAACTATTAAATGTATAATAGTTTGAATGCAAATACAGCTGATACTTTCACCATAAATACTACAATTTTAATCGACAGAATTGTTGAAATAGTGCGGCATATCTATCTGTGGTAACTAACTTAATATCATGGAATATTTCAAAAACTCGTGGAAAGCCCATCAATAATTTTCCTTTCCTTTCTCGCAACAGCATCAGATTTCGGCTCGTATAACAACATTTGAACACCGGCACCCGTGTTTAAGCAGACCTATTTGCACTGAATTAAAGCACAATGTTGATTGTAAGGAGCCACGGAGAGGGCCGTCACACAAGTTTGAAACAACGTCTCCATCAGAGGGAAAAAATCGAATGTTCGATCTTTAATATGCCTGCTGAATTAAACTATTTATAGGTTTGTGTGTTAAGCTTAACGTTGAAATAATCCAAATTTTTGTAAAAACGATGGAAAGCATGTATTCACAGTAAAATTTTGTGCAACATTAGAAGCAACGCGTAGTCACAGAATAGCCTGATTAAATTAAATTTTCGATTTGGCGAGTAAAAATCTAAATATTAATAGCAAACTAAATCTAACTTTTCCTTAACCATAAGTGGTACATTTGAACTTATATAGATTTTAATTGCCTAACTCATTAAATAATCTTACATGAAACAAATGGGATGCTGAGCGCAAAAGGAAACATTTGCGGAAATTTAAATTATCGTATAAAAGACACGACACAAAGTGATATGTAGAATTATTTGAGCTATAATATTGAGCAATTATTGATCGCATGCATAGTGATTGCAATAATATAAATAATATTACAAAACTTCAAATAAACACCAATAACAATTTATGAAACCATTTTTAAAACATGAAATACCGACGCGTTTTCGCCGTCTACAAGCATGAGTAAAGCACGACGGCAAGTTGACATATGAGGACCAAAACATTTTGAATATACCAGGTAATTAAAATCATGTGTAGGACACTCAATCCTAGTAGGCTTGCAAAACTGTACTTGACAGAAGATGTCGTAAGTGCAATTTCCATGCAATTTAAAATTTTATTGATTACGCGAGTAATGATAACAATTATTTAAATAAATTTTCTAAACTTGGCATAAACAGTAATCCAGTTTTACTTATCTAATCAAAGAGCAGCAAAACTACCGTCTGTCACATATACTGAACCAATTCAACATACTAATTATCATCGTGACTTGCAATAGAATAAAAGAATGAGATACCGTTTTTTTCTGAGAACTAATACATATACAATTATGTATATGGTGTTGCGCACCTAATTACGCATTAGTTCAAATATGACCAGAAGGATAAACTAAAGTCAGCATGGAAGAGAAGTATAATCTCATGTGCACATTCGTTTCGTGCTTACTGGTGACTCATCAGTAGGAGCCGGTATTACGCCCTTTAACCACTATATACTTTGGTCAAGAATGTGGGATAATAGGACGGTACAATCTCCTAGACGAATGTGTAAACCTGCAATAGTAAAGCTAACATCATATAGTCTACGACAATGCGACTTCAGCGCTAACTCACACTATATAATATATATACCGAGTCTGTAAAGGATACTAACACTATGGCTATTGTGTTAGTAACCGATACCAACATTATTGTACCGAAAAGGTACATGGTACTAACACTATGGTTTCCGAGTCGGAACATGGTACCAACATGATGGATATCAATTTATGCTATAGTTCATCGAAATTGAGAATTACAACAATTTCTGAACACCTGTTACTCCAGTAAATCCATACACTCTGGTCTTGGTCGATATCAGTTATCACATTTCGCGGTAAGCATGACATCATTCAATTCAATATATTACAGTTAAATACTGTTTGTTGCGAAGAACTAATATATATATATATACAAGTATTTCGAACAATTTGAAGCTTTGAAAAAATTGATGAAGCTTGTTTGGCATTATTTTCGACCAAAAAATCCACCTGAACTTCACAGAACTCTTATTATATAGCAACCAAAATGTCACCTGAGCCAATGAAATTAAATTACAAGATTATTGCAGTATTACTTTATATAGATGTAATCAGAATATACCAAATATTGCATAGGCAGTAAAATGCAATTAATTATGTACACCGGTTACGTTCATTTTTAACATTCAACATGTTCTAGCCAGAAAAAAACAGTTTTATATATAATTGAAAATTGCATGTAGTTTACAGAGTAGATGGCGCAGTTGATGAGTGGCAGGAATCTGAAGAAAATATGTTCGAGATTTAGGCCCGGCCGGGTTAATTTTATCTGGTACTTGATGAGTGCTCAGTAAGAACGAGTCGGCTCTACATAACGAGTTGCATTTTTTGCCTTATGCAATGCTTAGTTGATAATGACCACATATCGATAATCAAATCTTGCAATTATACTTAAATATGTGTATTTTAATATTGTACACAGACAAGTGACATTTTAGACGATAATTGCTTTTAGGCATATAAAGCATAAATGACCAATTAAAACCGAAAATTTGTGCATAATTAGCTATTTTGAAAGCAATTTATCTGGTGGCTGGATCTTAATAATAATGACAGGGAATATTATAATAATAATAATAATAATAATAAATAATAATAATAATAATAATAATAATAATTTATAAAATTGTAAATAATAAAAATAACAATAATAATAATACACACACACACACACACAATAATACACACAATACACAATAATAATAATAATAATAACTTTAAAAAAAAATATAAATATAAATAATGAGCCTAATAAGGCCAAACAACACACTACACGAAAACGTATTTGATAATTCAACACTGCTATCTCCTCTTGGGCCAGCAATAATGCCACATTTCCAGATGCATTACCTGATCCTAGGATTGTAGAGTAAGGTATTTTGTTCACTGTTAAGAGCATAACACATAAAGGAATAAGTGGTAATACTTTTCACCGATTAAACTTCCTTCGCATTAAAAAGCATTCACTTCCTGCATTGAAAGGTGCACTTGGCGTAGTCGGCATTCACTTGAATATTAAACTATGATTTAGCATGACATAATAACTTCAGAGAATAGCCATGCGTGATTTTTGTGTTTAATTTCGTGTGCGGAGTCCTATTACTTCTCACTTACTTTTACACCGAACTTACGAATTAGTTAATTGAAACGCATTCGTAAATCACAGAAAACCAGTTGAAATTTAACATATCTAAGATTGACAATCGTCGTTGGTCTATTTGCACTTATAATTCTGCAATAATTGGATTCATCCTCATTTATAGGTACACACTGTGTTAGTTTCAGTTATGGCTGGAATCTGACTGGCCTCGTCACCCCGATGTCTTCTACACCAATAATAATATCCGTTGAAAATTTATTAATATCAAGTATTGTCAATCGTTTGGCTAATCAATTATTTTCAAAATAATTATTGCATAACTACTAGTGCGAATTGACTAACAAAAATTAATCATATCATTATAATGGTTTCCCATATGTTCAAATTTGTCTACGAGATATGAATTAAAAGTTAAAATATAGTACGGTGACGAACATTTCAATAAAAAATAATAAACTTATTACTATTATTTATTATTATTTTTATTATTAACATCATTAATACTATTATTCCTCTTCCAGAAATACAGCTAATACTGAAAACCAATAATAATACAAATACTAATAAACTAATTATACCACTGACACTACTAGTACTACCACTAATAATATAACTAAAACCACTAATACTACTTGTTCGGCTATTACCAAAACTTTTACTACTTCGAAATCTACTAATAATACTTATAACACTACTAATATAATTAGTATTACTACTACTAATAATAATATTAACCATAGCCATAAATCTAAAACAAGAACTACTATTGCTTTTACTAATATTAATACTGCTACTACTACCATGGTTATCGTTAGGGTTACTACTACAACAACAAATACTACTAATAATAATAATTAAAGTAATATTATTGCTACTGCTAATACTAATTCTTCTACAATTACTACCAATGATATTGCTACTTTTACAACGATATTACTATAATTAAACGAACATTGGTTGCGCGGACGGTGATAACAATTATTATAATCAAGTTTGGATCTTGATATAAGCACCTTACCCATTAATTACTTACATATGTCAGTATAAGCTATAAAGTGTGTAGGGTAGGAAAGGCAATTCATCCAGTAGATCGGTTTCGTTCTTATTGGAAGCTCATCAAGTACTGGCCAGAATTTGCCGTGTACAGGGCTCAAACCTGGGCACGTCTGCTTCGGAATTTTGTTTGCGCTACGCAACTTACGTTCGTGAATTATATAAATGTTCATTTCAATACCAGTTCCCCATGTAATGTGGTGTATGTTCAGTAATGACAGATTGGGGATGGTTAGTTGGAACTTTGGGTCTAAATGAATGCCATATGAGCACCACCTAAAGGAAAAATAGACTAACCAAGTTACATTAGTTCGTATATAACTGAAAATTGTCTGCAGTGTAGTGTGCGGCAGGATGGCTCAGTGGTTAGAGCACCAGATTCCGAAGCAGACGTGCCCATGTTCGAGTCCTGTCCGCGGCAAATTCTGGCCAGTACATGATGAGTTCCCAATAAGGACGAAACCGGTCTACTGGATGAATTGCCTTTTCTACACTATACAATTCTTAGTTTATACTGACATATGTAAGTAATTAATGGGTAAGGTGCTTATTTCAAGATCGCAACCTTGATTATAATAATAAACTATATTTTTACTTGTATAACAACTACAATAACTACTAAAAAACTAATGGTATTACTAATGACTCTTCTACCACTATTACTACTTCTTATTTACTATTATTAATACTATTACTAAAAAATACTAATAACAATAATAAAAACAATGATAATAATACTTCTAATACAAAAACTAGTAATAATATCACTATTACAGCTAATACCTCTACTAAGACTACTCCTAGAACTAATACTTATAACATTTTACTACCACAACTAGCAATAAGACTACTATTACTACTAATTCTACTTATACTACTACTACTATTTACCTATCAGATACTGTTTGTTGCGTTGAATTAATATATAAAATATCTGTATTAAATATTTCGCACTTATTAAAAGTAAATTCAATTATGACCAGAAGGATGAACAAAACTCGGAATGATCAGAAAGTTTAATCTCATTTGTTTCGTGTTTACTAGCGACACATCAATACGAGCAGGTATTACGTTCATTACCAATATATAGTAGAATGAGGAATGTGTAACAAGTGTGATGGTACAATCTCAAATACGACAGCGTAAACATGCAGTAGTAGAGCTCACTTTTTCTAAACTCTTTCAATACGAATTAAAACCAACTCGCTATATATATATATATATATATATATATATATATATATATATATATATATATATATATATTTACCAAGCATGTAGAAACTATTAACACAATGCCTGTTGTGTCAGTACCTGATATCCACATAATGGATGTTAAATATGTATATGGTACCAACACTATGAATGTCGAGTCGGTACATGGTACCATCAGAATAGATTTCAATGTATGCTAAATCTCAACAAAATTAAAAATGACAACTACTTCACACAACCTGTTACTCGGCATCCATATTGTACGTATTTGTTTAGATACAACAGTCACATTTTTTGGTAAGATTTGCATGCTCGTTATGCGTATTATATATTGTCAGCTAGCTTTGAAGTCGCATTGTCCAACACTTTATATGAGGGTGACTCTACTACTGCAGGTTCAGAAATTCGTATAGGAGATTGTACTGTCCACTTGTCCCATATTCCTCACCGAGATATATAGTGAGTAAAGGGCGTAATACTGGCTCCTACTGATAGGTCGTGAATAATGACGAAACTAATGTGCACATTGGTTTACACTATCCGTTCATGCTGACTGTTTTTTGCTTTTGATCATGTTTGAACTAATTTTTTACTTGGTGCGCACCAACCAATGTATAATTAATAATAATTCCTCTAATTTTACTCCTACTGCTACTTTTTCATGTAGTTCTACTTTTACTACAACTACTTCTACTACTACCACTACTACTAGCAATAATATAAAGGAAAAATAATAATTAAAAGATAATATTATTAATAAACAAATGTCTAATAATATTAACAATTCTTCAAATACGATTTCTATTACTAAAAAAATACTGTTATTGCTCATTCTACTAATACTATTTCAAGTAATACTACTAATAATAATACTACGACCACTAAGATTACTGCTACTAAATTTCATTCTCCTACTTCTGCCAAAAATAATATTATTAACAATAGCGGTAATCATATTTGTACTACTAGTTATAATAATATTATTAATACTAAAACTACTACTTATAATACAAGTAACAATAATACTATTACTACTACTAAAATATTTACTACTACCAACACTACCCCAACTACTTCTTCTACTTCTAGTACCATAAATACTGCCATTACTAGTGCTAGTATTAATAATAGTACCTCTAGTAATACCTCTTCTACTTCTACTACTAATATTACTGTTGATACTACAACAAAAAATACTACTATTATACTACAACTACTAATACTATTACTACTAATTATACTACTACTAATATTAGTACTACTAAAATGACTAATACTATTAATGCTACTTGGAATACCAACACAACTACTACTACTTATAGTAATTCAACTACTACTAATATTACTATTACCACTACTACAGCATCTACTACAAATACTGCTTCTACGTTTACTATTACAACATCTACTACTATTATTAATAAATAAAAAACTAATACTATTACTACTGGTAATAAAATTACTACTATTATTATTTCTACTACCCGTAATGCCACCACTACTTCTACTACTATTACTACATATTATATTTTTAATACTACTTAAATTAAAACTATTTCTCCGTCTAATATGCTTTTAAATTTTATTATAGTATATTATTTTTCAGTTATTATTTAAATAACTTTGTTATAAACTATGAAAAATATGCATTTGGATCCACAGACGTAAATACCAATTACTTTTTATTTGCTAATACAGCAGATTTACAATTTATATACTTCTAAATTAATGGATTATTATGTTCTTAAAGCCTTCATGTAACGTATATTTTAAGAAGGACTATTGTAAACGGAATATATTTTAAACCGGCTGCGCTTCTGCTTTTTTTTAGTTTCCAGTTTTAAATTACCAGTTCATAATCCCGTTATGCCATTTAAATGTCAAGAAGTACAGATTTAAGACGAAGAATAGTTTTTATTTTAAAAATTTTAACTTTTGAAATCGCATTCATCATGCAAAAAATACAATTTATATGTGTCTTTTACTTCTTGATGTACGGTATTTGTTAAATGAAATATCGACTTTACACAAGTAAAATTAGAAGAAAATCTGCTTGTTCTTGCATTACATAAACCAATGTCACATTGGGCAGAGAACATAAAAACAATGCTTGCTTGATTGAACAACTTATATAATCGGTATTTAGAAAAGAAATGACGTGTATTAGTACACATACACACAAACAAACACACTTGATAAGCATAATCGTTCATAGGCATGTATAGAAACATAAAAAGTCGCGTTAGAGAATTAATGCCTTTTTATCATAGCTCATTTAAGGAGAGTTGATATAAGCAGAAGATAATGATGTAAGTTTGCCGAGAGTATTTTTCTCCATGTGCAAAAAAATAGCTGAGTAAAGAATTTAGCATAATTTGTGATTTGCAAACATAACCAAATCACATATGGTGTGCCACGAGGCGGTAAAGAGTCGTATTCTTAAAAAAATATGAAGAAAAAATCAAAAAAACGCAGACACATTGACAAAATTATCACAATTGCAATAGTTGGGATTCAAGTACATTACAAATAAATTCATGCAGCGATATTTTTTCAGCACTCATTTCTTTATTTTGCTGTTTTGTTAATCGAAAAGTTTCAATAGTCTAAGTAAACGTGCAAAAATATTAATTCAAATTGTTCTGTACAAAAATTTAACGCTATTTCTAAATTGTTCCTCTTGCATAAAACAGGTTAATTAGAAACATTAAAATAACTGAAAATTTCTTTGTTGGTTTTTATACTCAGGAAGACAATGAATCGACTTCATTTTGTAATAATGCACATGATGAGATATTCCAAAACAATTAAGGAGCCATATCGAGTAGACAAAAATGAGATAATGTGTGACGTTTACCTAATTAGGTATTTAATTTTTTCTGGTACAATAATACGATGAAAAAATCAGATAAAACATTCAAATGGATAAGTTACGATGAATAAAATCCATTTTGAGGCGGGAAACGAAAAATTTGGTTCAGAGCCACATATGTACACATATTCACAGGAATTATCGTTTTAAATAAATATGGCAATATTAACAAATCATCGAAACATAAAATGACTGTTCCATCTTGCATTCGTTGAGCTATAACAATTGGTGCAATTGGAAATGCAAAACAAGAGATATATCGTCAAAGAGTCGAAGAATTTTTCACACTACAAAATAAAATAAAAATATAAATCGAGTCTAAAAATGTGTACCTATGTGCAATGCCTCGTGATGTATTTGCTTGAAAGAAAGAAAATAAGACAGGCAAATTTAGTATGCCTGAAAAACCCGACATATTTTTGTTCGTAATAAATAATCGAATTAAATGTAACCCAATCTAAAACAAGGGACCAGTCTTGTAAATATTGTTTCTGTTTGAAAAAATATGCGTGCACCTAAATTTATTTTAAGATTATTGCATCAATTTTGTCAACAAATTTTTCCTTAATGTCAATCGGGAAATTTCATCAAAAGGAAGGATAAAATTATAAATGTAGGCATGAATGAATTTTGGTAAGTGAATTTTGGACCCTGTTAGGTCACATATAAAATCAATATATATAGGATGCTAAAATTCGAGAGGGCAAAATGATGCATCGCTTAAAAATAAAGATGCGAAATACAACTGTGACTGCATCTGTAGTACACAATTTAACAATATAACAATTAATCAGAAAATTTTCATTTTTTAAGTATTATACATGCATAATAACCTTGATTACACTAAGTAAATGCTTTAATATGGAGCAGAAATAATTCGCATACACGGGCCTATAGAAACTACAAGTCATTATCCAGTATCACTTTCTAGGAAAATGTGATGTAAAATAGCTTAATTAACTAACAGATAATTATAACATATAACATTATAAAATATTTCGTAAAAGCATTTTAAATAAAAACTAATAAAATAATTTGTTTTTACCCTTTAATTTAGAACTATAGTGTGGCAAATTTGAAAAAGCAATAAAATGCAGTGAATGCATTCGCCTTAATTTGATTCAAAATTAATATATTATTCAGGATCTCATTAAATTCGTAGAATATACTGGATGGGGAATAATTAAACCATAAATTACCTGCTTGTTACAGGTTATCATTTATGTCGTGTCGGATGATAAGTATAATGTAAATCACGGTTAATGTCTTAAAGTAAATAAAAGTCACGCATCTTGTGATAAAACTGACGGTAGCTATTTTCTATATTACCTGAATTATAACGTAACAAATATGGTGGGTGTTTTGTTAAAGACAGGACTGAATATTTTGATAAGTTTCCCGATATAGGTCAGCTTTTGGTCTGTACCAGGGAAATTTTCACAACATAGATCCATCAGTGAGCCAATTTTATTAACACAGACAGTATTTGTTCAGGTTAATAATTGATTGTTCTGGTAGTGAAAAATGTTTACCTAAATTTATCATGATTTACCTTAACACCAATCGCGTTTCATTGATCCATTTACCCTACGTTGCGCCGCTAGTTCGAAACAAGACGTTTTATGCTGAATTCATGCTCCCTAACGAAAATTTAATGAATTCATTGAGATAGCGTTTTAAAATTAATAAACTTATTAACTTTTGCTCTGTGTGATTTTGCACACTGTTATGGAAAATATTTCACTGGTGAAAAAAAACAGCATCTTTCAAGCAATTGTCATCAGAATTCTTAACCAATATGATTTGATTTAAGGCAAAATTTTGCATTATTACTTTATTTCCCAACAAATTTCACAAGAGAAAAAAATCTATTTTTCCCATAGGAGATGATAATCCGAAACAAAATACAAATTGACCAAATTCAATTGTCTTTTTCATCTTCTAGAGTTACCAAACAAATCAGCATGCATAGTCTATTATGTAAGGTGAACGCATATACGAATTAACAGAAACACTCAATTGTTGTTTAAGCAATTTAGTGAAATATTTTTCCCAAAATGCAAAATACGCAGTTTCTTCATAATTCATTGCCTTTTGCCATTTATTGCACTTCATAAACAAAATTATGTTATTTGACATAAATGTCGCTAATAATTATATATATATATATATATATATATATATATATATATATCCATAGTACTCTTCTATCTGCAAAATGAAAAAGAAATTTTATAATTATTTTATCATTATATATATACATATACATATTTGCCGCCCAGACCTATAATAAGAGTATGGTAGTAATTGCAAAACCTATACCAGACCACATTTTCGGTCCTATTAGGCAACTCTTCAGAAGTAGCTTGGAATGCTGTGTGCTTCAATCGAACCCACATCTTCTAATTTACGAAGAATAAAGCTACCATTCCGGTTCGTTGCAGCACTGGCTTCAACTTATTAGTGTCCGAATGAAGACGGGAATATATTCAAGTAGACGAATTGTACTTGCTATCTTAATAGATCAATATGATACTATATATATATATATATATATATATATATATATATATATATATATATATATAATTAATCTTTTATAGCATAAATATATTAAGGATGTTTTATCGGTACAAACTAGCCACCACGAAAAGATAGCAAATTGAGTTCATGAATTGTACTCGTTTCATCATCAATTATCTGAAAGAAATTCTGCGGCCGCGATTTGCGCCAAGGGCCATTCGCTTAAATCTCGTGATCCATCCACTATGCCACTGAAACTACGCATGCGATACAATTTCCAATTATATACGAGCATATTTTGTCATATTTAATCTTTTATTCGGTGTCAGCCATAAAATTGCCGGTCGTGGATGGCTTTTAGGCACTTTAGGTAATACGATGAGAAATAGAATCGGCCTAGAGACAATGATGTACCTGTGTTCATATTTGGAAATTACCTGTTTTGCGCTGCTTCTTTGGTGTATGGAATGTGTTTTCCACTTCTCCCCACCTCCGTTCAAGCACAGATCAAATAACTTCCAGGAACTACTTCATGAGCGCCTGATAACAAAGAAAGCGTTCTAATTTGGAAAAATCAAATTATATCTTATGAGTAGATAAGTTATTATATATATATATATATATATATATATTTGGCCTCTGAAAAACATTATATTGCATGCTTATTAATCAGAAATTTCGTTAATGGCCCGTTTCGTATGAGAGACTAACAGCACTGAATGCTATCTAATGTATGAAAAATTAATTCTGCTAGACTGTTTCCCGTGGTTAAAAAGTTAGACCTGAAGCATAAACAATACAATATGCGCTAAATTTAATGTTATTTCAAAACCGGTGTGTCAATATTTAATTTTGCTTTTCTGAAAACAGTCTTGTTGTCAGTACATTCACATTAATATACACTTTATATACTTTTATGTTGGTAACTATGGGAGTTTGAATGACAATATATCATAAATGGCTACTGTTTTTTTTATAAAATCGGTTTTCATTAATATCAATATGCCTCTTAGTTGAATCATCTACCAATATTATGTTCTTTTACAATGAAGAACAATTTCCTATTGTTCTCGACGTAGTAATAAACTGCAACGGAAATAGGGAAAATTTTCAATTATCTTTGCTGTTATTTTTAACTCAGTTAAAATTTCTATTTTACAATTTTTTGTTTGTGTTTAAAAAATCAGAGTTTTTAAAAATGATTTTAGTGTACAATTTATTTTCGTATTGTTACTATTGGCAAATAAAGAGGTGTTACATCAAATACACAATTTATTTCTAATGAGAAATATCTCTCTCTCTCTCTCTCACTCTCTCTCTCTCTCTCTCTCTCTATATATATATATATATATATATATATATATATATATATATATATATATATATATATATATATATATGAACAGATATACATATGTGTATATATTTATGTGAGTTTTATATGTAAAATTAAAAAATGTTGCGCAGTATGCATGTAAGCAAAAGAGTGTCAAGACGCTTTTGTAGAGCAACGCGATGTGTAGTCTATATTTGACCTTTTGGCTACCTCAGTGAAAACACGCAAAATGTTAAAATGAATGGCGAGAAGCAATAATTTGCATTTTTCACAAGTAAAGGTTTACCTTTAGCCAACAAGATATCCGCAAGGTGGCATAGCATTTAATATTTGCATATTTTTTCTGAAGTAAATCAGTTTTTTGTCTGCCTTCCTCTTAGTTGTATAATGGACAACATTCACTTATTTCGATTATGAGTAATCCCCCAAACAAATCAGTGTAGGACTTTCGTTTGGCATACACTTTTGATTGCACGTAGGTTGCAAAATTTATTTATGTATAATACACCATTAAAAAGTGCTAAAACAAATTCTTGGTGAACGTGTTATTTGTAAATAATAAATTTTAAACTAAAAGTTTTCATTTCCTAACTGAAGACTTTAATAAATATATAAATTAAATGCGGTTGGTTTAATTAAATATACTTACTGTTCTTTGCTAAAATTGACATCTCACATTTTTTTACCAATAAAATTTAAGAAAAGAATATCCTGAATTTTATTAACAGATTATTAGAGGCGATAATATTTTAAACAATTTAAGCTTGAAAATTATTATTCAAATATATATTTTCAAAGAGGAATTAGGGGCAACATGTTTCTTTTTAAGGAAATAAGTGATATCAAATATTCTCGACAAGAGGCTTAAGAAAATCATTCTTTACGTTGAAAAATTTTAAACTGTGAGTTGCATAAAAGAATATCTTAAGGGATATCCTAGTCTAACATTTCTCAGTCATACATGCATTTCTAAATATTCGCGCATCGAAATTGTGATACTTGTAAATATGGCTAGCGAAAATGAAATGTTAATTCCTAAGGTATCAGGTTTTTTTAGAAATATGGATATTAAGTTTTGACTAGACAAACGTAAGAATTGTGAGTAAAAGTGAGAAAACTAAGGCATCTGCGGTCATTTATGTCATGCGTAAGTATGGCTACATTAAATTTTCACTAATGTGAAAATGGGAATATTCACAACACATAAGGACTAGCATTTACATATAAATAAATAATCTTTGAAAATATGTATATACAGATATCAGTCAGTGGTACACATAAAGAATCACATTAAAAGGCATGTACAACCCAATCGAAGCACTGGGTTCATCCTTATTTAACACTAAACCAAAGAAGCCAAAATTGCAACGGCCGAGGATCTTAATTGAATTTTTTCAATCAGAGTTAGGATATAACACTACTTCGCAACAGAAACTGCGCATTGCATGAATTTCCAGGTCGGCACTAATTATTTTAAATTGAATGTCATTAGCAGTATCAACGAGTATCCACCTACAGGAAAGATTGACCATAAAACATATGTTGGCAAATACGCGATAATTGCATGCAATGCACGGCTACACGGCATGTATTTCAATAAAATACTTGTATTTTAAATTTTGATCGTGATAATTTCGGCAACTTCTGCTTAGGACACAATTAAAAGGAACCAAATCCAGAAGGTGAGACGCTTTCTCTATATTAATCAATACTTCTTTGACATCGACAATACTATAACCAGCGCCTTCCTTAATAATTTCCATAATATATATTTTCGAATACATTTGTCTCAATATTTTACAATACGTTGCTAAATTATGTAAGAAACAATCTTATATGACAATATTTCAATGTACCGTTCAACAATTAAAAAAGGGTAATTATTTAAAAGTTCATTGCTATTGTATATCAAAAATAATAAATATAGGACGATTTATATTATCAATAAAAATTTAACAGATCTGGTTCGAAACCCAGACGCAGGAAATTCTCACATGTACTTGACGAGTTGCCAAAAGGGCGAAACCGGTCCTATTAATGAATCGCATCTGCCCAACTAATATTTAGTTTACACAATATATATATATACATGCTTTTTGTGTGTAACAACCAACAGAAAATAAAGAAAATCAATAATTTTAATTGTAATCTGATAAAGTATATATATAGTCGTTTAAAATGGCGGTAACCCTAGTCAACTGTGTTTTGCTCAAAATGAAGAAATTTTGCATAATTTAAAATGAATTGAACTCAGTTGAACAACCACAAACACTTGTAAAAGTCTTATAACTAATTTGGGCGTGTAGTTTAATGAAATTTAGAAATACATAGCCCGTTAAACCAAATCCTCAACATTTAGCTGGATATCTGCAAACTAGCCTACATTTTTATTCACTAAATGAGTTACGGATTCCTGCAGTATTGTCAGGCTTTGTGGTTTATTTTACCATAAATTCAAATTGAGATAGATGCTCGTGTTACCTTTAAATCAATCAAACTCCAGTGAGGCAATGCCGGAGTAAGAGTGAATAAACACTCTTTATTAGCAAAAATATATGAAATATTTAATAAGGTTAACTGTGTTTCTTTATTAGCGACACTAGTTTGAAAATCCATGCCAAATTTGAATAGAACCAATAATGTCGACTGATAAAAACACAATAAATAAAATAATCAATTATCAATTGAATCCATCATTTTTGTTAATTATCTGCGACCAGTTTCTTAGCATGAGGAAACGACATGCTTCCTAAAGCTATACTTTGAATAGAAATTCCTTAATGAGATAACAAATTTCAATAGTTAGTCACGCTATTTCGTTAACTCAAGTGGACATTTAAACAGGGATTTAAGACCGTCCAGCAATTATTTTATTTCTATTTAAATAAATTTTTCTCTTATAATAGAAAATTTGGCGTTAAATGGTTGAATAAGAATTTTTTAACGACGGAATAAAATAATATAATGAATACTCGTAATGTAAATTGAGAAATAAATTTTGCATTGCGACATAATTCTATCGTAACTCCACTTGTTATAACATGTATCAGAATTTGCAGCCGAGTTGAGATCTAGCGAAAAAATGGTCTTCTTTTAACCATGCTGCAGAATAATAATAATCATAATAATAATAACACTAAAAAAGTTATTATTAATATAAGACAGACAAAGAGATTTATGGGAAAGTTATGATTCAATACGTCATTTATTTTTCAATTTACATATCTTAATCTCAAAATGTCCTGTGCTAAAACGTACATACATAAGAAGACAGGTTAATCTGATTCTAGAAAGCAGCAACAGTTGGGTTTGTTTAACTGTGGAACACAGAAGTTTTAAATTCGACCTATCAGTATTTGAACATTAGCAATCAAATACCCTAAACGTATTTGGAAGATCAGCTGTCCTATCATAAAAATAAATGAAATGTGGAACATCATAATTATTAATTGTTTTCCCGAAAAATACTTTTTCTCGATCGCTATATAGCAAGAAAAATTTTATCAAGAAATAAATTCTTTAAATGCTTGCGTTCGCAAGTTCTCGCTTTGCACTATCAGTTTCACAAAGATCCGACTGATCTCCATTTCCGAGTGCGCATCGATTTTGTCTTCTATTTGACTGGGTGCGGATTCATTCCTTTCTTCCGAAGACTTCGACATCGTTCATACTATCCATTGAAAATGAGGTACGATCTAAACTTCGTTGACTGGCAACGCACAATGCTCGAAATAGCTTAAACCTGTTATTGCGTTCACTGTACTGTGTATGTGTGATTAGAGACCTGATGATGATATGGGAAATTTCATATCGAAACTTTGCTAGTCAACGAAGATTAGATCGCACCTCTTTTCCAGTAGTTAGTATGAACGATGTTGAAGCCTTCGGAAGAAAGGTCGGAATCCGCAACATGCCAGAAGGAAGACAAACTCGACGCTTACATGGAAATGAGGAGCAATCTGATCTTGCGAAAGTGATGGTGCAAAGCGACAACCCGCGAAAGCAACTCTCGGAGATTCAATATTAGAAGCTCGCACTGCGCAAACAACCAAACGACATCTGCAAACGAACTACCAGTTATTCTGTTAAAGCTTTAGGGCAGTTTCGTATTCCCATATACGTAGAACAAACTTTTATGCTATCTTATAATATGTATCGAAAATATAACAGAGAATCCGGTGCCTCAGTAATTAATTTATTTTTAGTAGTTTGTGCAAGACATTTTTTAGAACCAGAGTGTCACAGACTTAAATAGGTTTTTATTTCGTGCGTTCTTAGCAAATATATTATACTGAGCGATTAACGGTATTATTAAAAATTTATCACACGTATGATAGCATACTTAATTTATAATAAATTTCGACAGGGAAAACCTAATTAAAATAAGATACCGCAATGTGGTAAATAGCAAATAGATAAACTATTCAATGTTTTACACATAGCATAACTCTGTTTTTGAACACATAATGGAAAACAAGTCTTATTTCATCGTGATACGCTACCAGAATAAGTGGTTGACGAATTGCTAAGGCAGACTTAAAAAGGAAAACTATTCTGCGCATAGAAATTTTTTTCAACAGGATGTAGAATCAAGAGAATTAATAGAACGTGAAAGTATATGCGATTGTTGCACGACATAATACATAAAGCCAAAACATACGCTGGGACAGCTGAAAAATACCAGCGCCACGTAAAACCGGTATTCCATAGACCACACAGAGAAAAAATAGTACAAATTTATGAAGATTTAAGTAGATAGACATACATTACAACAATCAAAACTTTTCTCAAAGCAGTCGAGACTTAAATAACCTGTTAAAATTTGCATTTCAATACTGAATAAGTCTATATGCGTAGAATTAAATTATAGTAGCACATTAAAGTGCTGTAAATAATTGGGCTAACACTAACAACCAGGTAACCTTATATTGATAGACATTTTTTTATCATAGTCATCTACTCATGTCAAAATCTAGTGGTGAATCTTGCATTAAGCTATTAGTTACTTTAACTATAACCTTAGTACTAAAGGTTACATTCAGTAATAAGTTTTAGACTTATCCCAAAAAACCTGTTGTCATTTTCTTGACAGAATAAACATAATAAGATTTTATTCTCGTACTATTGATATATTACATATATTTGTCGACGATGATGACAATGATGATGATGATGATGATGATGAAAACAACGAGGACGATTATGATTTTGATGATAATGCTGATGTCGAGAACAAGCAATTCCAACATTTGTTCGATTTTAGTTTCAAGCTATGCACCCGGAGGCACATTTACCAGTTTAAGTGGTGCTTCAAGGGTCAAAATGTTATCTTTTTAAACGAATGCATATCCCAACTAGACAGCACATACCATCTGTTGAAAGGCAGCGTTTAACAAAAGCATTACATCCGCGACATTAATGGCAGAAGGGACAGTAACAAAGGTCACGCTGAGATGGAAAACATGTTTCACTGCACAAACTGACAGGCATAACGGTTGAACCAAGTTATGACTTACAAAGACGAAAAAATGTTTTAAATGCACTGGAAAGCGGTAAATTTAAAGCAAAGAGTATAAAGCCTATGGTGCTGAATATGAACTAGCAATCATGTGCGCTTTATGTAAGAAAAATTTACGTATGCACTAATTCTCACACAAACACACATACAAACATTTTATATATATATATATATATATATATATATATCAAAATTATTATTTATATTTTAACTATATTTATCTTATACCGTGGAAGATAAATTTTTTTCAAAAGACAGTGCGATTTCCGAACTTTATGGCAGATAACCTGCGCAAAAGCCTGACACGTGTAATAATCCACCAATGATAACTTCACCGAGATAAAATCGCAGCTCAAAGAAATTCAGTAACATAGAGTTAAATTTGCTAACTATAAAAATATTTGCTAATAAATTGTAGAAATTAGCCAATAGCAGACAAATAGTACTACTTTACTATTTCACAGGAAAAAGGGTGAAATTGAAATGAAAGCAGATCAAATCGAAGAAGGTGATTTGAAGAAGTTCTAAAAGTAGTTTTCCAACATCTAAACCTATTGGAATATCAATGAATAAATGGAAGTTAATCATATAATTGTTTTTAAATGTTTATATTTTTCAGATCATTATATATATATATATATATATATGCATGTGTGTGTATATATAGGTGTGGTAGAATATACCGTAAATCTGTTCAAAATTCTAAAAGATTATTTAGAGTAAAATTTATAAAAGTCGACCAAATGACTCAAAAATTTTCTTTGTTTCTGCGAATTCGTTTATCGAATTAAGAAATCTTTAAATTCATGGCTATTTCAAAGTAAAATGAAAAGTATGCGTATTGGAGAACATAGTGACGAAACTGACTAATTGCATAGATAACTAATAGATTTTCTATGACCTCACGACAAGTAAAAGTAGATTTAGCCCACGATAAGTATAATGCTCACGAGGAAGCCTAAATTTAAATTTCTTGATATATGTATATTTAAAAGTATAGAAAATTGCATATATATATATATATATATATATATATATATATATATATATATATATATTGTGTGTGTGTGTATGCGTGTATAAGATACTCTGACAGGAAATATATTTTTTCTAAATGCAATTAGTACCAGCAATAGATCAATTCTGAAATTTTATTTAGACGAAATAGACATGAAGGTAAAAAATTCTCGTGCAACTAATAATGAACAAATAAGTATGTGTACATTCCATCTCTAATTACACTTGCTGATGGAAATAAATAATATCGAATTCATTTGTTTCTACCGCAGACTTTCTGTCATCAATCAGTCTTATATGATCATAAACAACACTGTCAGTATACAATTTTGGCAATTTGTCAGTATCTGTGAAGAAATACACTGAGTTTCACTTATAATGATGCTAAAAGTTTCACAGTCAGCTTACCTGCTAATAACAGGATGTTTGACAGCATGGACAGAACTACTTGAACGTAACATAGACTAGGCATGGCAAACATCGTGTGTACGTGGATGAATGCATAAGCACACATATGTGTACGATAATTTGACTTATATATCCATATATATATATATATATATATATATATATATATATATATATATATATAGAGAGAGAGAGAGAGAGAGATAGGAATTGTAGGAAAGCGATTGATAAAGTGATATGCCTAATGAAGGTTATCCTGTCAGAAAAGTATCAGCGAAGGTGCTCAGTTTGAACTTGAAGAGAAGAACCTAGCAACAAATAGTAAGCCATATGATGGTCAGTGTATGTGGTATGACGTAATTATTTTCGGAAACGTATATTCCTCGTACATAGCATGCAAAGTTTAACCAATATACGTTATGACCAACAAACAGTTTGGAAAAATGCAACGCTGATTTTCTCCGTGAATTAAACATCACATAGTTGCTAAGCATTGTTTATAAAAATAACCTGTTTACCGTCTGGTTTTAAATGGAGACAATGTCATAGACGAGGCTGGATTTGGATGACCATTTGTGAGTGTTGGCATGGTGACCACGCTATTGAGGGGGGCTTTATATGGGTAAAGAGTAGGAGGAAATGGGTGGGGATTGCACCGCTGAATGTTTCTAGAAAAATTATCTTCGACGCATGATTGAATCAATAAACGTGCGAATATAACTAGCCGATTGGTTTAGATAATCACGAACGTGCAAAACAGAATTGTGTGTTAAATGGTGCTTTTGTACGAATCTGAATTAAACTTCACCTTTGCTTCAGTCGTAATGTCCCAGTTCCAAGGTCTAAAAATAAAATAAAAAGAGGGTTTATTGCTATAATAGATAAAAATTGAATGGAAGCTTGCTGGATTTCCAAAATTAAAATCAATTATATATATTTTCCTCCAAACTATTTTCCAATTTAAACAATCATTGATTGTAAAGGTGGTGCTAAAATATGGTGCTAATATATATTGGTAATACAAATAGACAAACTTGTTTGCGCGGATGGTGACAAAAATTATTTAAATCAAGTTGGCGATATTTCCAGTCAAGCACACTGTATGCATGAATACTAGAAGTTTGAGCCGGATATCTAATTTTTCTTTCAATATATATTCATTGTAGTTTGATCTTTGCTAGTCAATTTGCCGTCCTACTCTGATGATCATCATGAAAGGTCGAAACACGTCAATTCGTGTGGCTGACGATTTTCTCCTATTTCTCACTCTTAGCTAGAAAATGGACACCGGCAATGGTTTAAGGAGTGACGTTCCATTGCCAAACCAATATTGTTACAAAGATATACATGCCAGTATTTTTCCGACAACTTAAGACGGAAAATGAATCAAGTAATAGTGGAAGATTTATGAGTTGTACTAGACAGTGTTAAGAAAACCTGGATACTCCGTAAATAATTAAAAAAACATTTAAAAATTGAGATTTAGTAGAATATTGATTAGTAATGTAATGCATATTTTATATCATTAGTTACTTCTTATTTATCTAGCTAGACAAGGAAATAATTTTAATCAACAATACATTATAAAATATAAAATCTATTAGTTTAAAAAATCTTTGAACATAAACAGATATTAAATAAAGAATACTATAGACAAGAATATAACTAATTTAACGTAAAACAATAGCGTCAATTTCAAGATCACTAAATCTGAAGTATTTTTTTAAAATGGAACAATAGTAATTTTAATTTCAAATGTAAAATAAATGGTGTATAATGTATTACTAAATAGGTATACACAACACAGTTAAGTAAAGGTTATTTTCGCCAGAAATCGACTGTACTGAAGTATGTGGTACTTTTCTTAGTCACGTTTCGAAAGCACAGGGAATTAAGTTGGATTAAACACGTTTAAGGTATTTCAAAAAAACGGGAAGCGGGATATGGGCATGCTTTGTTAAGTACACATAAGCCACATGAGTTTTGCCCCCTGTAGTTTTAACGATGGCCTATCAATTATGATATTTTTGTGGTCCACGACTGGATCATTGCTGCATTCCTGACAAATTGGGATAAAAATAGCATTCAGTGCTGTAGGTCTCTCATACCAAACGGGCCAATAACGAAATTTCTGATTAATAAGCATGCAATATAATGTTTTCCAGAGGCCAAACACACACGCATGCACGCATACACACACACACATATATATATATATATATATATATATATATATATATATATATATATAAAGCTATTGGCTTGCGACAGCAGAGAAATATATTTCAAACGCAAATGTAACGCTATTCAATAGGAAGTTATCAATAATTGTTTCCGATCGAATTCTGCGAACTGTAGCACAAATTATTATCCATCAATACTTAGATATCAAGCTTCGTAGGAAATCAGCTGCAGCTCTTTTATTCTGCGGCACTGCAAAAATGCTCAGCTTAAATATTGTTAAAATTACCAAGTTAACCACTCCAAGATATATTTAAGTCAAATTTTCATTGCATATGTATGCCAATTTATAGTTAAAAAAATCTCCGACACCTGATTTGCCTTTAATGGCTTTAATAGAACAAATTGTAATTAAACGAACATTGGTTGCGCGGGTGGTGATAACAATTATTATAATCAATGTTGCGGTCTTGATTTAAACACCTGATCCATTAATTACTTACATATGTCAGTATAAACTAAGAATTGTATAGTGTAGAAAAGGCAATTCATCCAGTCGACCGGTTTCGTCCTTATTAGGAACTCATCAAGTACTGGCCAGAATTTGCCGCGGACAGGATACGAACCTGGGCACGTCTGCTTCGGAATCTGGTGCTCTAACCACTGAGCTATCCTGCCGCACACTACACTACACACAATTTTCAGTTATATACTAACTAATGTAACTTGGTTAGTCAATTTTTCCTTTAGGTGGAGCTCATATGGCATCCATTTAGACCCAAAGTTCCAACTAACCATGCCCAATCTGTCATTACTGAACAGACACCACATTACATGGGGAAGTGGTATTGAAATGAACATTTATATAATTAAACGAACATTGGTTGCGCGGGTGGTGATAACAATTATTATAATCAAGGTTGCGGTCTTGATATAAACACCTGACCCATTAATTACTTACATATGTTTAGTATAAACTAAGAATTGTATAGTGTAGAAAAGGCAATTCATCCAAATAGTAATTGTTTTTTTTAATTTTGGGTTCCTTATGTGAAGATTTGCATACATTTCACAACGTTCGACAAGAATAAATACCGATATCGAAGGATAAGAATTTTTTTAAATATTACGTCAAACATGGTAGGACTACTTTAATCAAGTTTTTTAGTATAAACTAAGCATTGTGTAGTGTGGAGAAGGTAATTCATCCAGTAGACCGCTTTGTTTGTTACTGGGAACTCTTCACGCACTATCCAGAATTTACAGCGTACAGAGCTCGAACCTGAGCACGTCTGCTTCGGAATATGGTTCTCTAATCACTGAGCCACCCTACCACAGGTAGGGTAGGATCTTACATGGCAGCAGCATGATACCATGGCCGCATCGATTTCTTTTCCTTGCGGTATGATTTACGCCAGACGAATAGAAGTGACAAATTTAGAAAAGCGTTTACATATGGTAGCTGTCAAAGATCTCATCCTAAGAAAATGAACAACTTTCACCACTATGTGTATGCGGATTAAATTTAAGGTACGAAGTTGAGCATAGCAAAGTTTTTAGGTATCGAAATAAATTATACAGCATATTTCGCCACAAAAAAATGCTACGCATTCAATAGTGCATTGACAAGCAATTTCATACTCCATCGATTTTGCCTATTAAAAAAGTAAATTAGTAAATTTATAAATAAATATATAGAGTTGAAATCTAATGGCAGGTATTTTATTATGTCTTGTCCCAATATAAACTAACAGCGCATCAGTTAGCATATGCGATTCATTCGATAGACCAGTCTTCCAACTTATTTGGAACTCTTCAAGTACTGTTTATAATTTGCCACGAACAGGACTCGAAAGACGCATGTGCTTCGGAGATAGATGCTCCATCCACTGCGCCTCTTGTACTACATACAACACACAATTTGAAGTTATATAACAAAGTATGTCTTCTGGTTAGCATTTCCTGACCTTTTAATCTATTTTGTATCGTTTAAAAACATTTAGAAAATCAGGTATTAAAAAATTCAAACTATGTTCCACCTGAGGTAAAGGCTAGCCAGAAACTAAATTAAGGTATATCAGTTTATGTTTATGTAGTATGCGGCACGTATGGTGCACTGGATACAGTCGGAAACACGGAAAATTCTGAAAAGTACTTAAACAGATCTTAATGGGAAGTAAATCGCTATACTAGTTGAATCTCCTTTGATCCGTGATGTAATGTTCAGTTGACTAATATATATATATATATATATATATATATATATATATATATATATATATATATATATATATATATATAAGTTAAACTAATAGTGGAATTCAATGATTTGCATACAAGTATATTTACGAATGGTGGCGACACAATTTTAGGTGTTGACTAACCTTTTACGTATCATGTGGAACGAGGAAGTTGTGACATCTGCTTGTATTTAGTCGACCATAATTCCTAAGGCAATCGCTATTCACAGGATAACCATCGAATTATGAGTTTGATTACGAAAATATCTGGATGATTTGCCTTTATCATCTACCGTCGACTGAGCACTCTTTGTAACTTATAACCAAGAGAAGAACAATGTGGATTCCGGCGAGAACAAGGTTTCGGAGTCATTATTTTTACCATGCGGCAATATCTTAATCAGCGACATGTATATCACCGCTACACAAAAGCAGTCCAGCGAAACTTCATTTGTAAATGTCTCAGTGGTTCGCAATGTTCGATTCGATTTTTTATCGAAATTTAACATTCCCAATGAATATGTAAATCGTATTATCGATTGCCTAAAATATCGTTAGGTCGCGTTAATGTCTACACCGAATTAATGTACAACTTTATTACCAGCAATGATGTTCGTCACGACTGTCTACTTTCCAAAATTTCGTTTAACATTCTAGCAGACAATGACATGAATAATATTCGTCTATACGTTCCGAATGCAGGTGTCCAAGTTATTTCGAGTGGTAGATAAGTCGATTCTGATTATTTGGACAATATTTTATTATTACTATTAGACAGCCGAGTTTCTGCTCATTGATATCCTGAATAAATTAGCACTCTTTGTTCTGTATGGAATTCAAACGTTCTATATGTAAGATACATCTACAGGATTATTCACCTTTCACATAAACTCTGCGGCTGCGATGTAAAGATCTAGACGTAGTTGGGCGATTTATATGTCTTCATAGATATATCAATAACTCAGACAATTTAACTGATGAGTTGAATGTGCGAATCTCAAAAGCTAGAGTAACTTTCGCCAACCTTCTGCATTTATGAATAAAGGCGAGTATATCAACCTGCCTTATAGATAGTGTGTACAATGCATCTTTTCGTGCTGTTTTATTTTCTGCTAGGGAGATTTAGCTCCTTGGATTTAGTGATTCTAGACGCTTACAGGCATTGTACAACAGTTGTTTGACAAAAATAGCACATATAGGTTACCAACAAAGAATAAGCAACTCTGACATCCGTAGACGTGTTTTTGATGGGCTAACAAATGCTAACAAATTTGGCTCCATCATCAACTGTGCTTTCTCGGTCACATTTTACTTGTGCTTGCTTTTTAGTTTCGATTGCCCTCTATATTATTATTATTATTATTAGTAGTAGTAGTAGTAGTAGTAGTAGTATTATTATTATTAGTAGTAGTAGTAGTATTATTATTATTAGTATTATTATTATTATTAATATTATTATTATTATTATTATTATTATTATTATTATTATTATTATTATTATTATTATTATTATTATTATTATTATTATTATTATTATTATTATTATTATTATTATTATTATTATTATTATTATTATTATTATTATTATCCCATTCAACGTCAGGTTTGTGAATGAAACAAAGTTGACAGGGGTTGACATGGAAGAATCGGAAAAAGTCAGCTACATAAATAATTAGATAGTATAAGACCCGCTCGTATAGCATGATGGGTCCACGTGCGCATCAAATTACATTTAGATGTTTAGGTTGCCCCATTTCTCTTTGTTATTTAATTAAATATTATAAAATTAAATAATATTAACTAGATGAACCCTCATAAATCACCCTAGTTTAATAATATTTCGGTCTAGATTTTTATTTGTGTTATTTATATTACGTCTCTTTTCGATTTTTTTATTTATAAAAGAAAGTAAATTAATTTAATTTGTCTTATTTCTCATGGTTACATGACAGTGAATCATCAGTTAATAACGACATTTTTATTGCTTCCCATGATTATGATTATGGTGAGAATGATGATGATGATGATGATGATGAAGATGAAGATATTCTAATGCAATAAAGCAAAATCTGATAATTTTTCAAAAATTTCATGTGGATTTGAAATATTTCAAAAATATGTTGCCACTTCTAAGTAGCTTCGCTTGAAGAGAAATCACTAAATAATTTACAATCTTCTAGGACAGTGATGACATTGTAGAATTTGAACTTACTTTTAGAGAATTTTCGAAAGAAACAAAATGCGTTAAATTTATTTTGAAAATAATGAACTAAATATCCCTTCGAGTTGCGATTCGTTTGCTTGTACTTTGTTCATAAATGTCAAATTTCAGTTAAATTACAATTTCAAACTGCCTACCGCTAATTTCATGGATGTCATCGATACTTTCTTTAGATGAATAAAATTAATTTAGTGCGCAACTTGAAGCTATTAATGGCAGTTTACTGGGTCATTTAACAATTGAAATACAGTTTGTTATCTTTTGGTAAGACACACATCCACTAAATTATGACCGAGAAACTTCCGTGAAAATCAATACCAAATCTTGACACGAACACGCCCAAATTCGTGATTTGATATTCGTATATCAGACAATGCCTAAACAAACCCTTCTCGACAAATTTTAACCAGAAAGTCAAGTACAGATAAAAATGATAACTGCAGTCGAGCTAATATATATATATATATATATATATATATATATATATATATATATATATATATATATATATATATATATATATATATATATATATATATATATATATATAGCTTTTAAAACAAAGGTAAAAGACATTTATAACTTAGATTGGTAGATAACGTCCTGCGCAAGAAATGCATAATAAAGAAGGCTGTAAATGGAGCATATACATTTGAGTTTGGTCATGTAAGTTTCAAATAATGATATAGTAAAAAAATGAATTTTCCGGAGAGTTTGTGAAACAGGTTTGAAATGTAAGTATGTATTAGGTTTTGCGAACCTAGTAACAAATTAGTTCAGTTGTGACCAGAAGGATAAACCAAAGGCAGCATGAACGGAAAGTATAATCTCATGCACATTCGTTTCGTGCTTACTGGCGACTCATCAGTAGGAGCCGGTATTACGCCCTTTAACCACTATATATTCGGTAGAAGAATGTGGAATAATAGGACGGTACAATCTCCTAGACGAATGTGTAAACCTGTAATAGTGAAGCTAACATAATCTGAAGTCAACGACAATACGACTTCAATGCTAACTCACACTATATAATATATATACCGAGTCTGTAAAGGATACTAACACTATGGCTATTGTGTTAGTAACTGATACCTTTTTTGAAATCGATGAGTACCGGATACTAACACTATGGTTTCCGAGTCGGTACATGATACCAACCTGATGGATATAAATTTATGCTAAAGTTCACCCAAATTGAGAATTACAGCAATTTCCGAACACCTGTTACTCCAGTTAAACCATACACTCTGGCCTTCATCGATATCAGTTATCACATTTCGCGGTAAGCATGACATCATTCAATTCAATATATTACAGTTAAATACTGTTTGTTGCGAAGAACTAATATATATGCAAGTATGTATTAGGTTTTGCGAACCTAGTAACAAATTAGTTCAGTTGTGACCAGAAGGATAAACCAAAGGCAGCATGAACGGAAAGTATAATCTCATGCACATTCGTTTCGTGCTTACTGGCGACTCATCAGTAGGAGCCGGTATTACGCCCTTTAACCACTATATATTTGGTAGAAGAATGTGGAATAATAGGACGGTACAATCTCCTAGACGAATGTGTAAACCTGTAATAGTGAAGCTAACATAATCTGAAGTCAACGACAATACGACTTCAATGCTAACTCTCACTATATAATATATATACCGAGTCTGTAAAGGATACTAACACTATGGCTATAGTGTTAGTAACTGATACCTTTTTTGAAATCGATGAGTACCGGATACTAACACTATGGTTTCCGAGTCGGTACATGATACCAACCTGATGGATATAAATTTATGCTAAAGTTCACCCAAATTGAGAATTACAACAATTTCCGAACACCTGTTACTCCAGTTAAACCATACACTCTGGCCTTCATCGATATCAGTTATCACATTTCGCGGTAAGCATGACATCATTCAATTCAATATATAACAGTTCAATACGGATGAGTCGCCAGTAAGCACGAAACTGCCTTGCATGGTTTATCCTTCTGGTCACAACTGAACTAATTTGTTACTAGGTTCGCAAAACCTAATACATACTTGCATATATATTAGTTCTTCGCAACAAACAGTATTTAACTGTAATATATTGAATTGAATGATGTCATGCTTACCGCGAAATGTGATAACTGATATCGATGAAGGCCAGAGTGTATGGTTTAACTGGAGTAACAGGTGTTCGGAAATTGTTGTAATTCTCAAATTGGGTGAACTTTAGCATAAATTTATATCCATCAGGTTGGTATCATGTACCGACTCGGAAACCATAGTGTTAGTATCCGGTACTCATCGATTTCAAAAAAGGTATCAGTTACTAACACAATAGCCATAGTGTTAGTATCCTTTACAGACTCGGTATATATATTATATAGTGTGAGTTAGCATTGAAGTCGTATTGTCGTTGACTTTAGATTATGTTAGCTTCACTATTACAGGTTTACACATTCGTCTAGGAGATTGTACCGTCCTATTATTCCACATTCTTCTACCAAATATATAGTGGTTAAAGGGCGTAATACCGGCTCCTACTGATGAGTCGCCAGTAAGCACGAAACGAATGTGCATGAGATTATACTTTCCGTTCATGCTGCCTTTGGTTTATCCTTCTGGTCACAACTGAACTAATTTGTTACTAGGTTCGCAAAACCTAATACATACTTGCATATATATTAGTTCTTCGCAACAAACAGTATTTAACTGTAAGGTTTGAAATGTCTTTCTCTTTAATATTCAATAAGATAAGTAATTCGAGCTAATTTAATGGAAATACTATACTATGTAGCTTTTTTACAGACGTGAGGCTCATCACAAAAAAATAAAATCGAATTGGCTTGGTTGATATACATAATATAATATATATTTACGTAACGAATCCGCAATAAGTATAGTTATAGTTATCTCCCACATAATTAATGTATGATTTTTTAAAAAGCTATTATGAATTCCGTTTAAGATGTTTTCAAATCATGTTCGTTACTGCGTAGAAGTTATTTAAGTTCAGTATTGAAACGAAATATCACTAATTGCACAGATTGTGATATGAATTGATTGAGTAAAGTTTGTGTACATAAGATAGACACCACTACCATTTTATTAAATCAGTGAATAAACGTAACCAAACATCAGTCACTGGCACGTACTATTGCGTTTCGATCTCCTCTGGCCATAATTAACTTAAAAAGTAAATTGAATTGCTCAAATATTTAAATACTTGTGCTATGGTTCTTAACCAAGCGAAAATATTCGCAATTTTAATTGTTGTTAGACCGGGCATTTTTATGCATTTCAAATTTATATTGTGAAAGAAATGGTGTTTTGAAGCATAACTTTATTATAATTCATGCATTTACAACACAGTTCAAATACCGTTTTATTTTCACTACAAGTCAACGCGGCAATGCTAACTGCAACTAAATTGTTAACATTATATATCATCTCAAACAAGTATATACGTTTAAAATACGCGCGGCCAGAATAAATGGCATATCAAAGGAACACAGTGTAGTTTGGAACAGCAACTTTCATTCATTAAAAACCAAAATTTACAGAACCAAGATTCCAATAACACTGACGCTCATATTCGGACTATATGCGAGTAAGAGTTGACATTTCCAGTCAAGTTCAGTGTATGCGAGACTGCTAGAGGTGAGAGCCGAATGTCTAATTTTGCCCTCAATATATATGCAATGCGGTTTGATCCTCGCTAGTCAGTTTACCGTCGTACCCTGTTGATCGTCATGGAAGGTCGAAACGCGTCAGTGCGTGCAACTGGCGGTAATTTTGTTAGTTGTCCGATGACTGATTAAATAAAAGGTGATTGGTGTTTATTTAAAGCTCGCAAACTTGATATAAAGAATAGTTACCACCACCTACGCAATCAATTACTGCATAAATAGTAAAATAGACCGAAAGAAGAAAATGAATAGACAGTATATCCAATGCCACGGCGACGGCCCAATTTCCGAAAATACATAATTGATGCGCAATAAATCCTACAGATCAAGCCCACTATGTTTTGAAGAATTTCATTGCCATGAACGGGCAGAGTTCAAAAAAATAGAATTCAGATATCCCAAAACTTTGTAGGAGCATATTTTAATTCAAATATCGACAAAAGGACACCGAAACAATACAAAGCCAAAGAAAAATATACGTCAGTGTACCTTATAAAGAGGACACACCATCCGAAATATTCACTTGGAGAACTAAAAACACGTCAACGTCACGGACGCCTAACACATAATTGATGTTTGTCAATACGACAGAACGCCTATTACGCATGAAGGTAAAGAATAAGCTGTCTGCATTCAAGCAGTAGAACATAGTGATTTAAAACGAATAAAATCGGTGTTCAGAGCATTATATAGGCTAGACAGGCTGTTTACTAAAGCATCGAAATCAGGAGCATTTTAGACTCAACAGACGTGGAAAAAGAGTCAACATTCCTGCGATAGCTGAACAAATTTTTAAATGAACATTGGTTTCCAGGGCGGTGATAACAATTAATTAAATCAAAGTTGCGATCTTGATATAAACACCTGTCCGATTATGTATATAAATTTGTCAATGTAGCCTAAGAATCGTGTAATGTAGACAGGTTTCGTTCTTATTGGGAATTCATCACGAACTGTACAGAATTTTTCGCGTACAGAGCTCGAACCTGGGCATGTCGGCTTCGGAATCTATTGGGCTAACCACTGAGCCACCCTGCCGCTGAACATATTGTTTATTAAAAATCACCCCCATAGCAGGTCATTTTCATGCTTATTTCAATGGGAAAATACAGAAATGTGTTAAGCAAAGCGTGAGTTGTTAAATGCAATATCTCCGACTTTCAACTTAATATACAAAAAATAAGTCTGCACGTGATTTTAATGCAAAAGTTTAAGTTATTCGTCGGTCAATGCAGTGATGAAATAAATCATGTACGGAGGTATAAATTTATTATAAAACATGTATGCAAAGTGCAGTTAAAGAAGGTCATTTTCCTTTCGCCAAAGCTTAACCCGCCTTTAATATCTGATACTTTATATAATAATTGTCTTGAGAGCAAGGTGGTACGGTTAGCTTTAACACATACATTATACGACATAAAATAGAAACCGGAAAATCTACATGATGAGACATGCACAAACGGACTCACACACACAAAATGAATTTTTTTAAATATATTCAATTCATGTACTGCCTTCTTCTGTTTATTTAGCGGACGATTAAGGTAGTATATATAACAGCTTCCGCTGTGTGTAATTCATTTTTGTTTTTCGTTTTTAAGAAAAAAATTGTTTAAAAAACATTCATTAAATGAGTGTTATGTTGTCTCTTTTTATTTTAATTTAGAGAAAAAATCAGTTAATAATTGCGAAAATTATTTACAAATAGGTTTAGCCCAACTTAAGTATTGTTAAAATGTTTTAAAGATGTCATGCTCCAATTTATGTTTGGACCAAATAGGAACATTTCGACAGTTTAAGTAGGTTCACCGAAGGGTATAAAGAATTATCCATGACAAAGATTGAACTGCATTTATTCTTGCAATTACTATCGTGTCATTTCGTCAAAATTATCGACACAAAGGGCATACTTTCTAAACAATATCGCCAGTTTTCCCAAAGAATTACCGATATTTTGCAGGATGATGCGCACCAATTCTGCGTAAGTTCAATGACTTACGTTTTTAAAAAATTAAACGAACGTATTGCCGAAAAACAGGTGGGAGTTAATTCGGCTGCATAACGAGTCACGTATGTAAATAGTGCTAATAGATTAATATCGATCTGTTGCTTATAAAAGAGACAAATTTTGAACACTCAATGCATTCGTGATTCATTGACACTTCAATTAGCCAAATGTAGAACGCCATTCAGCCAATTACAATGACAATTTTTTCAAATGACCAGCTGAAAGTTATGCGAGCAATTACGTTGATAACGATAACTTGTAGAAGATCATTAGTTGCAACAATGTGTTGACGAAAAACAAGTGAATGTTGCAGAATACACCTTATTTCAGTCAAAAGCGACATACGTGCCTTTGGATCCGAGAATAAGTGGATAATTCATTGGTATTAAGACTAATTCAGTTAACATTGACGATAGTCATAAAGACCATGTTCTGCATTTGAAATCTGAAAGACACATAATATATGGCACAGATTAGAACCACCGTGTATGTCAAATTTCTGACAAAATAGTGTGTTGATCTTGATTAAATCAAGGTTGTGATCTCAATATAAATACCATTCCTATTATATATATATATATATATATATAATAACCGCACGCTACACAATACTTACAGTTATACACAAACTTATGTTTATTGGTTAGCCTTTCTTTTAGGTGAAGCTTATATGACAATTCTTCAGACCTTTGCTTTGTGACGCATAAAACTGTTTAGAATTAATACAAACTACTTGATATCTATGACGTTCGCAACTGTAATCGTATAATTTATTAATGCAGCATCAATGTACAGAAATTATGAAGGAAACTCTTGCGTTATTTATTCCACAACAATGATCGTTTAATTGAGTAGAGGATGGCAGTTTTAGTATGAACTCGGAAATATTCGATCATTAGAGACACATAGGCAGAAACGCAGTGAATTAAAATAATTTGGTCATGTTAGAAAGAAACCATGATAATATTTTATGCAATGCGCGTGTTCACGAAGAATAAGAAGATGCATCTGATTTCTCTTAGCCAAATGATTAAGGGTTTCATGCCTAACTGCAGCAATTCTTGCTACTATTGATTAATGCTGCATGTAAATGAAACCTGGTCACCTAGATCGCTCGCACTGATTGTCGCATGCAATTTTTAGCTCAGAACAACATTGCGCACATGAAAGTTGTTTAGAGAGTACACTTCTTTTAAATACATCGGTGATCATTGTTTAAAGGAAAAATCGGTAATACCTACATAAATATTAATGATAATTATCTGTTTGGTGCCACATTGGCAGTTTCGACTGCTAGTGATAAGTTGACGTATAAGTGCAAGAAAAGTTCTTTTAAGGAGAGTGACTTCCGTTGGTTAAATTTAAAAAAACTTATATTCAATAAATCATTTCAATTAAGTCGTCCGGCTTCGTTAGTCAACTATCCGGTTTCTATTATATTTATTATTTAGCGGCCTTCTTTCGGCTTATGCAGATTACGCGATACACATTATAAATCAATAAAAATAACAATACATAGGATTCTGACAGACATGAAATATGATGCCACAATCCATCGACAGCCTCCAATATTTCATATAATACAAAGCTATCCATTAATGCCCAATATGCTATCGAGTGTAATCTGTAAATTTTGAATGGCATAATACGACAGACATTGTAGAATATGTTGCATGCTTGGCACTAAATAAAACAAACTGCTGTGATTCACGCTTCCTTTATTCCAATAGACAGTGCAGTCGGCCTAAAAGTTACTTAACAGGCTATTATTCCCAGCAAATATAATACTAAATTGGGAGAGTATTTTATTTCCCGGAGTATTGTCCCACATAGTCTGTTAAGACTTTTATAATGTCGACACAATCTGAGTCAAATTGTACTAAATTGACGAACACCGTTCGTAAAGATTTCGAATGATAGTTTGTCTATGAAAAATGGAAGGTATGATCGAACGATATGAACACACACACCTAGGCAGATAGGAAGGGAGGAAGAAAACTAATGTTGGCCCACCCGACAGGACTGTGACCCAAATTTTTAATACACATTTTATCACTTTGCATAGTGATTATGATATTGATAACAGCTGCAACATTCAACAAAACAGAGTGGCGCAATAAAATGCAACAATATTTTCTGGTTTAGTAATCGAGAAAATGTAGAATTTCTTAAAGCAAAACTACTTCTCGATAGAAATAGAGACTTCGAACTTTCATCACCCCAAAGAATGCCCAAATTCATCGCCTTCAAATCAAACCCCAAAACAGTTGGTTGCTTAAGTATTTAAAAAAATGTGTGTTCGGAGTGCCAGCTTCATACTTTCCAATGCCGTGTTTTGAGTACGCGGGTAGTAGCTTTGCACGAACTGTTTCACAAAGATCCGATTGATCACAATTTCCAATTTTGTTTTGTCTTTGATCGAGTTGAGTTTGTATTCATCCCAATGGAAATGCGGTTCTATCACATTTTTGTTTACTGGCGACGTTTCGGAAGGTGAATCCACCTTCCATCTTCAGGCCAATAAGTATACTTCTATCCACAGAACAATACTCACTATAGCAGATTTAAGCAAATTTGGTAACCTCGTGCTGTGGATATAAGTAGACAAATTGGCCTGAAAATGGAAGGGGGATTCACCTTCCGAAACATCGCCAATAAACAAAGATGTGATAGAACCGCATTTCCATTGGGACTAATGCAAACTCAACCCGATCAAAGACAAAACAAAATTGGAAATTGTGATCAATCGGATCTTTGTGAAATTGGTCCCTTGCCATTTAATTTATAACTGATACCATAGAACCCGCAAATGTAACGAAAGTCTACTTAAAAAAAAGAAAATGTATTCGACTAACGTTTTCTGTTTACCATAACTTTCTTGTTTACTATATGTTACTATTATATTAAGTAACAAAAATGTTGACAATTTGAAAGTGCTCTACAAACCTTCATAAGTAGATTGAAAGCTAGAATAAATGGTCTATATGTTACTACGCTTCTTTTTAAATGTAGTTTCCTTATTTACTTAAGATCGTAATTTTGATCAATGTTACCAAGACACGCTATGCATAATAAACTATTTCGCCTGACGTAACATAAAATTATAAAACATACAAATTGTGAAATTTATAATTTTCAACTCATATAAGTCATCTAAGCAAGAAGTCGTACAAACTATAGTAAGCTTCAAGTAAGGACGAATTATACATACAAATTTCATCGGTAAAAGTGACTGAGAATTGTGTATTAGGAGTTGCGCACCTAGTAGCAAATTAGTTCAAATAGGATGAGGGATAAATCGATGGCAGCATAAACAGAAAGCATAATCCCATGTGCATACCTTCCATATATATATATATATATATATATATATATATATATATATATATATATATATATATATATATATACGAAATTTCTAATGTATCCGTAAATGTATGTTTGAATTGTAAAAAAGATCAAAAACTCTATGAAATAACTAATGAAGCATGACCGTTTTAGGCAAATGCTCGCTATTTGACAGAAATTTTAGAAAGAAGAATTGAACCTATGAATATTTGATATTGAGCCATTTATCTGGTCCACTGTTAGACGAAGTACACCTAATGCATACAATTATCAGATGCATAACATCGATATTGGAGTAATATATTCCGCTTGTATAACGGACACTTTTATTGGTTCTGAACTAATGTGTCTTTGGTTTAATTTTCGCCCAAACCCGTCATTGCTACTTTAGGCATGAAATAAACAGTGTTACTGTAAATTGACTGAGTGTTGTTATTGATACAGTTGTTAGATTTTTTAGTAACATTATCACTTCATTAACCAGTTCTCTATTAAGGGCGAAAATTACTGATGCTGAATGATCAGTGACAACTCACTGGAGCCGACATTTCAGCTTACATTTCGTGAATTTTTTCCCGTCAATATATAGCATTATCAATACAATACCAAGCAGCAGAAATTAAGTAACATTTTCAATCATATTAATTAATCCTATTTAGATAAGTCCATTCCTTCTTTTACCTGTAATTGCACAATTTGCTATCATAATTGTTGGCTCACTATTATTGTATTTCATTGCAGACCGAAGATACTTCTCACGGTTATTGTAGTACCATATTTCAAAATGAGAAGTATTGGCAGATTAATAGCAGCAAAATACCATATACACGCATTATTAGAACAAAAACGCTACCTCTTGTCAGCGGGCCATCAAATCAACAGTATAACATGAAATATAATTCAAATCTTCTAAATTAAATTAAGTTTGGAAGAACAAGTTATATATGGAACAAATAAGGACACCTGAAAAGACGAGCTGAAATACTTGCTGATAAGACATTTCAATTAGCAGCGTCAGTCTGAAGAAGCGAGGTAGTCGACACTTAATTTCAAGCTTACTTTATGCCGTAGTCTGCAAAAATTACTTAAACAAGATACAGTTCGTTCATAAGGCTAAACTTTGGCCGGACAATGACCGCATATAAAATGGATGCCATGTGTAATGCCGACTCCTACTGATGAGTCCACAACAAGCAGGAATCAAATGTGGAAACTAGATTATAAATTCTGTCCTTTCTGATTTTTTATCTTACAGGCCCAATCTGCACTAAATTGCTACCAATTACGCAATACATTATACAAAATCGCATGTATATATATTAATACACTTCAACAAAGAATTTAAAATTTTCGCATTTTCTCTTGAATGATGTCATGATACCACAAAATATGATAACTAATATCGAGCGAAGGCCAATTTTTAAGTTTATCTTAAATTTGATTATTTTTTTAATTTGAAAGAGTATCAGAACTTTACATTTTTTTGCAATATAAAATCGAAAAAAATGTCACACGCACAAATTCATCAAATTCATCATTCAAATTTTCATTTCCCTTATCCTATCAGTTAATACAACAGTAGCCCAGTGTGCAATTCAACAGGAAATATTTACTCAGTTTATCTTCTGTTTTATCGAGGCCCACTGCCCATCAAATATGGTTAATTTTAGCCCTTTTATATTTCCACTAGCTGAGCATAAAAAGTCTCATTAAGCACAAAACGCAATAGATGGCCAGAGAAAGTTGACGATGTAAGGAATAACAACAAACTAATAGTAAATCGAAATTATTTGTAGTTTTAAAATTGTAATTAAAAGAACCCTATTAAATACTGATATTCCACGGTTAGCATATGTGAAATACACCACATATCCTAAGTAATTAAGGAAATTGTTGTAAACATCCTTAACAAAGGCGACCAAGTATTTAACAATGTAGAATTCTCGGTAAAAAAGTTAAAATTGCTTATATATTCCTGGTTGCGGGGTATTGAAAAACACGTTTTTATGTATTAGGTATGGTGCACAAAGCAACGTGTAATTCAAATGAAAGGAGACTTGAAAGCCAAAGTAAGCATGAAACATTAAACGTTTTTCTGAATACTTCGAAAATAGGATAACTGATGTCGATTGAAGTCGGAGAATAAGGTTCCGCACGAATTGCAGTTGTTCTAAACGATTGTTATGCTCAATTTTGGTGAGACTTGCTACAATCGAAAATAATGTTGTTGGTACAGCTTACAAGCATGGTATGTATAATAAATAGTTAAATGATTTTGAAATAACATTGCCGAAGACATGATATAAAGTTAACTCAATTGCTGCTTGAAAACACATTTGTAAATAACCATCGATTACGCGACTAGTGGCAACAATTCTGTAAATGATGTTTGTCATCTTGGAGTGTACTCCAATCCCATAGTATTTAACCAGTCGCCGAACAATATGGCACAACTACTTTCAGTCACACGTACTGACGCGTTTCAAACTTTCATGATCATCATCAGACTGTAGATTCGACATTTTTTCTGCAACTGGTTAAATTTAATAGAATTAGTGTTTAATTCAAACTCGCAAACTTTATTGAAATAATGGAGAAACTTTGTTTTTTTAATCCATTAGTGTGTAATTAACCAATAGTTTATGTATAAAGTAAATCAGTACCATAATGTAATCCTGCCGAATTCACTGCTATTATTATCTTTGTTACCCTGAAATCTTCACAGATAAAAAAATTTTAATAATTAATTTGGCTTACTTGGGGTAAAAATCAATCCTACTTAAAGAAACATCGCACAAAACTGAAAAGCTGCGGTCAGTACCATTGATTGATGATCATTTTATAATTATTTGCGACTTGTTAAATAAATGAAGCCTCGAGTTGTCAGAAGTCCACCTATTTTAGTAGAAAATCTTTAAGAATTTTGCTTTATGTGTTTAAACGCAACATTTTACATGTTATGCTATTCAAACATTGTCATATATTGAGGACATATCCACGGTGTTGTGGTTACTTTCCGGTTCTTGCTGATGAGTTGCTCTAAATGCGTTTTCCATTAAATTTATTGTCAAATAATATGCCCACCAGGTTCTGTATGATTCATCTTGTTATTACAGAAACTTCGTTTGATGCATACGTGCATATGTGTTAGAACTATCATTCAACGCTTTGGCAAACTTTACCTCAATCGAAATTTCATAACTGTATTGTAACTTGAACGATTCTATTCAAAGAATTCATGCTACACGTGACACCCTCTCTAGACATACAAGAATAGTTTGCAACCAAATGGTAATCCTACTTAATACCGGTGTAAGCGACCAAATACCAGTTTCGGTCTAATTTATTGACACAATAGTTGACATATTGAAATTCCCTATTGTTTAAAACTTTATTCGATGAAAAACGTAAAAACTGTTCATCAAATATTCAGACTATCGTGCAACTGTACTATTTGGTTATAATTAAAAACATTATAATGCGTTTTATGCGTTTCACTTGTTGCTTTACTTGGTTTCAACAGTTAAATTCATTTTGCCAGCAAATACGATTATAGGAACGACTGATCGAGGCAGTATAACAAAAATATGACTTCTCTAAACGATTCAAATGTAAGCTGACTAGAAGTGTATCAGGATAGAAACTCACCAATAGACCAACTGTCTCCGCTCCAGCTTTGTCTCCCAAATTTCCCAAATCACCATTTAGCATTATCTCCTGTCATTCCGCTCCACTCTCTTAAGCCAATATGCGGCCTAACTTGTTAGGCATACTTAAAACTGTCTACGACATGATGCCATCGCCTTAGTCCATGTGGTCATTCGAGTCAAGATCATTTTGCAAGTTGAGACCCTCGTATGCTCCACCATTTTGTCTGCGTTTTTTCAACTCCGATGGGACTAAAGCAAAGGCAACAGATTTAGTCGGAGTGTTTTGGCTGTAATTGGTGCCGTTCGCCTGAAAAGCAGCCGTGTTCTGGTCGTCGCGCAGGTCCAACCGCAGGGGCGCCGAGTTGAGGATACCGCCGACGCCGTTTCCAGGGGAACTGCTGGAACCCGCTGAATGATGTTGAAGCCCATTTTGATATCTTAACGCCGATGATGGCGTTGCATTGCAGCCGGGATTTGGTGGTGGCGCTGAATGAGGAATCTGACTCTGGCAAAAGGCTAATTGTGGATAGTTATGCTGCTAATTTCGTTTAAAATGACAATTTTTGCGAATTGTTGATTTAATGCGTGCATTGTTTTATTTATGTGTGGTTAGATTAGTGAGTTGTAATAGGTAGTTTTTGGTGATGAGCAAGTGTTCACGCACAGGGAGTATGAGGCAAGTGTTTGGGGTGGGTAGACGTAACAGACAAGATAAATGCGTAATTATTTAGCCTTCAATATGGTAAAAACCAGCATAGCAAAACAGGAAATTAAGTTTGAGAGACATCTTTTTCGGCGGCATGGAGTTGATTAATTGCTTGGCCCTTGTTTTTCGAAATAATATTTTTAGTTCAACTGTCTTCATTTTTAATCGGAATATTTCGACTTCCTGTTTCGGAAGCCTTTTTCAACAATAAGCACATCTCACCAAGCCAATCACTAAGTGATAAGTTTCGTTTAAACAGTTTCATTTATACTTATCGTTGGATCTTTAAACCATAACTGAATTGCCACTAAATAAGTGTGTCGTGTATGTGTGTGCATGTGTACACTTATCCAAATAGCGATCTAATAATAGTTTCTGACGGTTCTCCAGAAGGCGTACGCCATGCCATTGTGTGTGTTTGCTTAGGACTGAGAAGTAATCAGTTACAAATAATTAACTTCACGTGTGCATTCATATAAAGGAAATGAAGTTTTTTTCCTTTATGGAATCCACCTTAACGGCCAATAGAAAAAAATCCATAAATCTATTTATTATGAACAAAAACAAAAAAGAAAAAAAATATTATAGATAATATGTTTTTTAATCAGTAAACATAATTAATTGCGTGGTGCAATGTGAACAAATGATAAGGATGTGTCCGTTACGGTATTAGAAAAAGAAATTTAATTTAAATATACGGATTCCACGTTGCTTAATAGTTGAACTCATTCCGAGCAGTACAAGCAATTTTTATGATAACTTATGATGAGTCGGATTGATTAATTTTAAATGCGAATGAAAAGATAAAAAATAATTATTTTGTTACATTTTGTAAGAAAAATCCTTCGTTAAGCTTTGGAAATACAACTTCATTTAATTCTTCACCTTGATTTTGAACATCACAAACATTGCTTCGACCAATTCAATTTTGCAAACAACATTGACTGGAGTGCATTACGTACAGTCAGGTGTGGAGCAAAAGCAACAATAAGAACAGCAGAAAATTCAGCAACAGCAGAAATTTCAACAGCAAGAACAACAACAAAGATAACATTGGAAACAGCATTATTAAAAAACATGAATACAAACAGGTCAATACTAATACTACTACTACTACTACTACTACTAATAATAATAATAATAATAATAATAATAATAATAATAATAATAATAAGTAATAATAATTATAATTTAAAAAAATAATAATAATAATAATATTAACACGACCACTAATAAAATTAATAACACCAATATTAAACACAACAGCATAACTATAAACAATAATAAAAGCCATAATAACACCAAAGATAATGTCAGCAAGAAAATCAATTATAACAAAAATGAAAAAGCCATCATCAAATAAAAGAACAATTACAAAGATAAAAGAACAATAGTAACAGCTAAACCGACACCAACAACAAAAACAACAATGACGAAGTAAGTAATTGCAAGTCAAAAATGGATAGTATCACGCAGCTATTCCTCTAGACAATGGCATGGCCATTGAGAAAGCCGGGTTGTTGTATACACAACTAACTACTGAAAAGTATAAATTAACTGAACAATTCTTTAAATATAACAGCAGTGTCAATATTTCGGAAAGGAAAAAAAAATCAGATTTGAGAGCTTGATATAAACACCAATCTAGAATATATATATATATATATATATATATATATATATATGTGTGTGTGTGTGTGTGCCATTCCTCAAGGTAGTCCAGTTTTCCCAGTCTTGCGTTCAGAGCATGTTTTGATTCTGTTTGATAGGTTGTTAACTAAGTTTCTTTTGTTGTATTTTGGCTTTATCTCTGTTGTAATGAATGTATTGCCCGGTGAAAGTAGATAATGACCATTTATTTGGAGACTACTAAATTTCATTTTACAAACTTTCATTTATATAAAACAACAAACATCTTGTCTAAATATTCAAAAGTTCCATCAACATGGTATTCTAACCGACTGGTCACGAATCACAAAATCCAAAAATAATTTAATAGTATTTAAGCAAGGCCAAACAACCTCTCGACCAGATTCAACAAATATTCGATCGGATTGGCAACACACTGAAAGGGAAAAAACAGCTTCACATACGAAGACAGAAATTTTGTAACAATATGAACATTCATTACCGAAATCCGCACCTGCCATGTTACCAAGTGGAGAAAACACACTTGCGCAACAAGGGGAACCGAAAGGCAACACTCAGGAAAATAACATTCGCACACGTAACAGCCAAAAATGCGAACAGTTGGTTGCGATCTTGATATAAGCATTTTACCCATTAGTTACTTACATAGGTCAGTATAAACTCGGAATTGTATAGTGTAGAAAAGGCAGGGTGGCTCGGTGGTTAGAGCACCAGATTTCGAAGCAGACGTGTCCCGGTTCGAGCCCTGTCAGCGGCAAATTCTGGCCAGTACATGATGAGTTCCCAATAAGGATGAAACCGGTCTACTGGATGAACTGCCTTTTCTACACTATACAATTCTTAGTTTATACTGACATATGTAAGTAACTAATGGGCCAGGTGCTTATATCAAGATCGAAATCTCGATTATAATAATTAAAAAAGACATTTAATTATAGGATACCTAATACTTAATTAAAGTTATTTATCCTACAAAGTGTCTGCTAATATTAAATTTAATGAATAAGCCACCTGCGCGGGAGCGGTCAAACATTGCATATTTAAAAAAAATTCCGTGGCAGCTTAGTGTACCATGTTGGCCGGATCTGTCGATTACTAATGAAGCCAATTCAAGAGCTTTTAACAATTTGCTTAACTTGCGAAGTGAACGACATTTCGCAATTGCTGAAGACATTGCTTCTAAAATTCGACTCCAAATCAAACAGATTTCAAGGTGTTGTTCAAACCAAAATGTACAAAAATATAGTTTGGCATGGCGGAAAAATTTATATGCAAAATCCTTAATCTGCAACTATGTGAATGAAAGAAGCTCGTACATTATTTGGATGGCAATTGACGATTTGAGTGTACGTACCTCAATATGTACGTATCGCGCTTCCTGATTTCCAAAAATTACTATATAAATAGTACCAGGAATTACACTCGAGTTGAGTTCTGGCGTTAAAATAGCCATTTTACCTTTGCTGCATGTCTGCTACATAATAATATTAGACCTAAAATGATTTTTTTCCTAGTAGAAATTACAAGAAAAAGTGTCATTAGTCTTCCTCTTCGTATTTTTGTTCCCGATAATAAGATATTTTTTGACGAGACTAAAATGGGTTTCAACATCCCTTAATAGATCTGGCTTCTCCTAGCTGGTGTACACAAAATTTTTTTAAATTTCTCAGCGCATAAATGTAAATTTTTCCGCTTAGGACGACTTCTCCCAGCCTTTTCCATTAAAAATATCAATACGAAATTGCCTGCACTCTACGAATAAATTTCTTTCTCTCTCTCTCTGCCTGTCGCTTTCTACGCCTATGCACCGAATTGATTTATAAATGACGGAATATTTTAAATGTATATTTATTTACAAGTGAAATAATGCACGATTTTCCTCTAAAATATGAAATCGGTTACAATTAATTTGGAAGAAAGTACAATCATCCAATAGATGTAGATAAATTTGTTTGTGAATATTTAAAGTTTTATCATAACAAAATATTTTGAAAGAGATTAACTTCACAAAAAAATAAACTTCACGCATAGTATACACGTTTCTACGCAATAACGAATGGAACTTTGTAGATAGCGTATTTTATAAGCAATGTGTGTGTATGGTTTCTGCTGTGGAGTAGTAGAGTATTTGAGGGTATTTTTTTATTCTAAATGTGATCTCATTATACGTTCTGCATGAGCCATTTGCTTAAATAGATCCTACCCAGTCATATCACTTGCCTATCTTTTAACTTTGTCGGTGATGTGTGGTATATAAATATGATTCGGCAGCCAACAGTGACAATGGCTGCCATTTTGTGATGATGTAAAATAAAGAAGCTTCATGAAAAGAAGGACAAAAGATGATTTGCAGCGCCAAGTTTACTCGTAACGTAAGCCATTATAAACGTGGTAGGCTATCTCTTGTCTTTTTTAATTATTAATTGTCTAACCGAATAAGAATAGCTTCGTCGAGCAGATGGCATGTGGCTCTTTGGGTCAATAATTTATGGAGAATTTGGTCATTATTTATGCCTGTATTTTTGCATTAAATCCATTACTATCTAGGAGGTGAATTGGCTCGAGAAGAGCAAAGACAACGAGATTTTGTCTTAATAAAAGTCGCAGGGTTTATTACAATTACAATAATCAAGGCTGCTATCTTGATATACACACGTGATTCTTTATTTACATACATTTGGCAGTTAAAGTTAAGCATTGCATAGTACTGAAAAGGCAATTCATCCAGTAGATCGGTTTCGTCCTTACTGGGAACTCATCATGTACTGTCCAGAATTTCCCGCAGACAGGGCTCGAACCTGCGTTTGAAACAAGTTTGGAAGCATGGTTTTATTCAATGTGAAAATTGCATGATTGACAAGGAAAGTCGAAGTAGATTATCTCTACGAATTAGCGAATTTATGACTTGTTTGGGCCAGGTGTTTATATCTATACCACAACCTTGATTATAGAAATTGTTTGGTTACGTTCAATTGTATATATATTCATTCCATTTGTGTAGCAAAATTTGATAAAATGTACAAGGATCATTACATAGTACATGCTCATTGGAGTTTCTCCAACGCGGTGAGAGGATTTGACCGTTGTCAGCTGAGCGTACCATTAGAGAATTCACTGCTTCTATTCAAGTTCTTATATATATATATATATATATATATTTATAAATATATATATATATATATTTATAAATAAATATATATATATATATATATATATATATATATATATATATATATATATATATATATATAGTACCTAACAAATACACAAGCAATGACCACGCTTTGTGGCATATTGTAAGTAGAATACATCTTCATTGAAGCCAACAATATTATCACAATTGCTTCAATCTAACATTTAAAATTTGAAGCCGTGAAAATGTATGCATGAAACAGTTCTTAATTTTTAAACGGCCATTCATAAATATCTGGTTCTCATGCTTTGCATAGCTAGAAGTTTGTGTTGCTGTACTTTAGGTTGTCTAGAATTGCTTCTAAGCAGACTGAGAAACTGCTGTCTGACAGTATGAAATGTAGTGTAACATTTCCACGTAACCAAACTTGTCGTATATACCACTAATCAGTAGCAAATATTGACTTAAAAGAAAACCTGCACACTCTCACTGTAATGCTGACTTCTTTCGTCAACCAAGCAATGTAAAAATTTCATGAAGCTTGACATCTGGTCTCTAACCATGATTGATTCAACTTAACAAGGTACTTTAAATAACGTTCAAACTAATTGTTGTGATGATAGTGTAGTGACGGAAACCCTTATGTTTATTGCTCTTTTATAACACTGAAAACATTCAAGTTGTGCATTTGAATAATTTATTTTCGACTAATTGTATGTAAAATATAAAATGTACGTACCATCAAGCATAAAAATGAATAAAGGTAAATTATTAAAATTAAACTTACCAAATGTGAGTACAACCGTATTTTCTGTATAGAATAGAATTTTGTTCTTCAAAAACCTATATTCGATTCGGTTTTCCTCGGTAATTTATGGAAAAAAACTTTACTCAACGTCATTATCTTGAACTGACATTAAGCCTGCCATGTATACAAATTAGCTCTACTTTGGAGGGCATAGATTAACCTAGTCAAATTATGTATGCTTTAAACGGAACTTTGTTGAACATCAATGATAAATTTAATTGGTTACACGACCATAATTTATTTTTTTCATTTTATTACCTGTATAAATAAAAATTATATATATATATATATATGTGTGTTTGGATATAGCTACAAAATTGAATGCACGTAACAGCATAGAAATTGTACAGCCAGTAAAAATTTACAATGTATGCGAGAAGCTAGGCACAGGAACCGCATATCTAATTTTGCTTTCCATATATATATATATATATATATTTGTGTGTGTGTGCATTGTGGTTTGATCCTCTCCAATCAGTTTGTCGTAATAATTTGATCATGATCACGGAAGGTCGAAAAAGTCGTCAGCACGTGTGGATGACGCTAGTTTTGCTATGATGTTCGACGAATAATTGAATAGAATGGGATTGATGCTTATTTCAAGCTCGCCAACACGATTTAAAAAATTGTTACAACCATCCGCATATTCAATGATTGTTTAATTACATTTCCGTTGTATATCTGGCGAAAGCTGCAAAATAATTATGCAGACGACATTTCCTGCCAAGTACAATGGATGCGAGATTATTAGCGGTGAGAGCCACATATTTAATTTTGCTTTACAAATATGTATAAATTGTGGTTTGATCCTCGCTAGTCTGATTTCCGTCGTATTCTGATGATGATCAGGGAAGGTAGAAACGCGTCAGTAAGTGTGACAGACGGTAGTGTTGCTACATTGTTCGACAACTGTTTAAATAAAAAGGGATTGGTTATACTTCAAGCTCGCAAACTTGATTTAAAGAATTATTACCACCAGCCTCGCAACCAATTATGGTTAAATTGTATTGCCTATAAAGGTGTATTGTCATGCCAAATTTCGTTTAACTACTGCTATTCCCTTGAAAGATTATTTAAGCATTAAATGATTTTTTATGGACTAAATTTATTTCAACGTAGGTTCACAATACACATTTTATTAAAGGCCATTTTCGTTTTGCCAGAAATCAGCTTGACTTTAATATCTGGTAATTTATGTGGTCAATTTTGGAATGCAAGTTCGATCAAGTTGGAATAAATGCATAAATTGGAAAAGGGGAATCATGAAGCGAGAAACGTTCGCAATAAATCAAGCTGGCAAAAAACCCACAGCCATACGAAAGATTCGCCAGTGTATAATAAAATTACCAGCGAACTGCTTTGTTTCTTTCGCTGAGGACAAAACATGTTACGTATATCAGCTTCCGCAGTACGTAACTATTTTACGTTTTTTGCTTCCAAAATTTTTTGAAATGCGCAAGGATTTAAATCAGATTTATTTTAAAATGTTCTTGGATGAAGCGAAATTTGGTTGTGCGGGCGATAATCACACTTACTTTAATCAATGCCACGATCTTGTTATAAACACGTGACTCATTATGCACATACATTTGTCAAAATACCCTTATCATTGTGTAAGGTAGAAAAGGCAATTTATCCAATAGACCGGTTACATCTTTATTGGGATCTCATCACGTGTGACAAAAGCTACAAAAAGTTAATGCTTGTGACTGCATAGAAATTGTGCAGCCGACATTCCCAGTCGAGTAAAATATATGCGAGTCTACAAGTGGTAAGAGCCGTGTATCTAATTTTGGTTTCCATACATACATGCAATGCGGTTTGATCCTCGCTAGAAAGTGACGCGTTTCAAGCTTTCATGTGTTTAATTAAAGCACGATGCTCAACTAACTAACGACGGCTAAACCGCAGTTTATGTACAAGCTCTGACAATTCTTAGATTCTGCTCTCATCTCTAGTAGTCTCGCGTACATTGTCATTGACAGGAACTATCAGCGTGATTATTTCTATGCAGAAAAGACCATAACTATTTTGCAGCTTTTACCATACGTTTGTTATAGATTTAAACAACCATTGCCCCCAAAATTAACAATTCACATCCTTAAACGACAAATTTTGTAGCACACCGCGGTTGTTTTTCAAATTGTTACGTATTAGTCTCCTTTGGGTCAATTAATAGCACTCATAGGTCAGTAAATCTTGATTCCTTTACACTTAAAAGTGCACAGCCCGTCTTCTGGTCCCGTCACTCTGAAGATATCCACAAACATATTGCCTATTACTGCTGCTGAACCAAGTTTTTCCGAATTTTTCCCAACGTTTCGAACATTATTTCTAGTTCCATCCTCGGCATTGACACCATACTCACTGAAAAAAACAGCTTGTGTCAAATGTGAAAATGTGAGTATGATGTCATGTGTGACGATGGAACTGGACCCGAAGATCCGAAACATTGGGGAAAATTCGGAAAAACTTGGTTCAACAACATTTGCGAACCGTCAATTTTTTGACGGCATCAGAATGTCGAGACCAGTGAAAACCAACCAATCAAGGTAAAAGACAAGCTGTGCAACTAGAAATATAGAGTAATCAAGATTTTACCGACCTGTGAATGCTAGCAATTGTCCATTCCCAACAGGCACGTGGAAGATTAAATTCTATTGGCTAGTCAAAATCGCTCTGTATCCCGAACATGCTTCCATACATTAACTACATCCGATATTACTTTCTATTGATTTATTGTTCAACTATCAAACATGAATTAGCAATATATATATCATTCAGCACTACAAATAATCTTGCTGATACAATTGTAACATCTTTTATTAGTTTAGCTATTAAATGAAATATGGATTGCGTAATGTTTGGCGACACTTAGCGAAAGTACTATGCTGCTGCTCTACTATACCAGTGTGTACCACACTACATTATTAAATAAACAATGAATAATATAATTGTTGATTTCACTTACACCAAATTCATTTGAATTATAATTATCACCATGAAAAAACGATATCATTAATAATACTATACGGGGTACCATGATAAATCGTAGAGTTTAACAGAAAATAATATAAATAAATAATATTGTCCCGGGATTGAATCAAATTAGATTTAGGGGAAAGTTTAAATTTAATCTATAATTTGGAATCCATGAAACGGGGCATATGGAAAAGGGCCATTGATCGAAAAGTTACGAAACAAAATACACATTTTAGGCTTGGTGAAAACTGAACAGTTGCTTAATAAAGACAATTTCATGGTTTGGTTGTGAGCATATCTTATATATTAAATAACGGATCATGACATTATTTGATTTCCCTTTTGTCAAAGATTTCTGTAATAGGTGACATAGAGCTAACTAGTTATTTGTAGGATTTCTGATAGTCTGAGAAAGGCGAGTCGTTTGCTTTCGGCGATGAAGTAGCAGAATCTTATAAAGGCTTTGATTTCTATTTTCAAAAAGGTGAATATCTATACCACGTTAGTGGAATATTTAGAAAAACATCGTCCTAATTATGATATGCGCAAGAATTTAAATTCAATAACAGCTTGTCAAAGGCTGTTCCAATAGCGCATCATTATGAAACTTATTTATTAAATTATTCATATCCAGCGAATCCAGCACCATCTCCTGATCAGGGGGCTCATAACCCATATGAAAACCTGTTGCTATGATTATTAATTCTTCAAAAAGAATTCTGAATCATTCAGTAAAATAAACTTGAATACTTAAATGCACTTATCATTTTTCCTGATTGCTTTGTCATACAAACTTTTCCGCCACACCGTCAAGTTAATGATCTTTCAATCAACACAGCCCTAAAAGGAGCCATTTAAACGTCAACTACAGGTTTTGTCAGTACACCAGCGTAATTGTAAAAACTACCAACATATCAATAATGCATATTTTGCCTAATATGAAGTATGATTTACCTCACCTAATTTTAAATAGTTGTGCTGATGTTAACCAGCTGATACGCATTTCACCGCAACTGTGGGGACTTGTTCACACCTAGAAATATTTATAGGATATATTCTTGCGAATTTCGCCTAGTGTACCTCACATTAAATGAAAATTATCGACATTAGAATATAATCAATTGCAAACTTCCAGTTGCGACTTCTGAAAATTTTTTAAATTAAATCCTGTCTTGAAGTATAAATACTCCCATTTTTACTTTCTTAAAAAAGTCATTACCATAGTAATTTTATAGCGTCTCAATTATCACACGAGTATTTCATTCTGGCCACTGAAGAACCGATTTTAAAAGACGCACCTGCATTTTGCTGTACGGAAGACAATGAGTTTGGTTTTTATTGGTTACTTTTATAGTAATTGTTTACTTTTAGCAAAACAATTCCTCTTGATCTTAGAGACATGTACCATTATGTTGACAAGTTTAAAGCTATTTCTGATAGGTAACATTCAATACCAACCAACAGTTGATTGCAATCCGCATCGGTACTTAAGAAAGAGGCAAATCGATTTAGAACTATTTTAAATATATCGATGACAACCCCAAGCACTTATCGGATGGAAATCTTTCCAATATAGTTTGGCCTTGTAATTGCTTATCAATCACATTTCAATCAATCTTTAATTTGTGAATTTATTAGTATTATTCGTAAAAATAATGAAGCTTAATGATATAAAATGCCAGTATATGCTTGCTAGCATTTGTTGGCTTGCCTTCGCTTTGCCTCTTATGAACTCATGCCAAGGTGGTCCAGTGTGACTTATAGGGAATGGAGTCATTAATGAAATTGGCAATTAGTGTGTAGCATTCATATAACCACCAAGCATCCGCCAATGATTAATGAGCCGACTTAATTTACGAGTCAAATATAATTTAGATAAAACGTTGCATAGTTTTGTCAATAGTCTATTGAAAAATTTAATACTCACCTTTTCAATCAGAATGTAGACAGCTAGTTTTTTTTAAGTTACTTAAATTGTGTTGGCTAAAATGTTTCAGTACAAACTAGGACACATCCAGACACGAAGACATGGTTTCGTCCATTACGCAGCTAAAGATACTCACATTTGTTAAGCATACAAAGCATATATTTAGCAAATTTTAATTCTGGAGAACAGGCTGTTATAAGACGAACACTAGTCGTTGTGAATAGGCCGTAAAATATCAATCCTTTTATTGGACCTTGCGTAAGATTTTATCACAAAACTGGTTGATGGAGAACAATGATTAAAGATTGCGAAACTGGATTTATCAAAGTTACCAGATCTGTGCTTCGACTAACACAGGCTGAATTTCAATTATTTTGTTTCTGGAATATATTTCGAAGGCCATTGGGGGCCACCGACTTTGATTCCCACATCATCAAAAGTTTAATCAAAACTAATGAACCATGTGCGATATTTCCTCTAGCCATATCATTTAAACTTCAGACAGGCCATTCACTAGATAAGAGGTGTCACGTATGTGCGTAAGTGTGTGCATTTGTTTTTAAATGCTACGTTCGTCCAACTAAGTGACACTAGACTGGGGGAGTATGAATTTACCATCTGCATGAGTTAGACCATTTTTTTAGGCTTACCAAGTGAAATGACGTAACCCAGTTCGCTCTTTCATGTTCGGGTGCAGGGAGCACAACAGATCGAAAACACCCTTCATATTCTTTAAATCAAGTTTGCGAGTTTAAAAGTAAACACCAATCCCATTGCATTTAACCAGTCGTCGAACAACATAACAAAACTACCGCCAGTCGCACGCAAGACGCGTTTCGACCTTCCATGATCATCATCAGAGTACGATGGCAAACTGACTAGCGAGGATAAAGCCGCATATATATATATATATATATATATATATATATATATATATATATATATATATATAGAAAGCAAAATTAGGTACGCGGCTCTCATCTCTAGTAGTCTGACTTACATTGTATACGACACCCTTCATAATAAGTGATAAAATTAGAAGTCATACAAGCAATGTACGTGTGAAATTACAATTAAACAACTCAAGTTGTACTTAGAATTGGCTTGTTCAATATCAGTTGTTCCCATATCGTTGAATAGGCGTTCGCCACGTATGGGCATCTTTGTGTGTAAACACAATTTACAAAAATATTGAGTTAGACATAATTAATGCACATGTACGATCATCCAAATGATATATATTCATGAAATAAAACAACTGGAACACAGCTTACGTTAGTCAAAAAATAGAACAGGTAATAGTGGTTGATGTAGTGTCGCTCATATTTAGATTCTGAGCAATAAAAGAGCCTTGATAAAAAGGTGTACATAAAAATTATGCAGAAAAGCTGATTGATTGCAATTTATCTTCCAGTGTGCGCTTATTACTTCGGTATTTGAAAATTGACCTAGGTATTTTTTTAAATTTGATTGCGGAGTGCCAGCTTCATATTCTCCAATGCCGCGTTTTGCGAACGCGGGTAGTAGCTTTGCACGGACAGTTTCACAAAGATCCGATGGATCACAATTTCCAAATTCGTTTTGTCTTCGATCGGACTGAGTTTGTATTCGTCCCAATGGAAATGCGCATTGGGACGAGTACAAACTCAGCCCGATCGAAGACAAAACGAAATTGGAAATTGTGATAAATTGGACCTTTGTGAAACTGTCCGTGCAAAGCTACTACCCGCGTACGCAAAATGCGGCATTGGAAAATTGATCTAATTATTTGTCTGTAAGTTATTATGAATAACTTTATTTTATAAGCTATGTTCAGTAATTATATTTGGGTTGTTGAGTATTTCATTTAACTCGATTTCATATGTTCAAGGTAAAAGTAATCTTTATTTATTACCTAACGTAAAAAATCGTTTCTTTAGATTCACAACGCATATTTGGTCACATCACAGTCCCGTTAAAAATATTATGCAAAACCCCTCTAAACTATTAGGTTCTGTATATCAAAAAGAATTAATTCTCTATAAATTTTAATTCCAATTTAAATTTTCATTCGAATCTTAAAATCTAGCTTTTACTTAAAACTAGAATAAATATTATACGTTATTCAAATTGCATTCACTCTTCTCATTAATAAGTCTAATAAAAATTTAACACTTCAACTATAAATCATAACTTAAAAAACAATATGAATAAATAAAATATTCGCTCCTAGCTCAAACACCAAAAAATATTAATATATGGAATTCTTTTATAATTTGTATGTTTATTGATCTTCAGAATTATACTGTTTCTATGAGTACAACACAGGATATAAATTAAACACTGTGCTAGTAGTTTTCGTTCAACACCAATTCAAATTATACAAATATATATATATATATATATTATATATATATATATATATATATATATATATATAACATTAATCTTTATATGCATTTTTATACCTATATACTGAATATGTTCAAATATATTTTTATTAATTTTAATTGAGATATAGTTCATGTGTTGAAATATACCTTTATTATAAATCAGGTATATGCAATACAGTGAAAAATATGACTTACAAATTTCTAGAACTCAACTCGAGTGTACTTTATAAAGCCAATTTTTTAAAACAAGGGTATGAAGTGAGATTATACTCGACAAATGCAACAAAAAGTATATATTATCCGACTTACATACCTGATTTATAATAAATGTATACCTCTATATATGATACATTTCTCAGTCAATGTTACAAATGCATCTTAATTGCTAAACTAAAAATTTTAGATGAATTTAAAAATAAAGTTATATATATTTATTCATTTAAATTTTTATATGTCTGTTATATAGATTTATATACAAAGTTATATGCATATATATGCTAGTATATATTAGATATATCTATAATAATATTATAAATTTTATATTCTCTACAGCATTATCAAAATAAATTTACTTATTAGTCAGCATTATGTGAATCCATTTAGTTTAAGAGAATAGATTTTGTCTGAATGCTTGCCCATTGTGAAGAACGGAACATGTGAAACTTATTAGAATTTGTTTAACTTCCTAATATAAACCATTCTGAGGTTTCGACCAAAAGGATAAACTCATATTCAATAGGAATTTCAATTAGTTTCAAATGTAGATATGCGGCCCAATTGATGGCCAAATTGATTTATCTAATGATTCCCGGAAAAAATATAAATTTTGCAACTTTTCATCTTGTAATTTGGTGTATTACATTTTGGTCTCATGCTGCAAGTCAATTTACATATTTAACATAGTTTCGAGCTAATATCAACTGTTGAAACCTTGTAACAATTTCAGCGAGTAATACATATTCGCAACAATATGCAATAAATTATAACTGTTAGATACGGTTTTTGGTGGAGTTTAGCATACATTTTAATCCATCGTGTTGGCACCATTTACCAACTTGGCCACAATGGTCTTAGTAATATGTCACTTATCGGTACTATATTGTCGGTATCGGGTAATGACACAATATCCATAGTGTTGGATTACTTTACAGACTCGGTATACATATTACATTATTATGACACACAAAGTCGCATTGTCGATGTCTTTATTTTAAGTTAGCTTCACTATTGCAGGTTTACAAATTCGTATAGGAGATATTAGCGTCCTATTTTACCACATGCCTCACCAAAATATATAGCGGGTAAAGGGCGGAATAGCAGCTCCTCCTGATGAGTCGTCAATAAGCACGAAACGAATGTGCACGAGATTATACTTTCAGTTCATTCTGTCTTTGGTTTTTCCTTCTGGGCATAATAGAAACAATTTGTTACTAGGTGCGAAACACTTAATCCATAAATGCAACAAACCAATTTGACATTTCCTTTGGCATAAAAGTAGATAGTGTTAAAAAATTATGCTATAGAAAAGAAGAAGAACAAGGCAGATTACTCGGATGCAATTAAGAAAAAACTTCACGTGCAATAAATAGATGTATACTGATGAGACCTACCATGCTTAGGGATCCATTTTGACTTGTACGCTGTAGAGATGAATTGGAGCCAATGTTGGGACTTCTGGGCGGAGGTTGTGGGGGTGATTGCATTTGACTGTCATCCATAAAATCATTACATTCTCGGCCGTCTGTTCCACTAAGTATATTACCGATGTCCTCCAGGTTATGCATTAATCGGTGCTGGTTTTCAATTGCATTTTCCACATCAACGTTTTCACAGACAGACGTGAAACATATATCCTGGTGGTTATCATTTCTTAAGTTAAAATCATTGCACGTTTGGTTGATAAGATTATGTGGATTTTCTGTTTCATACAATGTTTGCTGTTGATGCTGTGGATGGAAATGTTGATGATAACGTTGGTGTTGCGAATTACTTTCCTGCAGCTCTACAGAGGACGGCATCAGGTCTGCTTGAGATACTGAATAACTTGGTCGATATTCCATCTCTCCTAGGAAATATAATCAAGAGATATATTGGTTTTTCATAATGTAGCCTAGGAAAGGGATGTAAAAGTAATTTTTGCATTTCTTCACAGTTATAGATAAACAAATTTATATAACAATAATAAAGTTAAGGACAAAACACTCTATATATATAACTCATTTCTACTTTTTAAAATGTATCATAATTCGTAATTTTATAATTTGTGTAAAATTGAAAAAGAGGTTGTTGTGAAAATGTGTATCCTAATTCAGCAATATTATAATTTTTTACAAGATGAAATAAGGAAATATGTTGAAAAAATGAAAATCCAAATACGTTCTATTTATATACCAAATGTAAAGTAAAGATTTTATATAATATTTAAATATTGCACTTTACTCGCGTAACAACATTTCATAGAATTTATACATTTCACTTAATACAATTTAAACGGTATTTCTAAATATCTCCGTTGAAAGAAAGAGAAAAAAGCATTACGTGAGTGATAGGCTTACATATTAAGATCAATGGAAAACATGTTAACAAATTTTATCCATGATGAAAACACTAATTAATTTATTAAATAATCAATCTAAAAGATTTCTTAATATAATAACAATTTTTAACCAATTCGCATTATTAATACTAATATTAGTGTAGCAATAAACAAAACTAATTTGACCAAAAAATAATTCATTCTGCTATACCATCAATCCTACAACTAATATTAAAACTAATATTACAAGCATTATTAGTATTACCACTACTAATAAAACAACAACAGCAACAACTATTACTACTTCCAACACCAATACTACTACTACTGAAATTATCATTGCTGCTAATAATAATACCACCAATAAGAATAGGAGTAATAATTATTAAGAAAATAATTATTCTATTGTCAATATTAGCAGTAATATTAATAATAATAACAATAATTAAAACAAAAATATTAAAAATACAATATCGATAACCACTTCGCTTAATATTACTGTTATTATTACAAATATTACTGTTATTCATATAATTATTACAATTATATTATTTTTTTTATTTTGATAAATGATTTATTATTATTATTATTATTTTATTACTATATTTAAAATTGTTAATGTTAGGAAAATATTATTATTATTACATAGCAATATAGAATTAAAACTGAAAAACATATTGTTTTGGATGTATATATGTGTATTTTTATAATGATAATAACTATTAATAATATAGTAATAATAATAATATTAATTTAAATAAATATAATAATAATTATTAAAATTAATATACTAATAATCTATTATTATTAATAATCTTTATGTTTTTAATATTACTTATATTGATCTTCGTATTGATATGGTTGGTAATAATTGTACTATTGGTAATATTATTACTATTATTATTATTATTAGTAGTAGTAATATTATTAGTAATTGTGGTATATGCAATAATATATTTTATATTTGTTATACTATTATTCGTAGATATCTTAAAAGTAGCGATGGTGCTCGTAATATTACTTTTAGTAGTAGTAGTTGTAGAAGTTTTATTATTATTTGTACTAATATAAGTATTTATAGAAGTAATAGCGATAGTTGTAGTAATAATAGTAGTATTAGTAGTGTTACCTATAATTGTAGGATTAGAATTAGTAGTAAGAGTGGTTTTAGTAGTAGTAGTAGTAGAACTGGAAATAACGTTTGAAAAATCCATCACTCAACGAAGATTAGATTGTGCTTTATTTCCAGTGGTTAGTAGGAACGATATTGAAGTATTTTTAGTAATAGTGTTTATAAATATGTTGTAGTATTAGTCGTAATAGAAGAAGAGGAAGTAGTAGTGGTTATGGCATTAATTATGACACTAGTTTTTAGTAGTATTTTTTTAGAAGTGGTACCACCAATATATATAGTACTAGTAATGATTTTGGTCTTAGAAATAATAGTATCAATATTATTAGTAGCAAAAGTAGTTACATTAGTACTAGTAGTAATTGCAATTATTAGCACTATTATTAAATGCAGTAGGAATATGTTGAGTGGTATTGGCATTATTAATAAAATTATTATTAATGTTGATATCTTTTTTATTATTTTATTATTATTATTTATTATTATTTTTTTTATTTCTTATATTATATTTTTATTTTATTATTATTATTATTATTATTATTTATGGCCGTTCTAATTAACTTTTTTCCTTTTTTTATTTTTTATCATTATATTAATTGTCAGTATTATTTTTAAATTACAGACTTTATACCGCTTTTAAAATGCAAATTCTTCTATTGCAGGCTCTGGGAGAAATCATACGCTTCGTAATCATTTTTCTGTATATCCTTAAAATATGAAGTGTTTTAAATAATAATTTCGTGCTAGTTACATGAACAGAAAAGAGAATTATCAGAATATCCTGATAGTCTTCTGTATTGGCAGCATATACATTAAATTAGAAAGAGAGAAGAATATATCAGAATGTACTATGGCATAAATATCTTGTCATATATGTTGGTAAACAAAAATTATGAAACGCATTATCAATAATAAAATTTGTAACTTGTGTGAAACATGTAGTCTAATCTCAATTTTAAAGAATTATTCAACTAGCACTTTTTGTGTTACATAATAAACTAAAACCAACATCAGGCACACAAGCTAACATATTTTAACCTTCTTATGCCATTCATTTATATTCAAATACTATTCTGGAAATATGTATTTTGGTATGTTGATGCCTAACAAATAATGTATTATACAATTAATCAATCATTGATTGCCAAGGTTATGGTATTAAAACTTGATTTAAAAAGATTTTGTAATGATCCTCGTTATACTTTTAACCATCTTTCTCTGATACTTTTCATACCTATGGCATATCAAAACGCGTCAACACATGTGAATGACTGTGGCCTTGTTAGGTCTGAAAAAACTTTTAAGAATAGCATGTGGGGTTAACCCCTAGTTCACGAAATTTATGTCATTACATCCTATGCATAAATAAATGCTTAATTGATACACAACTTTGGAAATAAAAGTCGTCCATGTTTGTAAATATTTACTGAACACCTATTTTGATCGATTTTTTGGTTCTATATGTTGCCAATCCGATCAAATTAGAGTAAAACTTTCATTAGTTCTGCTTACTGAAAAGTTACCAATTTTATAATATTGATGATCCTGGGAAGGTTACAACACCTCCTTAAATCAATTTTGCAAGCCTGAAACCAAGCGCGATACAATTATAGTTCTCCTGTCGAGCGACAATTTTAGGCACAATAGACATAATCATTTGCCACAAACTCAAATTCATTTGAACCGTTTATAATTTACACATAGTACTATTGCATACAGTAATATATATGTATATATATACATATATATATATATATATATATATATATATATATATGCAAACGTGCGTAAGGTAGCAAAGATGATTCATCGAGTATACCGGTTTCATTCCTATTGGGAATTTGTCCGGTGTTTGCCAGAAATTTCTGTGACCACGGCTCAAGCTGGAGCATATTTGCTTCGGAGACTTTAACTCAGCCAGTCCACCAAACCTTATCCTCCCTACGCGCAGTATTCATTTCTTTCAGATGGAGCCTATTTTCTTATTTTCGACTTGAAGCTCAAACTAGCCACATTCAATATTTTGTATGGAACGGCCAGCACACCTGGGGAAGTGATATGTCAATTAAAGTTTGCGAAATGCAGCAAATTTCCTTCTGTATAATACACTCATACAGATCGCAAACTCCTCTTTACACAACACGCAATTTCGGCGATATATTAAATTATGTTTTTGGTTAGGATAAATTTCTTTTATTTTAAGATAAATTTCATTTTTTTTACATAAATTTCCAACCAGCCAGATCCTATTATTCGATATATAACAGACATCGTGCCATTTGGTAGGCGATATATATATATATATTGCCTTAATTTAAAAATTGGATTTTCAATTGATTATGTGGGTGGCAACTAGTCTGACTCGATTTTGTTTCTTTATGGTGTTTTGTCTGATTAGTAAGTGTATTGCGTATGTGTTTGTGTATGTGTCTGTTTGCGTGTCGGGGTCCTTCTCGTTGTATTGCAAAGTGATGCCTCAGATCTGGTCATTCTTGTATTGATGGATTGAGAGTTATCCAACTTTTCACATTGTTGTCTGTTACGTGTATGAATGTTTTTTCCAAGAGTTTCCTCTTGCGTTTTACCTTGGTCTTCAATTTTGTACTGTCACCTTGGTAACAGCGCAGGATATCGTATTATAATTTTGAATGCTCTTATTTTTTCGAAATTTCTTTCGCTGTTAACAATGGTTAGAATCACGTATAGGCAGCTATTTTTCTCCTTCATTTTGTTGTAAATCCGATCGATTGTTCATTAAGTCCGGTCTAGTGGGGATTCGGATTTGCTTGGATGCATGGAAATTGTTGTGTTTTTTTATTCTTGGTCACGCGATTACAATATCATGTTTATGAAACTTTCGAATGTTTAGGCCAGGCGTTTGTTGTTTTTTGTAAAGAACTTCATATTTATATAATTCTTTTTTTATTTTTCTGTGTATAATTGAGTAATTGGTTAAATAGGCTGGATGCTCCATTTCCAATATATGATCGGAAATGGGTGATTTTTCTAAGGGTGTTAAGACATTTTTAATTAATTTCCAATCCAGCTATATTTTAGTCAGCATTTTAGTTTATCAGAAATCATTTTTAAATAAAAAAGCAGTCTGTTACGTAGTTTCTTCTGATCCATACTTATAAATGTGCATACTTGTGGGTGAACTCTATAAGTCTGGAGAAATTACATAAATAAAAAATAAAGCAAGCCGTCACACGATTTCAAATTGTATCATCAACCTTCTCAACGATTCTCTAAATCAAGTTTGCGAGCTTGAAGTAAACACCAATCCTATTGTATTTAACCATTCGTCGAAGCACGTTCACCAACTACCGGCAACAGATGCACTGACGCGTTTCGACCTTCGATGATCATCATCAGAGTACGACGGCAAACTGATTATCGAGGATCAACCCCGATTGAAAACATATGAAAATCAAATTTGGATATGCGGCTCTCACCTCTAGCAGTCTCGCATACATTGAACTTGACTGGAAATGTCGGCTGCACAATTTCTATGCAGTCTCAAACATTAACGGTTGTTTTGTTATGTTCTTCCACGACTGGTTAAATACAATGGGATTGGTGTTTACTTCAAGTTAGCAAACTTAATTTAAATAATTGTTACCACCACCCACGCAATCAATTATTGTTAAATTGTATTGCCTATATATGTATATGTAGCGAAAGCTGCAAACAGTTAATGTTCGTGACTGCATAGAAATTGTGCAGCCGACATTTCCAGTCAAGTTCAATGTATGCGAGACTGCTAGAGGTGAGAGCCGCATATCTAAATTTGATTTCCATATATATTCAATGCGGTTTGATCCTCGATAGTCAGTTTGCCGTCGTACTCTGATGACGATAATGGAAGGTCGAAACGCGTCAGTGTGGTGCGGCTGGCGGTAGTTTTGTTATGTTGTTCGACGACTAGCTAAATCCAATGGGATTGGTGTTTACTTCAAGTTAGCAAACTTGATTTAAAGAATTGTTACCACCACCCGCGCAATCATTTATTGTTAAATTCTCAACAATTGACAAAGCCTTAGTTAAAGAGCCTCAATACATAAATTTCTAGTAGTTTTTTATTTGTATTTAACCAAAAATTGTTTAAAATATCCTGGTGAGTTATTGCTTTTGACTATGGAAACATAAAATTATTGAATGCAATTTCTACGATCATTTTCACAAAATTGTTATATATGAATATATTAGCTCTCTCTCACTATTCAGTTTAGTTCGAGCCTCATTATTGAAACACACAAGATGAAGCAACTCATGTACATCAGGTCGGCTTACGAAGACAGCAAATTTGTATTAAGCAACTATCAGTTGCAACACAGTTTAAATTCTACAGTCTAGATAGTACTAATGACGAAAATTGGAATTCTAGAGAATATTTAAAACTGCGAAGATCGGCAGAGCATTTTCTGCCAAGTTACTTTAGAATAACTACCCAACGAAAAAGTATTGTAGTCAACATCTTGCGGTTGTTCATATTCATATAAACAGAGTGATTTCTGTATAACATCTGCCGAGAGACTTTATCGTATGTACGAACAAATTGAAAGATTATTTATGACACTATAGACGCTAATAGTTGAAAAATATATATGGTGCCAGAAAATTCAATTGTAAAAGTATTAGATGTTTAAAATGTCGGTTAAACCATTGCCATGTTACGCCAATGTCTATATTATCATACTTTAAGTTCATGCTGAATTTAGTACTTCCTGCAGATTTAAAAGGCAGAAGCCTCGAAACATTTTTACTAACTAGCGTTGAAGGGAATTTTATTTTATATTATTTTGCAGATAAGCAATTTTTAGGAAACTTATCCGTTAAACGACCACTGATTTTGCATGTGGTGATAATATTTCTTTAATTTTAGTTAAAAATCTTGACAATAGAACAATCCCTTTGAACATAACCGTTTCGAACTTCCATACCTTATATATGCATTGCGTTATGATACTTCTTTGCCAATTGATGGTCATGGAAGGTCTAAACGTATCAGTACATTTGATTGCAATATACTGCGATTGGTTAATTATAATGGTATTGGTATTTATCTCAAGTTCACAAATTTGATTAAATAAACTAATCAAGTTGCCAGTGAAATTAGTTGCATTTCTTTACAATATTTATATAATAAGATGACACAATTACATGCATCTAATTTGCAATATGAGACCAAATTCTATTTGGTTAATTATCAATAAATGATTCAATAAAATTATTTCTTCTAAAGGGTTTATTACATTTCATTCATCTAGAATATGATCGATCAAAATCAAAGTAAACAGTCAAGGTTTTGTTTACATCAAATGACACAAATCGGCCAGATAGAGATAACTAGAATTTTTAATAATATTATAAGTTAGAAAATGGATTACTTTCATCGTAGAGAACAAATTAAAACAGAGCACATTATTAAAAGGCATAATCTTGCATCTCCGTTGAAATGAAACGCAAAAATGGAGAAATGTTAATAGAGGCAAATAGATCATTAAACCGATTCATTTGCGATATTTTGCTTAAATTTGGCGTTAAAAGAATAGAAAGTTACATTATCCACAATGCATTCTCAAAGCATAATAAATTAAAATAATCATCTTAATACGAAAAAAATGACATATGCAAATATACTGGTAGATGACAGACACTGCCAAAATTGTTTAAAGGTTAAAAGTCATATCCTCGACTGAAACATGCCGGATGATTTTTTACTATTAACCTAAAAATCATAAAATTAAACGCGACTTGAACGGAGTAATCGCCAACAACACTATTGTGTCCACCTATATTGGATTTTCCACGTACCCGTATGTCGTCTGTGTTTATTATCAGCGTATCGTCCAGACGAGACTTAATCACGCCTAATTCTGCAATTAAATTATTCATTTGAGAAGTCAGTCCCTGAATGATCGTTTCCAACCCATCAGAAACCATTTTAAATGTATCACACGCTTTATTTTTACTCAATTATACATAGAATTTTGCTCGCACAACGAGCATCGATTTAATAAAACAAATTTACACATATTAATTAATTTATGTTCACTTCGGCTCTAAGTCTGCTTTTCTCATTGGGCTGACTGCTTCATTCTTATACGGGCGCTTCTGCGAGGAATTTCTGTTGAAATAATGTCTGCCCTAGATAAGACCCTTTGTTCATTATTTGTCTTAAAGGTGGCTATTGCCACATCTTCCCCCCTCCTCAGGAATTGGCTTTGGCACTCTGCTTAAACGATCCAGTGCAACAGCTCGTGGTCCATCGGGCAGGCTAACAAAAACAGTATCGTGCTCTGCGTCCACCCTCTCCACGCGATACGGCCCATCATTGACAGCCTGCAGTGCCATGGGCTCGACCTTCGCTACCATTACATAGTCGCCGACCTTTAGGCGAGTGCGTGTCGGTTGCCTTGCATAGCCTTGTCGCTGTGTGGCGCCTACATATTCAGTTAACTGTTTTAGTCGTTCCTGAATATCCGCTATGGTGCAGCGCTCATGGGATCCTTGGATTACAGGTTCACCTGGCAGTCTTATGTGTCCTCCATAGACCATGGTGGTTGGAGCGAATCCTGTAGCTGTTGAGACTGTAAAGCGGATGGCCCGCTCGACCAAATGTAATTTGTCTCCACGTTTCCGGGCTCTCGTGGCACCAACATCGCAGTACATCTTTCGTCGTCCTATGTGCGCGCTCAGCAGTCACATTGGTTTGCGGGTGATAAGAGGCTGTGCGGGAATGCTTTATGTCAAGGTCTTTGCACCACTGATTATATTCTTTCGACTCAAACTTTGCCCCTTGGTGCACCAAATCGACTGAGCCATTGCTCTTCTAAGCACGTTATAATCTTTTCTGTTGTGATCTTCTTCAGTGGTACAAACTCGACCCATCGAGTAAACTTATCGACCATGGAAAACACATAGGACACGCCGCCGCGAGCTACCGGCAGTGGACCTACCAGGTCGATATGCAGAAACTCGTTCCGTGCAGTGGCATTTAAAGCAATCGGAGTGACTTTAACTCGTTTTTGTGGTTTACAACGTTGGCATGTAGTGCACTGTTGACAATAGCTACGAATTTCTTTGGACATGCCAGGCCAATACAATCGTGACTGCAATGTCTCAATGAGCCGCCCAGCGCCGGGATGTCCTAACGTTTCATGTCAAAAGGCCATTAATTCTGTTCTTATAGATTCTGGCACAAACCATTGCACTGTTTGTCCTTCTTTCCGCACCAACAGGCCGTTCTGTAGACTCAACGTTTTATATGGTGCAGACACCACTGTGCCGTTTTTTAATTGATTGACTATTTCCTGACACGTGGCATCTCTTCCCTGTTCTTCAGAGACTTTTATAAGCGGCGAAACCCGCACAGCGGAAATTCTGCTGAGCGCATCGGCTGCCGCATTCTCGATTCCTGCTCTATGATGAATTGATATATCGTATTCCTCCAGTTCTTCAATGGCTCGATGTACTCGTTTCTTCTCAATACATAGTGATCTCCAATGCACTAGCGCTTTGTGGTCGGTAAAGACGTCTACGTGTCCCCCGATGACAAAATGTCTAAACTTCCGTAGCGCCCATTGTACGGCAAGTAATTCCTTTTCTGTGACGGTATAGTTCTGTTCCGCCTTAGTGAATGTGCGACTTATATATTGCGCAGGACGTCCGTCAGCTTGTAACACCGCTCCTATTCCAATATCTGACGCGTCTGTAACAATTGACATATTACCTACCGGGAAAGTCAAAATAGTTGCATCTATTAATTTCTGCTTACATAGCACAAACGCTTCTTGAGCCTCCTCCGTCCAACGAAATGGTATCTTGGCACTAGTTAACTGAGATAAGGGCTGTTGCGTAACCGCCATCCCTGCGAGGTATAGTCTATAGAAATTCACCATACCAATAAACCGGCGCAATTGTTTTCTAGTAGTAGGCACCGGATAATCCCTGATAGGTTGTACATTCGAATCTAATGGCATGCATCCGTCCGCTGAGACTAAGTGCCCCAAGAACCGCACTTCTTGACCTATCTGAACCTTTTCTGGATTAAAATGTAATCGCCATTCTACAGCTTTGGCCAACATCTTCTGCAGCCTAACACGTAATTCGTGTTCAGTAGTGGCCCATATGATAACATAGTCCACATAAGCTGATGTACAAGTTAAGTCAGGCACGAACGAGTCTATCATTCTTTGGAACACTTTCGGTGCGTTTTTAGGCCAAATGGTACCTGGGTGAATAGGAAATGACCTTGGGGTACTTATACCGCTATTTTCCATCGGTCTTCGGACCGCACGCCTAATTGCCAAAATCCCTGTTTAAGATCAAGCACGGCAAACCATTTGCTTCCCGCTAGCTATAGGAACAGAACACGCAGAGCCGGCATGGGATACGGGTCTGGTTTAGTCACTGAGTTCAATTGCCTGAAATCAGCCGCCCGTCGGAGCGAACCATCATTTTCCGTAACGTAAACCATTGGAGCACGAAAAACAAATGATGACGGTTCAAGAACGCCGGCTTCTATCATTTCTTGGGTTGCTCGAGTCGCTGCTGCTAATTTCTTTGGAGGAGCACCATATACTTTTGGTGGTTCGTAACCTTCATTTAGTTCTAGCCATAGCTTAAATTGGTCGACCGTCGGCCCTCGACATTCGCTGCAATCAGGCAGTTGGAACATAATTTTATATTGGTTTCGAAGATTTTTCCACCACCCAGGCAGACAACTGGTCTCCTCCTGCATCATAGGGGTACATATTGACTTTATTGAATTTATTCTCTCAGGCCTCGATACGCATACACGCTTATTTTGACAGTCTATCTTCTTAACCAATTTTCTAATGAAATCAAGTCTCAATAAGGGCGTTTGCGTATTCGCAACAACAAAAGACATATGATAGACATTTTCCTTTATTAACAACTTCGTGTCCCACTCGCCCACAGCCACCATCGATGCGCCCGATGCCTGACATAAACTTGCTCTCGTAGGTTTTACGTTATTCAATGGCCAAGTCAGTGGTAATATCGACACATCAGCTCCAGTATCCAATTGCATTATTACTGGATTTCCGTTGAAGAGTTCTAAAATGTAACTTTAATAAAAATCATTACAATTGGCAATGTTTCCCACACTTCCTTTTCTTCAAAGGTCATCCGGTTCGGACCACTTTTTTGTTTGTTCTGCTGGTCTTCATTCGATCTACCCCTCGGAGCCTCCGAAGGATTAATATTTGTGCCCTGATCGCGCCTTCCCTTATTTGTGAGGTTGTGAACCCTGTTTCCCCAATGAACTGGCCATTCACGAGAAGGAGTACATTGGTTTTGCTGACGCTAAACGCCGTATTCGTCAGAGCTGGTGTCCTTATATATTGGCTTTGCTTCCAGGCCACTGGTTGTTGCCTTATGTCGCGGAATTGATTATTATGCCGCGAAGAATTCCAGTACGGTATGTCGCTCCTGCCAGATGTTGTAACGGGACCCATGCGTGGAGTTGCAGCTGCCACTTTGTTTGTCATCATGGCCGAACTTTGAAGAGCCTGCAGTCTCTCTTCAAGGCCTCCCTGGGCGCTCGATATTGCACCGTATCTGGTAGGATCCAGCAGCATGAACATTATAGCCTCATGCGGATACAACTCGGGTAAAGACTCAGTAAGCTTCGAGAACCACCGCTTGATATGTGCCATGGTATCCATGGGCATCTCACACAGTAATGGTTTCAGGCTGTATAATTCTGAGAACACCTCCTGAGGCCTGGCCAGGAAATGATCCAACACTCGTCTTTTGTACTCTTCATACGTGAGGTCAACCGGAAATTCCAATTGGACTGCTACTGTACGGTCCCCTTATTCCTGGACAGCCACACACACAATAGGTGCTTCTAATGTAAATTCCTGGGCTCGAACTGATGCTTCACATTTTTCGAACCACAACTGTGGCCTTTCCACATCTAGTGGTGCCAGCATGAGCTTAAACTCTGATGACGGTCTGAAATAACTCGTCGATTCGGCTGAAAACGCCGGCATATTTCCTCCTGATTCCGCTTTGGCGCGGTCGCCATTGTTGTGCCAACCTATATTGGATGGTCCACGTACCCGTATGTCGTCTGTGTTTATTATCAGCGTATCGTCCAGACGAGGCTTAATCATGCCTAATTCTGCAGTTAAATTATTCATTTGAGAAGTCAGTCTCTGAATCAACGTTTCCAACCCATCAGAAGCCATTTTAAATGTACCACACATGCTTTATTTTTACTCAATTATATATAGAATTTTGCTCGCACAACGAGCATCGATTTAATAAAACAAATTTACACATATTAATTAATTTATGTTCACTTCGGCTCGAAGTCTGCTTTTATCATTGAGCTGACTGCTTCATTCTTATACGGGCGCTTCTGCGAGGAATTTCTGTTGAAATAATGTCTGCCCTAGATAGGACCCTTTGTTTATTATTTGTCTTAAAGGTGGCTATTGCCACATCTCCCCCTCCCTCAGGAATCGGCTATGGCACTCTGCTTAGACGATCCAGTGCAACAGTTCTTGATCCATCGGGCATGCTAACAAAAAGAGTATTGTGCTCTGAGTCCACACTCTCCACGCGATACAGCCCATCATTGATAGCCTGTAGTGCAATGGGCTCGACCTTCGCGACCATGACATAGTCACCGCCCTTTAGGCGAGTGCGTGTCGGTTGCCTTGCATAGCCTTGTCGCTGTGTGGCGCCAACATATTCAGTTAACTGTTTTAGTCGCTCCTGAATATCCGCTATGGTGCAGCGCTCATGGGATCCTTGGATTACAGGTTCACCTGGCAGTCTAATATGTCCTCCATAGACCATGGTCGTTGGAGCGAATCCTGTAGCTGTTGAGACTGTAAAGCGCATGGCCTGCTCGACCAAATGTAATTTGTCTCTCCACGTTCCCGGGCTCTCGTGGCACCAGCATTGCAGTACCTCTTTCATCGTCCTATGTGCGCGCTCAGCTGTCGCATTGGTTTGCGGGTGATAAATGGCTGTGCGGGAATGCTTTATGTCAAGGTCTTTGCACCACTGATTAAATTCTTTCGACTCAAACTGTGCGCTTTGATCGGTAACAATAACTTGTGGTGCACCGAATCGACTGAGCCATCGCTCTTCTAAGCACGTTATAATCTTTTCTGTTGTGATCTTCTTCAGTGGTACAAACTCGATCCACCGGGTAAACTTATCGACCATGGAAAACACATAGGTCGTTTTGAAGAAACTCGTTCCGTGCAGTGGCATTGAAAGCAAACGGAGTGACTTTTTCTCGTTTTTGTGGTTTACAATGCTGGCATGTACTGCACTGTTCAAAATAGCTACGAATTTCTTCGGACATGCCTGGACAATACAATCGTAACAGCAATGTAGCTTTCGCCACATATACATATATAGGCAATACAATTTAACAATAATTGTTTGCGCGGGTGAGTCATGTAATTCTATAAATCAAGTTTGCGTGCTTGAAGTAAACACCAATCCACCACCCGCGCAATCAATTATTGTTTAAATTGTATTGCCTACATATGTATATGTGGCGAAAGCTGCAAACAGTTAATGTTCGTGACTGCATAGAAATTGTGCAGCCGACATTTCCAGTCAAATTCAATGTATGCGAGACTGCTAGAGGTGAGAGCCGCATATCTAAATTTGATTTAAATATATATTCAATGCGGTTTGATCCTCGATAGTCATTTTGCCGTCGTACTCTGATGATAATCAAGGAAGGTCGAAACTCGTCAGTGCGTTCCGGCTGGCGGTAGTTCTGTTATGTTGTTCAACGACTGGTTAAATACAATGGGATTTGTGTTTACTTCAAACTCGCAAACCAGATTTAAAGAATTGTTACCAACACTCGCGCAAACAATTGTTGTTAAATTGTATTGCCTATATATATATATTGAACATTCATCGGCAATGAACCCGAATGCTGTAGCCTGGATATGAACCCACGAGAATTTGGATCGGTGTCATGAAACTTATCACCTATACGATCAAAGAATCTTACTACAAACATATTTCAGTTATATACATATACGGTCTGGTAAATGAAATACATTTTATATAATATGCAAAGTTAATTCCTTAATGGTAAATTATACATATATTATGATACTAGAATGACAGTTTGGAATACGCTAGTTTCAAATCTAAATCGAAAGCGTTACCAATAACTATGAAAAGGATGGGAAGAATAACTAAGAAATAAAGATTGATTTATAAATAAAACTTCCATGCATACGACAGCTTCCATGGCTATAGAATAGGTTGCATGCAACCAGACACAATGCTCCTGGGTTTCGATTCGGGCAGCGGTAAATCTAGCCGCTATTGATGAGGGCCCAAGCAGGACTACACTGGTTTAATGGATGAATTTTGTGTTTAGATTTTGTAAACGCCATATATGTAATCAAATACTCCTATTGTACTGCATTAAAAAAATAATATATTTACATATATACATGTATGCAAAACAAGCACAAATACTTAATAACCTTGTTCATTAACTGGCTTATATATATATATATATATATATACATATATATATATATATATATATATACATATATAAATGCATACATATAAATATATATGTTTTTATAAGGAAATCAATTAAACCACGTGGATTTCGTGGTATTTCGACATTTCCTTGTTCATATTTACGAAGTTAAAATGCACCAGTATACACACTGCAATACAAAATAAAAGATTAATTGATGTAGAGATTGATAAAGAAAAAGGTAGATACACACCAATCAAAAACTGAAAAAATGCGACGTGGCAACCTTTGGACATTATTTGGCAGGTAGGCAAATAATTCCTCCCTTGCACGAGCCTCTAGCTATTTCATAAATAGACCAATCTGATCGAAGGTTATATTAGAGGAAGTGATAAACAGCAAAACTATTCAGATTAGGCAAGTTGTTAGCTAGAACATAATGGCATTCGCTTAATAAATAGGTTATTATTTTTGTGATTGTTCAGTGTAAGTTGCAAGCAACAATTATGTTCCATTGGAGGAAATTAATCCTAAATCAAATATGACTTTTATTTCGGCCTATTTTGTATTTATAGCAATTTAACAAACTTGATATAAATAAATTTTACCACCACCCGTACAATCAATGTTTGATTCATTGCTTAAACAGCTTGTATTTCACGAATATTGTTTAGTTAAAACACAATTTTTTGTATGGCAAGCAAAAACTCATTTATAATTATTCTGACTGCATTATATTCCAGGCGAAAAACATATAAACAGAAACTATGGCTAAGAAGACAAATTCAAAAAGTATATTCCTGCTAACTTATTTAGTATTAAGTTCGTTTTCGATTAGTAACAATATGTAGGATAAATATTTTTGACAAGTAAGAATTTTTTCATTGTCCATATCAAATTTATCACCTGAAAACGAATTACCAATAGGAGATATTTTTTTCAAAAAAATTAACCTCTCGTGAATCAACAGTGCAATTTGTAATCACACAAAATACATAAGAATGTGTTCAAATGTTGGGTAGATTAAAAATTTACATATTTCTATAAAGAATTTGTTTTTTCCAATGGGTTATCATTATTTCTTTGAATATATTAACATAATATTTTAAAGTGCTTGCCTCGAAAAAAGATTAATAAATTTATATAATCAGCAGTCCCATTATTGATAAATTGCAACTGGCTTGATTATTTTTAATTTCATTGGCACAAGGCATTATTACTTAATTGTGCCAATTTAATTTCATATTCGTTTTATCAAGCAAATTTTCTTCACAACTTTCACTCAATATCTACATAATATTAGGATAAAATATATATGAACCTATGCTATTCAGTGCAGCAGATGGAAATATTTACAATATGAACACGAAAACGTTGTGTTTGTAATTTTTATTCTATGTTGTTTCAGCAGATCATCATCATCTTGCACAGCCATACAAAAGCCAAACAGGACTAATGTTTCACTGCCATATAAGCATAAGTCTTTCATGGTTATATGTGGACTGTAAAAAAAACACTAGATCGCCCATTCCTATTGAGGATGGTTTTTAGCCGGAGTTTTCCTTCATCGAAATAGTATGCCAACCAAAACTGATGATGCCAGTGTCCAAAGTTTCCTTCAGTAGCCGAAACTTGACCTCTGCGTCTAGCACGCTTGCTCTCATTCCGTCTAACACATTTAACATTATTAGCTACTGCGCAGTTAGTTCAAACTCGAGGCTTCACAGGAAACGGTATGATGGCTGTCCCTTTAAGATCCGGCAAGATTCATGCTACTATTCCCGGGCTGACTTGCTTGTACCCGCCTGTCGTCAGGCCGGAATTTCTATAGAAGATGATATGATGGATCGCAATATTGTTAACATTTCATCATCGTGCTGTTTTTAATTTGTGGTGACATTTGGGGTAGTATTTTTTATTCTCGTGCCAGATCGCTGATGGAGACCATCATCTGTATTTTAATATAATTAAGACCAATTGGAAATAAACGATTTACTTACGGTTTAGGCCTGTTGCATTAGTTATAGATATCCTTCTGTGTTACTCAATTTATCAATGTCAAGATCAATTGATTGAAATATGATTTGGAGGTGGGCAATTCGTCAATGATTGCATAAATTGTGCGTTTCTGACTAGAAGCTTGGCAAGAATTCGTATAAAAGGAATGTGATATATTGAAAAATCGAAAAAACGCGGGTTATTAAGTTGCACACGTATATCAGTTTGAATGAAGTTTGTGTAGCTAATCAATAAATTCTTGAAAAGCAAGCCATTGAGCAGAAAATCGATATGCAGTTATTTCAAATTTACGGAATGTCTGAACATAAATATAATTTTTACAAGCAGGAAAAATACTTAAGCGCAATAGACTTGTGAACTATTTTATTTAATCATTTCTTTGATTTCAAGAATCTATACTGTTATTCAGCCGTCTGACTAAATTAGAGGGAATAAGAGCTGTGTCATCGGAATAAATGTTTCGATTTTTATTCGGATTAAATTTATTATACTAAAAAGCAGGCTTTTAAATTTTTATTTGAAAATGATTAGTCTTTAAGTAGACATAAGCTATTGACCGTTGAGGTGAAATGAGGAAACAAATTGCAACTTGACAGATGATTTCAAAACGGCACGTTCATTTTTACAAATTATCTGGAGCAGGTTTCATCCAGTTCAATATGCTAATAATGACATTCTTTTAAATTATCATAAACGTTATGGCTACATCTACCACGAAGTTATAATTTGAATGTCTGTAAAGCTTTATGCTGACATAAAACAGAACATTTTTTGTTTATCAAACTGATTTGTGGTTCGGAAATGATATATACTTCGGAAAATCACACAAAACCAGTTGTAAAGTGTGTAAAATTGTTTGCACTGTGAGTTTGACTTAGTTTTACAAACACAGGCAAAAGAATGCACTTTATCAGAAATAATTTTCAATTTATCTAGTGATATCATCAGGACCGCACTTCAATAATTTTTACCTGAAATAAATGAAAACAATATTTTTAACCTATTTTGTATAAACTAATTTAATATATGCCCCATTACCTTTCAACTAGTAATGAAAGAAGGCAGATTTCAGATACAATAATTATTCATGTTTTGCTTTTATCGGAAATATCCACAAATTAACGTATTCAGATATTCTCATATATTAGGCAAACAGCAAACTGAAAAGGAAAATAAAGTACAGTAGGCAAAAATTAATTCATTTAAATGCATCAATTTTGGTTTAGTGCTAGCGACTCTAAAGTTTTATCTTATCAATTGTTCGGTCTGTGATTAATTAAACTACTACACTACATATAGTGCTAATTCATTCATGTCCTGTCATTTCAATAATTATACTATAAACCGTATGTGGTGGTCACAAATGCAAAGCGTCCCAAATATGCATTGCAATTTCGAAAGTTTATTCCACAGCCTATTTTATATACACATTTTAATTTGAATGTTATTTTACTAAAGTCGATCGGCAAACTTGAGTTTATTGTCAATTTAAATTTGTACCTGGCTATATACTATTTAAGTTAGATTTTCAGATTTTAGATTATTTAAATATAGTTTACCAAATTGATATAAACACCACTTTAATTGTGTTTATGCAGTCGCAAATCATTGAAAAACCACTGTCAGTCACACGAAATGACGCGTTTCGATCTTCCACGGTCATCGTCAGAGCACGGCGGAAAACTGATTAGCGAGGATCAAATTAAAATTCAATCAGTTTGTAGGCATGCTGTGATGATGATCATGGAAGGTAGAAACGTGTCAATATGTGCAACTGATGTTAGTTTTACCGTGCTGTTCAACTGGTTAGATACGATAGGACTGATGTTTATATCTAACTCGCAAACTTGATTTAAATAATTGTTATTACTACTAGAAAAATCACTGATTATATCATTGTATTGTATGTCAAATTATTCTGGGTAAAGTCAAATACACGACATTAGATAAATTGCACTTTTTATCTTTATTATTTGTTATAACTCTCCATTTAATGTAGTCTGAAGGTAAATTTTCATTTTTTCTGGACCTGAACTCCTCTTTCAAATACTGACTAAATCAATTCGTCGAGAAAGCTATCAGACAGTAATACTATTTACTTTATTATATTCGCCAGCTATCAACTCCGAACCAACAAATCTTTTAAGGCATATAGATAAGGGCCGCAGAAATGCAAAATTGTTTTTATAGCGAAAACGGGTATAATGCGAAAACTGTGCAGACCAGATATATTTCTTGCAAACTGTTTCTATTAAATTAATACAAACATTGCTTTAGTAGCGTATAAAACAATAATAGACATCATGTTCTGATGTAACTTTTTTCTCAATATGAATCAAGTCTAAAATATTTGAATAACTGCGATCGCGACCTACATTTATGAACAAGCAGAATGTGAACCGCATACCTTATATGTTGTAAGCTGACGTTGTTACGTTTTTGGAGTTGTGTACACAGTATAGCCCGATAAAATCTGGGGTAGATTGTTGACAATACCGCACCGCCAAGCTCATTATTAATGATTTCATTAATATTTAATGGTCAACCTTTGTGGTATAGCAAAATTCTTCTTCATGGAGTTTGATCGGACTCAAAAAGTGGTAATATGTTGTCTTACCGCTTTAAATTTAGTAGCAACAGTTATTTCAATTGGACTATTTTTAATGACAGAAATCAAATCAAATGTCACCATTATGCTGCATTAAACACGTATTAACTTAATTTTAATGAAACTAGAACAAATGAAAAAAGACGCGTTTACAGATCGACTCCATCATGCGGATTAAGCATTTAACTAGCGCATTAAATGTTGAATTGGTAATTTATAATATAAATCCCATTAGTCAACGCTTTTTAAGCGTTTCGTTGGTCTGCACATAGTGTTGATGATCCATTCGGTTTGAGCCTACGTGAAACTGCCTTATAATTAAAAGTAGCATCAGAATAGATTATTATTTCAGTTGTTGAATATTGCTTACCTTTATCAGACATTCTCACTTGGCTTTCAAAATTGTGAAACTTATTTAATTACTCTAGAGGAACTTTATATTTATGGCTCTGCTATGGTTATTATTACAGAGCCTTTATTTTTATTAGAGATTCATGTTTTGTGGTATGCAATATTAATGAGTACAATGACCATATATGAAGGTTGTTGCCTTCCTTAATATTTAAATCAGTTAAGGTACAAAGCCTAATTAGTGAAATTAGCTTTGAAAGAAATTTTATATTCCATACTAATCGGATTTTAGTCAACTGGGCGGCCAAATACAAATTCGCATTCTGCCTTATGTTCAGAAATTTTAAGATTGATTACGTATTAGTAGTGCGTACATAGTAATTTGATCTGTTTTTACAAGAGATTTTTAAGGATACATTTTCGATATCAATCGTTTTCAAATTGTATTTTACAATCGATGTCATATACGCTTTCGGTTTCGTAAATATTCATTTTGTGCTTCTCTACAAGAAGATGCACATCCGATTTCCATACGAGTGCATTTTACAAATCTATTATGTAATATGTCAACTCAGTAAGGTTCCTCCAATTGACTTTTAATTTAAACTTCATAAACTGCTCACCTAATTTTCTTCTAAATCTGGTTGCTCAGTTTGTTAACAATAATGCTATTTTCAGAACCTAATTTCGCACACTACATTTAGCGGTCATTTTATAAATTAATATCTCGAAAGAATGTGTAAATTACAAATTTGCAATAAAAATATATATATATATATATATATTTATCTATGTGCAAAGATAGAAAAATCTCTTTCAGATGCAAAAATATTTGTTTATCATGTTTTCAAGTATCTACAAGTAGACAAAACGGAAAATTTAAATGTGGAGAACGCGTGAAATGGATAAACTTTGAATAATTTATATGTATCACCGATAATTGAGGCGTGAAACCCATTCATGTGTATTCCGTTTGGATAATTTGGGCTGAAATTCGGTAATTCTTGGCGCATCATTCATTCTTGATAAAATGCTGTTTAAGTTGTTGTGTACGAAATTGAAAAATATATGTTCGATACAACCTTATTAACTTTGAATTTGAGAATATATTTTCCTAGAATAGCAAGCGAACTATTTAATAAATGAATACGAATATAGTTTCCTTGAACATTTTTATTTAAGAATCTAATTAATTTTAGTAAATATTGTAGTTTTTATCTAACATAATTATCAGCATTTAATAAATTATATTTAGTTACTATTCTTGTGCATCGGAGTCGTTTATTTTACGGATAAATTTGACTTTGCATTTGACTCGATAGTTTACATCGACGAAGAATAAATCAATGGGTTCTATTGTATAAACGAAAGACGTTACGTGCAAATTTGACATAATATGGTTTTATGTTATTCACAAGAAAGTGGTATATTATAATGATTTTCCTTTTTGCTTCATTTAGTACATCATTAACGATTTGTATGTAATTAGTTTTAAATTGTTATTTATGATAATAATTCTGCGTGGATGTGAACTTAATTTTTATTTACGATTCGTATAATTTAATATTTTTGTATTAATTTTGCGAAATTTACTGTCTATCAGTAAAGTCTTAAATAATCAATGATTACGCGAGTGGTGATAACAACATTTAAAATCAAGATTACGAGGTTTAAATGAAAAAATCACATTATTTTCATTAAGTCTACCACAAAAGCAAAATTAAAGTTAGCCACAGGTTCTGATGCGTTTCGATCTTCCATAATTCTCAGCGGAGCACGTCGTTAAACTGACAAGTGCGGATCGAAACGCAATTCACATATACGTTATGGGAATGAAATATGCAGTTCTTATCTCTAGTTTTTACGTATACGTTATACTTGACTGGAAAATATCGGAAGCACAAATTCTATGCAGTCCCTAATATTAATCTTTTCAGCCTCCTCCACGAGTCCATAGGTTATGCATTCGATGTATACTTTATTGCGCAGGGTTGAGCCAAAGATGAACGCCAAACTCATATTATCTAACCATTCACACACCATATTAAAGCTAGACTAAAAAATTAAATATGCGGCTCTCATTTATAATAGACTGGCAAGCAGTGTACTTCACTGGAATTGTCGGCTGCAAAATTATTATCCACTCACATGCATAATTGTTTTGTAGATTGTGTCCGAAATTTATAAATAACAAGGTTTTGAGCAAAGCGAAATTTAAAAAAATTTTGTGACTGCTCTTCCTAATTTCCAGTAAAGTAAGATGTTTGCTATGCTAGTAGAGATATGCGCCGTACAACTTATTGACAATTTATTATATAAGCGTTGCGAACTGAATCTTGCTATTAAGTTTGCTGTCGTGCTCTTATGATGATCGCAGAAGGTGGAAACGCCTCAGTACGTGTGACTGACGATAGTTTTGTTATTTTGTGCGATTGGTCATTTAAAAAGGGATTCGTGTTTGTCTCAAGTTTGCAAACTTGATTTTAACAATTAATGGAGTTTTACTCGTTGTTAAATTTAATCGTTTCATTAGATGATATGACCTGAGTATAATTAGTAATTATTATGTAAATAATTAAACAATTGTCATTTGTCTGTTTCTGTAAAACAGTAATTCTCTGTATTGTACCGTTTTTATGTAACAATTTTTGTCAAAATTTCACTCCTTTATTTGAAAAATTAATTTATTTTCGTATTTGATATATTCTGTAAGGTTTTATTTAGAAAAATAAATGTTTTACTGCAAATTACACCTTATATTTAATAACAACTGACTGAGTTACAATTGACTAGAATTTTAAAACAAAAAAACTTGTGTATATTAGGTCAATTATTCCAAACTATGCCGCGAAATTACGGACGTGTATTTACTATTTGATTTGGTACTCGCTTTTAGATTGCAATAATCTGGCACTTCAGTTGTTAATAATCTGCAACTCGAATGTGGCACGTTCAATTATCATATCAAATTTAAGAAAATATTTTTATGAATGATTGTTTTGTGACGTTTCGCTATTGTGTCATAATAATTTTAAGCCATCAGCTGCTTCAAACTCTTATTTCATTTAAGTAATTCTATGCTGGTCAATTCATATCTCAAAGGATTGCTTTATGTGCAATTTACTTCAAGCGTGGCCAACGCAAAATCTTTCTTCCCTCAGTGGTATACCTTGAATCCTGGTCTAATCGTTCGACTGACACAACTTTAGTGTCTGGTGGGCTTGCAAATTAAAACGGTGTTGTGATTGAATTTTACCTTATTTTCTAGATATGCACAATATTTGAAAGCTTCTAACGCCGTGCCAACCACTTCAGTAACGAATCACAGTCTCAGTTACACAGATAGATGCAAAAGAGATATTTGGAACATTCTTGAGATTGGTTGGCGCATACGCCCTGAATAATTTGTTATAGGCGCTTTTAAATCTCAAATATGATATAATATTTGTTGATTACTCGGTATACATGTTTGTCGGCCAGACTTACCTGTATTCCACGGGGCATAGATTCCGAAATTAAACCTGTAACAGTTGATATTGCAAATAACGTCGATCTCTCGACTAAATTTAATTTTTACCGCAAAGATGCTGGGTTTCTTGGCACGAACATCGTAGATCTTCTTACATCGTACGTGACGTTCGTCCAGCCGTTGCGTTATACTGAAAGTGACATCGCGCAACTTGCAAATACTGTATATTAAGGTCTTCACAATACTATTTGGCATTTTTGACTGAATCCGGACACCTTGTTTAGTACAAAAATCTACTAATAAAATATACTGAGACGTCAATCCTATAAGATAATTATAACTTCCAAGTTTGTGGTTTGATTAAACAGTAGAAAAGCAACACATTTGGTAAATGTTTTGTTCATGACAAGAACGTATGATACTCCCACACGGGCGTTTGTTAGCCAACCTACCAAATTGATATTCAGTGACTAATTTCGACCTGTGGTGTAGGAGGCAACTAGGGTTAAACTTTACATTCCGGAGGATTTCAAGTAAAACATACGTTAACAGTTTGATGTTAACAGCAAATATTTGTTGCCATATCCGGTTAGTAAAGCCTTGATTCCAACATTTTAACGAGGCTCTAGAAGCTTGAATGCCTCTGCGTTCCAAATTTAAATGTGGCAACTCTTTTGAAATAGGTCTATGGAAAAACTGTCGTACCCATTCACTTTTTTTTGCACCAGTATCATATTTTGCAGGGCCAAAGCTCTATTTGCTGCAGACACTAGTTTTCTGTTTTGCAGCTGACTGTTTATTTCTTCACACGTGGCATTGATGCTCTGTGCTCTGAGGAAATTTTTATAGTGGATATACTCGAAAAAAAGCAATCCGACTGAGAGCTTTGGCTGAATATTTATCGATATCTGGGTGACGGTGTATGTATAAATCGAATTAACTGATCATATCTAAAGTTAGATGTACGTGGTTTTTTCAATAATGAGTAGCAGCATTGTCTCACTGTTTTGCTAGAAACGAAAACCTTTTTTAATCAATTATTTGTAGGATTTTGCTCGTATAAATCGCGTCCCATTAATACATCACATAATTATTTGTTCGTATTCATTTCAACATTTTCCTCACTTGGTTCGTTTTAATTAGTGCAGGTCTACGAGGACTTGCTCTTTTATTAACTTCAGCTCATAATAGGATCAATGAAATGATCTTTGCCTCAAAGCTGTCTTCTGTAACATTAACATGCTGAATTAAGTTTACATAAATTTTCATAATATAAAAAATTAGAACACTTAGCTTTACAAAAAATATAGGATATCAGCTGTTAATGTGGATCTAAAATGTTAAATATCAGTATTCATGCTTAATATGCAGACCAAATTACTAAACTCAATTTCCCATAAGGTTACCGGCTAGTGTGAAAAACATTTCAAATTAAATGCTTGTGACATTCCAAAGATGAGTACACATCTAACAGGTGCAGCATACTTTAAAAACTCCAAATGAATATCCTTTTAAACATGTATATCAAGTGCAATCCATGAAACGCTGCAGATTAGCAGATAAAAACTATGATTTTGCAAGCTGAAGTCACGTGGCTGGGTGTTGAGCCTAAAGGGACTGTGAGACATGTAAACCATCGAACGCTTCCTCTTTCCATACACTCTGTCCGTTTCCATTTTCTCATTAGTTTGCTTTTGGAAGATATATTAATATGTCTATTTGTAATTTTTAAAAAAATACAAAAGAAATAAGCTTTTTTATTTAAAAGTATCATTCCATCTTTGCCAATCAAAATATTCTATGTACTAAATTTATCAGTCTGAAACAGCTCACCTAATAATGTAAAAAGGGTGTCTAATTGGTTAGAACATTAGATTCTGAAACAGACGTGCCAAGGTTCGAGCCTTATTTGGGGAAAATTCTGAGCAGTACTTGATGAGATCCCAATACGGACGAAACCGGTCTACTGAATGAGTTGCATTTTCTAAACTATAAAATACTTAGTTTATTATAACAAATGTATGTATATAATGGGTCAGGTGTTTACATTAAGTTTGCAACCTTGTTTTAAATTAATTGTTACCGTCGCCCGTGCAACCAATATTCGTTCTATTATATAAATGTAAAATGATTATACTTTGATGTATTATAAATTTTGTCTATCATGAGTTTCAATCTTGCTTGATTTTGTGTGCTTAATTTGCATATGTAAATAGTGTGAACTGTGAACCAATTATTATATTAATGTGTAAAAAAGGAAAACAATTGTTTGATCTAATTTTAACTTTTTAATGTCTCAATCTTTCTTATGCAATCCACTTAGCTTATTCATGGATTTTTAATTGCAGAAAGCTGGATTGTGATACATTTCTAACAAGTTATAAATGAATGCAGGGAAAACAAAAACGGCCGTGATATTCAATTTAAAAAAGAGTGTAAAATACAAGTACATTATAAGTTAACAATCTTACGTATAACTCGCACAATAATCTAGTCAATCATCAGAAATTTTTATGAAATCTGCCAGCAAGTCCAAATAGCGCCGGTTATATTTGACATGATGAGCGTTATATACAATAAGGCACACAGAAATAATTGCCAAAAGTTATAAATGAAAAGTGTGGACGATGAACAAAATAACCTTTTTCGAAGCAACAAAAATGAGGTGATTGGGCAACACCGTGTCGCGAAAAACATAAATTTGTTTAATAAAAGCTTCATCTATAACTTTAACGCTCTGATTTTCTCAAAATTCCTGCCCTTTCCTTAGACGAGCATGTGTCACCTTTGTTCTTATTTGATAATTCACTCAGATAATTATAATTACCTACATGCGGAGATCCATATAAGTGCACCAGTTTTGCTTCGTTCGCGGCGTATTTATGGACAGTACTTCACGAGTTCGCAGTAAGGACGAAACTGGTGTACTGGATGAATTATCTTTCCTACCTAATGACATATATAACTTATACTGGTAACCTATATAGTCAAAATCCTGACATAAATCTTGGAATAAATGAATAAATAAATAAATTAATTAAAAAATTAGTAAATGAACAAATATATAATTCTACAAAATAAGTTTACACATCACTAAACAGAAACTGTTTCTTATATAAAAGATTTCTGTTATTCGTATGTAGTAGTAAGTATTAGTGTAGCCGTTATTTGATTCCACCTGAAGAAAAGACACAGCAAAGCATAAACTAGTAGAGAATTGAAGATCGCATCAAACACGCGTCTTTGATACCATAAGGGATCCGTTGCACGACTACACAAAATACTTCGGTGTTCCTATACCGGTCGTCAAAATTATGGCTACTTTGGTGAAATGTTCAATAAAAGCTAATGTACATGTATTGCATTTTCAAGCTCGCTAGGTTGTGTTCAAAAAGTAAACGTTATATTAATTAATTTTGCTCTCGTATTTTAATTTCGTCCCTCATTTTAAGACGTTATTATTTCTATTTAATAATAAAATAGGAACTACAAATCAAATTTAATGCGCGGTTCTCGCGACTCTAAACCAAATACTTTCAGGTTTCAATTAAATGTGGGCAATAAATATTATGGTTTCAGCGTACGAATGAAAGAAACTGAGGTATTTGATGTTTTGTTTTTTACAGTTTTATGAAAATTAGATTATAATATACAGAACATATAAGGAACTTTTGTATTTTGAGATGTAATACTATACATATATATATATATATATATATATATATATATATATATATACTGTTAAGTTAGTTTACTACTGCAGGTATATGAATGATTGTGTGTAGAGATTGTACAGTCCTATTTTCCAACACGAATACCAAAATATATGGCGGGTAAAGGGCATAATACCGGCTCCAACTGTAAAATCGAAGCGAATGTGCACGAGATTATACTCCTCGTTCATACAGTCTTTCGTGTATCCTTCTGGTCTTACTAGAACTTATTTTTTACTAGGTGCACAATACCTCATACAACATTGAATAAAATGGAATTTTTGGTTATTACAAGTGCAATCAACGGTTGTCCAACTTTGTAAATTATATAATTTTGGCAAACGCTGTACAAATTGTATTTTGTTATTGCATTTATATAATACAGCTCACATTTCCGGCGATGTACACCGTATACAAATTATTAAAATAAAGTGCCGCATATCTGATTTTTAAAATCATACAAATAACTTGCGATCTGATCTTTGTTATTCATCTTGCCGTTGTGCTCCGAAGATTATCATAGAAGGTCGAAATATATCAGTACCTGTGGTCGACTGCAGTTATGCTATGTTATGCCCTTGGATTGATGCAATGGGATTGGTTTTTAGCTGAGGCTCGCAAACATGATTTAAAGGATTGTTATCGTCTCTCATGAAATCTATGATTTTTTAATTTTCTAATAACTTTTTCTTACAAGGTAAGCTGTCCTATACTGCAATTGCGACGAAGAGAGAAGAAAAATAGGATCAAGAAATAAAATTATACAATTACTTAAAAGAATTTAACAACATTAAAAGTGTCAAGGTAGCAGAAGAATACACACTGTCATAAAATAATTGATAACGCCTGAACCGTATATTAGATTCACTAGGTAACAGATAGTATTCAAATGAAATGCCTATAAAAGGTTTTTAATTCTCCAGCAAAACACACCCATGAACAAGTTGCAATTCCTATAATTTAATTTAAGTTTATGATTTATATTTTAAAGTGTAAAACATTTTCATACACGTCCACGCTTATCATATATTTAAAGGAAAGCCCGTATAAGAAAATTCTGGTTTATTAACACCACACAGATTATTTAATCAAGGAAACTAATCTGTGTTTTTTCAAAATAAACCAAAGATTTGAACAATTTCTCTGATATATATATATATATATATATATATATATATATATATATATATATAACAATCTTCTATTTTGTTCTGTGCTGTGGTATATATGAATATAAATAAATAAATATGCATATATACATAAATATGTATAAATTAATTAATATCCAATATGTATAATCATATCAAAATAATTGAATATATAAAGCAAAATATTGGCTTTACATCTGCAGATTATAGTTTCACAAAAGTGAGTTCCATTGGACAAAACATTTAGCAGAAGTGGAGAAAACCTAATCCATTTAGGTTTAAAAATTGCAGATAAAGGATAAAATTGATGAATGAAGCTTTGTGTACATTTTTTCAGATACAAACCTAGCTTTTCCAGTTAAATAATGAACGAACTAGCAAACGCTCTACTAGGGAAATATAGGCCAAGCCAAATGAACTGCAATTAAATTTAAGACGACAAGAGGTTACAAGTCAAAGATTCTATTCCCCAGTGCCTCTACGTTATTTGGGCTAACAATGTTATATTTTCTGTCCTGATGACAATGAACGTTTGACATTTCGAGGGCAATCTGTTTTTCTATTTTAATTGTAGCTGATTTTCACTTATTTCGTGTGGAATAAAAGATAACCACCTAGTAGAAACACGGTTGAAAACAGAATTTGACATGGCAGAATGCAGTTGGAGAGAAAGTATGCATTACAAAAATGTAAAACAGGATACAATTTAATGATACCAGTCACAACAGCATTTGGCTGAATATTTTTCAATTTGCTTTTGATGTTTTTTGCCCACTGTTTAAGTGCATTTTATGTGCTTTGTCTGAATGGCATTAAGAATTAGTGCATTGTTTGAGGCAGACAAATATGCTTCTTGGTGGTATATAAAAGTATTACCAAACAATTGGTAGGCAAACTGACAAATGATTCTTTTAGACAGATTTAATTTTGGATAAGTGTAACATTGTGAACACAAAATGAACAATAAAAACATACTATTGTAAGTCTAACTATTTGGAAAACACTCATATTCGAAGATTCCTAGCACAGAGGATTAATCTGTTAAGAAGCCTAGATTTGAAAAATATATTTAGCGATCACAATGAATTTCATCTTTACAAACGTCATAAAATATAACTTTATCGACGACATTGACAATAACATTCGGTTAGGCATAAAAGAAAGCAAAATAAATTTTCCAAAAGGTAGGGAAGATTAACCGACTTATTAAAAGGCTAGCAGTGTAATTGCCACTAAATGCATATACTCTAACATTGTGGAATCAAAAAAAAGAAACAACTTAAAGTACCCGCCCAAAAATAAAATGTGAAGAATTTCCTCAATCAGACGATATGGTGAGTCTTGATAAGCAACTAGTTCACCAAAAATTAATATCCAGATGTCGTAAAACGGGATAAAATACATTAACAGACTCATAGAATTAGTCGCTCACTCCGAAATACGAACAGCGCACTCATATGTAAAATGACATTATTCATTCGTTTGGAAAAAACATGCTTACTCTATATGTAACTTAATTTAATGCGTAGTTAGTATTATGTATATATTTTTATTCAGCCATTATACATTTTAAATTTGAATAGAGAAAAAATCGGGTATCGAAGCATACATTTTTATGAACTGAGTATTCAAAATTAAACAAATATTGGTTGCGCAGGTGGTGATATCAATTAATTTTAATCAAGATTGCGTTCTTGATATAAACACCTGACCCATTATTTACATGCATTTATCAGTATGATCTAAGTATTGTATAGTATAGAAAATGCAATTCATTTAGTAGACTGGTTTCGTCCTTATTGTAAACTCATCACGAACTGTGCAGAATTTGCTGAGACCAGGGCTCGAATCCGTGCACGTCTGCGTCAAAATCTGGTCCTCTAACGATTGAGATACCCTGCCACACACTTAATACAATTTTCTGTTATATACTAAATAATGTAACTTGGTTAGTATTTCTTCTTTTAGGTGGGACTCAAATGGAATCTATTTAAAAATAAAGCTCCAACTAACCATTCCCAACTTGTAATTATTGAACAGAAACTACACTACATGGGAAAATGATATTGAAATGAGCATTTATAAAATTAAAAGAAAATCGGTTGCGCGGGCAGTGATAAGAAGTTCTATAAACAAGGTTGCGATCTTGATATAAATAACTGAACCATTATGTACATACCTTTGTCAGCATAAACTAAGTATTGTATTGTGTGGAAAAGGCAATTCACACAGTAGACCAGTTTCGTCCTTATTAGAAACCCATTACGGATTTTGCAGAATTTACCGCGGACGGGCTCGAACTTATGCACGTGTGCTTCGGAATCATGTGCTCAAACTACTGTGACACTGCCATAAATTACACCAAATCTGCATTTATTTATTAACTAGAGTTTCCTGGTAAACATTTCCTTTAGGTAAAGTCCACATAGCATCGATTTAGATCTAAAGTTCCAACTAACCATCCCCAATATGTTATTATTTAACGGACAAAACATTACATGGGGAAGTGCTATTGAATTGAACATATAATGTGATATCTGTTTAATTATTGCCGATTGTGGAAGGTTAGTTGGCCATGTTATTTCTCCTGAACTCACTCCGATTTTAGCATTTGTTACTTTATATATTCAGTTTCGAAAATCAAAGGGGCATTGAGATGGATTGAATATATACATCAAACTACACAAAACAAGAAGCGGAAACCACATATTGAGGCAAACAGCACGCAAAAAACTATATATATGGTTCTATTCAAATCGTGTACGAACTTCTTTTGTTTATTTAGTTGAGTATAAGGAATATTGCAAATGACGTTTTAGGATAAGCAAAATTAATTTTGTAATATTATTTAAAAATAATTAAAAAAAATCTGCTTCATTTGGGTTGAGACTTTAATAGACAGTATTTCCAGTGAAGTGGAAAAAATGCTTAGTTAAGACACTGCGTAGTAAGACTTTGTGAAATCGTTCGCCAGACTGTTTGCAAACTGAGTTAGGTGGTGTGCGTAATAATAACGCTTAATAGCTCTTCCACATTTTGCAACATTTTGGAATAATGCTTCTCTCTCTCTCTCTCTCTCTCTCTAAATATATATATATATATATATATATATGTGTAACTTTTTATATATGGTTTAATTTTCTATCTAATATAGATTATTATTTATAGGTTCATAACTCCAATAAAACCAGTTGAATAGCTAAAGTAAAAGCGCTACATAGTTATATTGAATTTATTTTTAAATTAATATCGGATAATAATTTTTATGTGTGCCTGAAGTAAGATTATTGCTTATACGTTTTCCTATCTGATATCTGTTTATAGTCCAAAATGCACTTGGATTTGCTTCTTCGGTAATCGGTAAATCTACCCCAAAAGAGGCACTGTGTTCCATTGCATTTGTATGAAAGAACAATGAGGACTGTTGGATTGCAGCGAGCTTGTCTTTTAAATTTCTGATTAGCAGGCGTTTGTTGTACAAACTGACATCAAATTTGGCATAGGCATCCGAGAAATCACTACTATTTTATTTCGGCCTTCCAAAAGGTATACTGGCAAATATCGTTTGTTCGCAGGATAAGCTTTCACTTCCTTGTATTCGTTTATTGTTATTTTCGGTGTTTGTTTCAAACAATCTTCTGGGATACAGTTTACTAAAAATAGTTATTTTGAGCACCGCAAGTTATTAATATAAATGTTCTTCAGTACAGAATTTCTTTATTCTGTTGTTTAAACCGCGTATCTCATTCCCCTTTTGGTAAATTGAGATAACCTTGTATTAATCAATGTTCTGTCATTAAAATAGCTGTTTTGGTATGCTTTTCTTCTTAAAAGCATTATTCATGTCTCAGTAAAAATAAGTCAATGAAAGTGAGTAAGTTATATTGACAGGTTCCGTGTTCCCAAGCAAACAGACTTGTATGGCCCACGTTATCAAATTGTTTAAAAAAGTCATAATGATCTGTATCTTCATTTATAATTATGAAAAGATAGTCAATGTACTTCAGGTATTTAAGGCAGTATTTTCTTATTATAGGTAACAGTTTTAATGTTTTCAGATTAAACATGTAAAACCAGTCAGTAGAATCATTATATTGACATCTGTAAACTATCTTAAAAATTAAATTTAAAATCTGTCTTGGATTTGCCAAGGTGATTTAGTAGGTGATTTTTAATCACTGTGTTTGACCGGGATTTATCGATCTTGAATTTACTGAAGCAGTTGTTTTTTACATCAACAAGGAATCTTTTAACAGATTGTTGATATTGAAGAGCAATATCGTATTACTCTTGACGTTGCGCGATCAAAATATTTTCAGGAAATGTAAACTTAATTATTGAAATAATTTGTCTTAGTAGACGCAAAATACTCGTTCTAATTACTTTAAGTATCCCCCGCATGACACATGTGTGCCAATTGATTTCGCTTGTTTCCGATGTCATATAGTGCTACCAATTTATATAATATTCTAATTATCGGTTTTTTTAAATCTCTTTTTCACGCATATCTAATCGCCATGTGTTATGAAATTTGAGTAATCTCTGATTTGCCTTTAGTCAATTTGTACGGTTTAAATTTATGTTCGTCATCACGAACATTGATCGTTTAATCAATGTATTCATTCGTATCAATGAAAACGATGCCTGAGAATTGTTTCGGGTTTATTAAGCGAATTTGTTTGTTGTTGCTTAATTCATTGGTAGATTCTGTGTGCGCCAAATTTATAAATTTATATCATTTTTTGTCTTACGTTAAAATGCTAATTGGTGGCACGTAGAACAATTTTAGTAGTAGGTAAAACTTTATTTTTGTGAAATTCTTGAGGTTATATCATCTTGCATATTATACAGTAATAGTTTTATTTTTATCTCCGCCATCTAATTAATATCGTAAAAAAATTGCAGAATATAGCTTTAAAAATTGAGTACTCTATGTGTATGTCGGCTAGGATCAAATTCGTCAGGAATCTCTTCGAATGCGTCTAAGACGCTCATTATAAAATGAATCTTTGCAAAATTTATTAATTTATTTATCCATAGTGGTCATTAACAAGCGATTAACAGCACTGTTGGATGCCACAATTATAAACGTATGAAGCGAAAGTATACGAGGTTCCGATGCTATAATTCGGGACCGCAATTTTGAGTCGCAAGTTCTGAGATTCAGATAATTTTATTGTTAACAAATAGTAGTAAAATATGATTAGAGAAATTCAATGAAGCATTAAAATTGGACAAAATAAAATAAACTGTTTTGGGTGAATAAATATCATGCGTTTATAACTGATATAATACATGTATTTTGGGTGTCCTAAAATTTAGTTACATGTATCAAAGATGAGCGGTATACTTTTTGGAATTTATTTTAAATTGGTCAATTTAGATAAACCAAATATAAAATTTCTTTTTCTCATAGACCTTATTATATCTGGAATTAAGTAAATTATTTCAAAAATGGTCAGTGATGGAAAAGAACAGATCTACTGAATCAAATATTAAGCAAAGACAACCCCAGAAAAGCGATGAAGCTATACCCAGCGAAAAGACTAAATATATATTTCGCTTTGCCTTTTTATTGGGTAAGACAATCTTAAATATTTATTTAGAGTTAAAAATCAGTGACTTGCCGTTTACGTAATACACAGCTGACGTGTTTATATAAGAAAACGCTTGCCAAGCATACATCTAAAATGTATGCTGCTTTCAATAGACCAGACAACCATTGATTAATTATCAAATTGCCGTGGCTGTGTATGATTACTAAAGGAGCAAATTTATGAACATTTTGGAGTAATCAAAGGTAGAAAATGGATGCGTATATTTAAATATGGCTATACGTTACACGCTAAAAACAATACAGATTTCAAAGTAATTTGTAAAGAGAGACTCTAAAACATTCAACACTTAGCAGAAGCTGTCAGTTGTAAAAACCATAATCTGCAGCTAAATTGCCAAACAAGATTATTTGTAAATTGAATTCGAAGCTTGCGAATTACCTACTTGTATGCACATGTCAATTCATCTGATTTTTTTCCGTTTCTATTGGTTGTTGTATAACGTAGTATATATATATATAGCCCATTTTAAAGATTAAGTTGATACCAGTTACATATGTGTATATACTTAAATGCTTCCATTGTAATTTATTACAATATTTCATTTGCGTTTGGCATCCAGTTTTCCTAAAAAGGACCGATCACAGATGACTGGTAAGTTATGCAGGTAGGGAGTTATAACGAATAATATCCCGTATAATACAAGAATCACTAACAGCATTAGATGGTAAATCACAGAAATTCGAAATCATCGCGGAGCTTCGGTATCACAGGCAATAATTTACGAGACTGAACCGGGTTCAACTTGACAATCTCTTGGCTGGTGCAATTTTAATGATCTTGTTTTATGTGTAGCGCACCTAGTAACAGAAGGATAAACGAAAGACAGGATGAAGAGAACGTATAATCTGGTGCATGTTCGTTTCGCGATTACTGGCGACTCATCAGTATGAGCCGGTATTACGCCCTTTACCCTCTATATATTTTAATGAGTAATGTAAGAAAATAGGACGGTACAATCTCCTATACGAATGTGTAATCCTGCAGTTGGGAAGCTAACTTCAAATAAAACCTTCGACAATGCGATTTCAAAGCTAACCCACTACACATAATATATATTTACCGAGCCTGTATAGGGTTCCAAAACTATGGCTATTATGTCAGCACCCGATGCCAATATTATGGTACCATAAATTTACATTTCTCTAACACTATGTTTGCCAAATCTGTTCATGGTACCAACACAATGGATTTTAATCTATGCCAAACTTCAAAAAAAATTGAGAGTTAAAACTATTTCTGAACACCTGTTGCTTCAGCATATCAATATACTCTGGCCTTGATTGATAGCAAATATCACATTTCGCGGTAAACATGACAGCAATTAATTAAATATATAAAAGTAAGATACTGTTTGTGGCAAAGAACTGGTGTATATGTAACTGTTTATTAGGTTTTGCGCATCTAGTATCAAATAAATTCAAATATTACTTGAAGGATAAGAAAGAAGCAGATGAATGGAACGTGACGAATTTCTACCTACCGTATACAATGCTAAGTTTTTATTGACAATATATATATAAAATATATATATATATATATATATATATATATATATATATATATATATATATGCACGCTGTGAATGGATTACTAGTTCTCCAAAATCTTTTTTTATTGGTAGCCTTTTCTGTAGGTAGAAGAAACCGGGTTATTTTAAGTATTGCATTTGATATTTTAGCAATGTTAAATTAAAATCAACAACGAATATATGGTCTGATTCTGTCGTTTTATTTTATTTTAATATCAAATCCTCATTTGGCATGGTGTCTGTTTTGAAATGGAAACTAGGTGATGGATTGTTAGGAATTTAGACCAAAAGCGATACTGAATAGTAATCATGTAAAGAAAGAACTGGCATAATTTATATTGGTATAAAATTTAATATAAACGTATTTTGGAATTTCAGTGTGTAGGCGTTGAGTTTCATGTCCATAAATTAATTGCAAACTAGTTTATTTCTTGGCCGTGTCAATTTTGGTAAATGCTTGACTACTGCTCAAGAAGAGCAAAATATGGCTAGCTTAAGAAATGTCACACCTATATTAGTCAATGCATGGTTATGAACTATAAGATATATTTCTTTAAACATAGTTTGCAAGCTAGGAGTAAACACCAATCTCTTTGTACTTAACAGTCGTCGAACAACATAGCAAAACTATCATTAGTCAAACATACCGACAAATTTCGTCCTTCCATGATTATCATCAGAATACATCAAACTGACTAGCGAGGATCAAACCGCATTTCATATGTAATGAAGGAAAAATTAAATATGAGGCTCTCACCTCTAGTACTTCTGTATATATTGTACTGGACAGGAAATATGAGCTGCAGAATATCTATGCAGTCACGAAAATCTACTGTTTTTCAGCTTTCGCCATTTATATATATATATATATATATATATATATATATATATATATATATATATATATATATATATATACAGGAAAACAATTTAACAAAAAATGGTTTACGCGATTGGTAGCAACAACCCTTTAATCAAATTTGCGAGCTTCGTAAACACCAACCCCACTGAATTAACCAGTCGTCGAACAACATAAAAAACTACCGCCAATGGCACGCACTGACGCATTGCGACCTTCCATGATCATCATCAGAGTAGAACGGCAATCTGACTTGCGAGGATCAAACCGCAATGCGTATGTGTGGAAAGCTAAATTAGATATGCGGCCTTCGCATCTAGGAGTCCCGCATACATTGTACTTGACGGGACATGTCGGCCGTAAAGTTTCTATGCTGTCACAAGTATTCAGATTTTGCATCTTTGCCTTATATATATAAGTAATTCAGTTAAACGATCAATGATTGCACAGGTAGTAATAGCTCTTTTTTAAATCGAGCTTGTGAGTTTGAAGTAAATATCAATAACATTGTTTTTGACCAGTTGTGGAACAACACAGAAAAATTACATTCAGTAACACGTATTGATTCGTCATTAGATTACGACGGTAATTGATTGTGTAATCATATTACCTATATATATATATGTGGCGATAGCTGCAAAATATAATGCTCGTGACTGCATATAAATTGTGAGGCCGACATTTTCAGTCAAGTACGGTGTATGCGAGACTTCTAGAGGTAATAGCCGCATATTTAATTTTGTTTTTCATATGTATGCATTGCGATTTAAACTTCGCTTGTCAGTTTGCAGTCGTAGTCTGATGATGAACAAGGAAGGTCGAAACGCGTCAATACGTGTGACTGACTGTGGTTTTGCTATGTAGTTCAACGATTGGTTAAATTCAATGGGAGTGGTGTTTTATTCAAGCTCGAAAACTTGATTTAAAGAGTTGTTACCACTTGCCGCACGATCAATGTTTTTTTTAATTGTATAATGTATAGATTTGTCTGGAATGTATTTATTCGAAATTTTTTTGTAAATCATAAGATAAATGGAGAGAAAGACTGATGTAACAACAATTAAAAAAGGAGACAATCAGAATAATCAAAAAAATAAACTTGGTTACACTGTATAAGCACTGTATTGAAGGCATAAAAATTGTCAGGTTCGAAAGAAATAGATCAGTGTATTGGAAATTGGGCCATTATGCTACTATTGTCTTAATCATATTTTGACTATTTAATGCTCGAAACATTTTGGGAGCCTTTCAAATAGCAAAGATGAAAAAAGATCAATAAGTTGCAAGTTACAAGAAAGGATGAGGTTTGTTCGAATACTCTTTCAACACGAGAATCTTATAAAAATGAGGTCCAAATTTGCATGTAGGTAAGTTAACTGGAAGACAAACATAAATGGGTATAATTCGATATGAAACGAAGGAATGATTGGAATACAGGTAAAGAAGTTTTAGAAAAGAGAAAATGAGACTATCTGATCGATTAACTGTCTGACTGATCAACTGAAAATCAGACAGACTACCTGTTTGCAGTTGAACTAAATGGCTGATAAAGTCTCTATTTAGAGATAAAATTGCTGTGTGTTGGAAATCTATATACAATCAGGATTTGGCACCCACGTTATGTCTTCATGCGTATTTTTAGATTTGAACACAGTTGTTTACATTTAAATTTGACAGTTTTTCGTAAAAACGGTAAAAATAACAATAATGCAGATTAACGACTACATTTTCTTCAGTGACTATCAAATGAGCAAAGAAAAATAGAGAGAGTTTGTAACGTACTCAAAATATTTCTTTATTATCTGCTTCTCAGGTACCAGCAAAAAAACAAATTTATGTGATTTAGAAAGACAAAATAAGAAGGAAATTGAAACGTGGCGGGAAAGCTTTAAATATGAAAAAGACGATCAATTTGCATGAATCCCCCCCCAATAATACTTACCGCTTGTGCATACTTATTTAGGATACAATACTCGTGCTGCAATAAAGAAGATAATACAAAAAATGAAATTTGACTGACATCATTTATTTTGTTAATACTTAAAGTTGAGCGCAGTTCTATCACCACACATGGACCAAATATGGCTCGATGATGTGGGTGACCAAATTGCATTAGCTTATTCACCGAAATTAAGGCCGCTCTCATTTCCAGCTTTACGACATTTATGTCTCCTTGATACAATTTAAATAAATAGAAATAGATCAGATTTGAACCGGAAAACACTTTTGCCATTATTTGTATGTACAAGCTTATTATATGATCAAGTTCTGATTATGGAACTAGAAATAAACGTCCGAAAAGTAGACTGTACAAGACGAAACATTTCCAAATTATCTTTGAACGATATAAGCAATTTTGATGTGTTCACATCGACAGCATCAAGTAAATCATGGAAATACATTTATCATAGAACTTGAGAATAGCTAAGGGCACTATGTTCTGTAAAACTTCCACTGCAAAACTGTGGTCCATGACAGAAAAACCTTATGCGTCACTAAAAGTAGATTCCGCTGCCAATCTAAAATTATTTTGAATTATGTAAAATTCATATTACATGATAATTGTTTGAACTTTTCTCGAAGCTTAAATTTGTATACTGATATTGCGCAATGACTTTCCTTTTCTTTTGCATAAAATCAATTAAGTTTTTACCTAAATTTGTTAACATCAGATTTAACAAAGAAGTTATTAGTCTGTCGACTCTTTCAATCCTTCACTCATCCACTTAATGCTACCGTTATTCTATTATAAAATTTAAAAATGAACAGTTTATTCCTTATTTAATTCGGACAGAAGAATTATAATGTGAAAACGTTGACCAGTTTTCTTTCAAAAGTTAAGGTATCAAAGCCTAAGAGCCATTTTTAATTACTCGTAACTCAATGGAAATGTTTAAATATTGCGAAGATCTATCACCTGAGTCATCACCAACCTGGACCGTTCGATAAATTTTAAGAATCCGCAAAAAAATGTGTATAGGGTTAGTGAGAAGAGCAAACATAAAACACATTTCCATCTCTGTTTGCATATATATATATATATATATATATATATATATATATATATGAAGTGTATGAATACATACGTATTGGCCAATGCAAAGAAGTTCTATAATTAATTCCTCAGTCCACGACCGATTATATACATACAGTTCAGCTACTTTAAGCAATTTTGCAATATACAAATAACCAAAACTTTATATTTATATACATTAATATATTGAGTCACATTTTATTAAACATTGTCCTTGTAACTGGACGAAGATTTTGTTGATTTTCAATACTTTTCGTCAAAATACTGAAGTATATCATTGCTCTAAAGGACGCGTTACGCGCTGGTCGACGCCAAAGAAATTAACTGCGAATCAGAAGGATTGATTTTTAAATGACCTCTGAAGGATCGACGCAAATATGCTAATCTTAATTTGATTTTTAGTATATCTCGGCTTAGGGTCTCTAATGGACACGAGTTATTGGCGCTCTTAAACAGCTGTGCACTCTTCACTGCATGGAGCACGATGAAATGATATAATTTGCAATTGGAATAAGCGAGATAATGTTGATTTGATCTGAACGTGATTTCCCTCATTTCTGGGTTGATTCTTGTCCTCATTATAAATAGCAGCAAAATTTCAACACAAAAGAAAGGCAATTCTGGTTATCCGATCAAGATTGTTCTGTTTGAATTTACCTTAAACATCGAAGGTTAGAAATGTTAATTCTAAACCACAAGGGCAAAGAAAATATGAAATAAAAAAAACCTTTAATAACAATTTAAAACCCTTGTATATGTATACACTTATATAAATATATATATATATATATATATATATATATATATATATATATTGCGTCATACCTAGAGAACAATATAGATCACAGCCGCATTTCCAGTCACGTACAATGAACCCAAGACTGCTAGAGGTGAGAGCCGCATATCTAATTTTGCTTCCTATATATATGCAATGCGGTTTGATCCTCGCTAATCAGTTTGCCGTCGTAATCTGATGATAATCATGGAAGGTCGAAACGCGCCATTGCGTTGCGACTGGCGGTAGTTTTGTTATGTTGTTCGACGACTGGTTAAATACAATGGGATTGGCGTTTACTTCAAGCTCGCAAACTTGATTTAAAGAATATAGCTCTCACTTTGTTATTTTCTCTTATAAATTCAAATTTATTTTTCTCGTGATTTATTAGGGATAATTCCATTAAATGTAAAAATACTTATAAAACTGATTGGCCATCTAAACCTATAGCAATTCGGTGCAACTTTAACTTTAAGCATAGTATCAAAAACTAAATCTTTCCGAATTGTTTAATAAATTGGATTCTATTACGAAGGATTCTAATAGGCTATTTTGTCGTTAATTAAGGTAATATCTGTATATGATAGCATTCATTCATATTGTCATCTTCCTATCATCTATATGTCTATTCTATCTACATTTTAACTGTGGATTTCACTGAGTCGACGAAGTTATTTAGCATGTTTTTGCAACCGTTTATAAGAATAAATTCCTTTGACATCACGGCAGCCTAAAATATTATTATTCCATATCCTTCTCTTCTTATAACCTGTAGAACACAGACTATGATTTCTAATCCAGGAGATGAGCATCATGCGCAATTAGTCAAATTTAATTTTAATGACTGTGATTGCCCAAAAATGATTCTTTGTATAGGTGGTGATAATTATTTAAATCAAGTTTACTTGCATTTTCTAAACACTAGCCTTGTTGTATCGAACAGTTACTTAGAATCATGCAACTTTATGCATTAATCTGGTGCGCATATATATACATATATATATATATATATATATATATATATATATATATACATATATTTGCATATATATATATATATATATATATATATATATATATATACTGGTATGTATGAACGTATGGTCGTGTTGGGAAATAGTTATGAGTAGTCTTATATTTTTATTATTTTTAAAACCTTTAGAGGAAACTATAACACCACTGAGTTAGAGTGTTTAAACGAAATGCAAACTGATCAATTTGAACGAGATTGCCACAATTAAATTTCTTCTGAATTGCATTTTTGCTGTGAGTTCTAATGAGGTTGAGGATGAATCCAGGAAAGGGAGATCGAAACATTTCGAGACAATCTACTACGTTGTGTTTATTTGAGTTACAGATGAAAATATTGCATCGTGCTCTATGACGTGATGGGAACTCAGCGGTTTGCAGATCTCTAATCACCTAAGTGCATCTTAAGGGCACAGGCGACAAGAATAGAAATTCATCCGAAGATGAACAAACTGCGCATCGATCTGTAAAATTTCGCTAGAAATCAGTGATTACTGATTGACTTCAGCATTTGATAATAAAAGCCTACTTTAAACCTGATTGTATTGCATAGAGTTCAAGTAGCCCGCGAATTAAATATGCAGAATATTGCGCCGTAAGTGAATGATCATTTAGCGTCTATTAATGTGACAGCTATTTTCAAACGATTTAGACAATATCTATAACGTTGTAGTAAGAAGTTTATTCCATAAGTTTCAGACATCTCAACAAATATTTGATGGGATTTTTAAATTAACTTCAATATTTTATTCAGATAAAGCACGTTTTAAGGTCAAACGTAGATGTTCTAACCAAAAACTGTTCTAACATATTGGCAAGTTGCCACACACTTGGATAGAGATCGGGATTTTGAAATTGAAGTCTCCACAAAACATTTGTCGACTTACTAGAAATCTGATACTGACTTTACTAATAATCAGGTCATAACCATTCACATCCCTTTTGAGCTAGCCAAGTTTAGGTTATTTATAAGAGCACTTACTAATTTGCTTTTTAATCTATGATGTTTCGCAAGCTAAGTTAATTTGTTGCTGGAATACACGTTTATTTTTTCGTAAATAATATTTCTAATTCAATCAATATTCTTGCGGTCAGGTAATTTTTAAACAACGCTGGTTATCTTAAAGTTTTAATGTAACCAGACCAGCCATTAGCCAATAAACCAACCATTTTTTCATGGTGTATTAATAAACATTATTTCTAATAACTCTGCATCATTTAATTGAAAATATAATTGACATACAAATATATAATCATTGGTTGCGTGGGTGATGGTGACAATTATAAAATCAAGTTTGCGAGTTTGATAGAATCACCAATTTCATTGTATTTGACAAATAGTACAACAAAGCAAAACTGCATAGAAATTGTGCAGACAACAATTTCAGGCATGAGCAACAATTGCGAGACTAATATAGGCGAGAGACGCATATTTAATTTTTCTTTCCATATAAATGAATTGTGGTTGATAATCAGTTTACTGTTTCGCAATATTGATCCTTGTAGAACGTCGAAACGCGTCAGTACGTGTGACTGACAGTAATTTGGCTTTGCTGTGCGACTAGTTAAATACTATGGGATTGGTGTTCATATCATACTTACAAACATGATCTAAAGAACACATTTGTCATGCTTTAAACACAAGATTATCCAGCTTCAATTTGTTGGAAGGTACATTGAGGATAACGATAAAACCATAAAGAATTTCACATTTTAAAGTTGAAAGCAAGGCAGTTTGATCTAAATATATTGACAATCGCTAGAATATAAAATATTTTTTCGAAAAGTAATTATTTTATGGCCTTCAATATAAATCAGTTTTAATTTCATTTTTATCAAAAAACGATATCTACATGTAAGTTTACTTTAACAAAAAATACAATTACAAAAGTAAACCAATGTCGGCCTTGTTCAGAAACTAATAATAATTAGAATTATGTAATGTGCAATAACAAAACCCTTGACCAAATAGACACCGTTTTAAATCCTGGCCGAAGACTGTTATAACTGCTTGAAACCATAATTAGACTTTTTCCACTTTTCAAATTTCGCATATCTTTTATGAGGTGAATTGGCGGTGGGACCACAAAGTTTTCACAGTTATTGCAAGAACATGCTAAGCTGTGCTCGTTCCTTCGTATAGTTTCTAGCAGGAAAAATTCTTCTTTCTGTCGAGTCACATAGGTAAAAATAACTTAAATTAGGCTGGAATTTTCTTCCGTACACAATCCTTAAGGATTTCAGAGAGCACCAAATATCCCTAGTTTTTTTTATATTTTAAATACTACATAAATTTTCTATGAAAAATAACTACTGACAGTGTTTGAGAAATTGTTAGTTTGTTCAGTTGCAAATTTACCCACGTTGTTCTTATTTTTATTCTCAAATGCACAAATGTTCCATTCAAAATCAGAAGCATCTTGTACAGAAGAACATAGCTGTATGAAGGGCGTCTGCTTGTCTGCTTGAGTATAACTGTTAAGTTGGCGTTAAAACATAACGTTACAGTCAACCAATAATAATAATATGATAAAAAAATACACAGGTTATGAGTTTCTATATCTGCACATCCTTGATTAAGACATAAAAAATGCTTGTTTTTGCAAGACAAGTCAACTTGTGTTGACGAGGCAAGGTCATATCATGGATATGCGGGGATTTGGTAATTTTCTTTCATTATGACTCATTAATTTTGCAATAATATCTAAGGAAGGAATTTTGAAGAAAATTAAAATGCCAATAAAACTTGTTGACTAAGTAACAAAAGTAACTTTTTTGCTCGCCTGATAACTTGGAAAAGTTGAATTGGTACAGAATGACATAAGTTTAGACCAAATTAATTTTTAATGATGTTTTTAATATTATATGTAATATAAAGTAATATATTTATTAAATAATGGACAAAAATCGAATTGAAATTCTTACTATTTGGAAGTTGATGCCAATCAAACGTACTGAATGATGTCATGCTTACCGCGAAATGTGGTAACTGATATCGATGAAGGCCAGAGTGTATGGTTTAACTGGAGTAACAGGTGTTCGGAAATTGTAGTAATTCTCAATTTGGGTGAACTTTAGCATAAATTTATATCCATCAGGTTGGTATCATGTACCGACTCGGAAACCATTGTGTTAGTATCCGGTACTCATCGATTTAAAAAAGGTATCAGTTACTAACACAATAACCATAGTGTTAGTATCCTTTACAGACTCGGTATATATATTATATAGTGTGAGTTAGCATTGACAGTCGTATTGTCCCGTTCGACTTCCAGATTATGTTAGCTTCACTATTACAGGTCTTTTCCGGCTCCTACTGATGAGTCGCCAGTAAGCACGAAACGAATGTGCATGAGATTATACTTTCCGTTCATGCTGCCTTTGGTCTATCCTTCTGGTCACAACTGAACTAATTTGTTACTAGGTTCGCAAAACCTAATACATACTTGCATATATATTAGTTCTTCGCAATAAACAGTATTTAACTGCAATATATTGAATTGAATGATGTCATGCTTACCGCGAAATGTGATAACTGATATCGATGAAGGCCAGAGTGCATGGTTTAACTGGAGTAACAGGTGTTCGGAAATTGTTGTAATTCTCAATTTGGGTGAACTTTAGCATAAATTTATATCCATCAGGTTGGTATCATGTACCGACTCGGAAACCATAGTGTTAGTATCCGGTACTCATCGATTTCAAAAAAGGTATCAGTTACTAACACAATGGCCATAGTGTTAGTATCCTTTACAGACTCGGTATATATATTATATAGTGTGAGTTAGCATTGAAGTCGTATTGTCGTTGACTTCAGATTATGTTAGCTACACTATTACAGGTTTACACATTCGTCTAGGAGATTGTACCGTCCTATTATTCCACATTCTTCTACCAAATATATAGTGGTTTAAAGGGCGTAATACCGGCTCCTTCTGATGAGTCGCCAGTAAGCACGAAACGAATGTGCATGAGATTATACTTTCCGTTCATGCTGCCTTTGGTTTATCCTTCTGGTCATAACAGAACTAATTTGTTACTAGGTTCGCAAAACCTAATACATACTTGCATTATCAAAGCACGACGGAAAACTTGCCATTGACGATCAAACTGCAATTCATATATTAGTTACGGAAAATCGCAAAGCTGCAAAACAGTTCATACTCGTCGATGCAAAAGTACTTACGCAGCTGAAATTTACAGTCAAGTACAATATATTTGAGAATCTCAGAGGTGAGAGCTGCATAACTGATATTAAATTGCAATTTTAACCTATTTGGTCAGTTTGCCATCCTGCTCTGATGATAATCATAGAAGGTCAAAACGCGTCTGCATGTGTGACTAACGGTAACTTTTTTATGTTGTTCAAATTATTTGATAAAAAATGGATCTTTTTTCCTTTAAACACGAAAACTTGATTTCTCAGTGGCACTGCTTCCAAAATCACTTTGTGGATTCTTCTCGCCCGGCCGGAAATTAGGTAGAATAACATATGGCTGAGGTAAACGTTTTCTTGACCGATCACCACAATATTTACAATAATTTATTTGATGACCATGTAAGCACTGTTCGCTAGCTAGGAAAGAATTTTGTGGAGCAACTTTGCTTGGATCGTGCGTAAATTCTTAGCCAATATTGTTTTAATCGATATAATGGCTTATTATAACGAAAATAGTTAAAATAAACAAAATGATGCAAAATTAGTTAATATGTGTGATATAAATGATATGGAATACATGTCTAAAACAAACAAGCTAAAATTAAGCAAATAATAATTGTGTACATAATCAAATAAAATGGAATTAGTGTTCATCTCGTGTCCGCAACATGATTTAAATTATAAATTATTATCGTTATTCAGGCAGAACAATTAACCAATGGTTTTACTTTAGATGACATAAAGGGTTTTAATTTGAAATTCTATTACATATTTGGTCAAAATAAGTGAAGGATTTAAAGTACATTGAGAATTAAACATATTTTAACAGAAATTAACAACAGAGTATTATGCTCTAAATTCTTGAATAAAATGTTGTTTATTTTTTAATTTTACTCGACTATAAAGCCCTATAACTAATGGAAATGATTATGTGGCATCGTTAAATGGCTTCTTTTGTGAAATTGATATCAGAATATGACAATGATCAAGTCCCATAAGAGTGGTAATGTGATTACAATTTTATTCTGGCTTGATTTAAATGCAAAGAATGCATTTTTAGGTTGAAAAGATTAGAAATTCCGTAAATCAGTGGAAATTGGAGGATGTATTACGTGCAAAATGTTATCATGCAGGACATGACAGTGACGCTAGCTGCCAATCCTCTAGATGATTATTTAATTATTTAACAAAATCAGAAATGGTTCAATTATACTATATTTTGGAGGATGTGTAACTACCTAATTCTTACCACATAGGACATGAAACAGATGCTAGTTGCCACACATTTCGATGATTATATAACTGTTTTAAAAAAATTCAGGAATTATTCAAATATATTATATTTTAGAAACGCTGTAAATTAAACTATATTAATATGTAACTATGATATAAATATTATTTAAAATAAATTCTAAGTGAGAATCATACAATACCAACTCTTGGAGAATTACGAGGTAAATTTTTTTCAACCTATGCCAGCATGCCATCGAAATATTTTGAACAAATAACAAAAAATGATAGCAGTCCAGCAATTTTTACTAATTTTTCTCCCACATTTGAAAGTGGAATGAGATGCTATTTATTATATATTAAATTCAAAATTAGTAATTAGTAGAATTTATTAATATTGTAGATTGCCAATCTAATTGGCTTACAATATTCCTGTCACGCTTATATCGGAAGGTCACATTTAAATGTTCTGTCTATTAGGCAATAATTTATTGTTCAATTGTGTGTATGTTGATTTATTGAATCTGCTTATTGAAAAACATTTTATATGAGTATAGCTGCTTCAGATTCTTTTTGGTCCGAGTTGGGCCAATAATGCCATAAAAGCCTAACGTCCTTATTCAACTACGGAGATATTGATTAAATAATGGACCGATAATTCACTTAAATTTCAAATGTAGAGCGAAAACATTTTAAAGGATTTTTATCAGTTCTCCAAAGTTATATTTATTTTGAATATATTTATTTTTGGTCACAGTAGTTTCATTCTCTATATATAAAGGCAAACATTTACCCTGATTATTGTACAATTAAACTAGCACGAGACTTGATTTTAATTTGGAAATGAAAGCGTAGAAAATAAAACCAGATACTATTGAAAATATAAGGAGCGCGATAAAGAATGTGAAAAAATTGCGATTTGTGAGATACACGTTTTGGTTTAAATAAATTAATACAGCCTGTGTGAATTAATTCATATTGGGCAAGCAAATCGTAAACAACACGAAGCGGCAACAAATGATTTACAAGTAACATTTTGTGTACAAATAACCACGACTGTGCATTAATACCCTGTAAGCAAACTAAAATTCCAGAAAATCTTTGAGCAATGAAATGAAAGAGAATAGTTTTTAGTAGATTTTGGTAAATTGGTTGGTAATTTGAATAGAATGATTACTTATATGCTTGAAAAAATGTATTCCTGTTTCACTTTACTTTAACTCATTTAGTTCTTTAATTTTTCATTACTTAAATTTTTAAAGGTAAGATTTAGCAAATAATTTTGATACTTTGAAGTTTTATTCCTTTTTAATTTATGCATTCAATTCCAAAATTTAATTAAAGTGCTTTTTGTATCATACGCGCCATAACCTTTTTAACATTAATTGGTTCTCACAAGATCAATTTTTCGTACACTTACATTTTAGTATAGATTTAATTGAAAAAATTACAAAGGCATACAGTCTTGTCAAACATTTTGTTTAGTTCATTGGACATATACTATAAGGTAGCAGAGGAAATTCATTTGGTAATCTGCTTTCGTCATTATTGGGAACTCTTCAAATTCTATCACAAATTTGTGTGGTGGATAGGTCTCGAGCCTGGACACATCTGCTTTGGAGTCTATAACTATAATCATTGTGACACCCTGCCGAATAATACATGCAGGTTGGCACAGTCGATAGAGGTACAGTCTCAAAAGCTGATGTGCTCAGGTTCGAGAACTGTTCGCCGAAAAAATTCTGGACAAACTTTGAAGTGTTCTTAAAAAGGAAGTAACCATTCCACTGAACGAATTGCTTTGGCTACCTTATAAAATGCGAAGGTTATACTGCAAAATGTATATCTTATGTGATTAGTATTTACATGAAACGTACAACCTTGATTTAAGTAATTGTTATCACCACTAGCTCAATTATTGAATGTTAAATAAGAGAATATTTGTTTTATTAATCTCCAGGCACTTACATTTTAATCCTTATTAACTGTGATCATCGTCTGAGCTGACGAAAATAAACATGATCCATTCAACAAACAGTAAATTTGCTCTAGCACTGGTTTGAATTTGTGCAATTCAATCATCAGTTCTGACGATGATTTCACAAATTAAGGATCAAAATTTTATATTCTTAAGATTTCATGTAACGTATATGCATTAGTTAGACTTGAGCGGCAATAGGTTTCATCAACATACGATGTATGTACTAAGGAGAATTTATTCTTTAATGGTTATCATTAATTTTCTCCATTTATATAACCTGGCTTCTCAAGCAAAATAATACAATTTGTAAATTTAGATATTTGTACAAAATGTAGTTGGCTGTCTACCGTATAGGTCTCAACATATAAAATTAATATTTGCAAAGAGTTATTTGCGCTAAAGCTATTATGATTTTATTAGATTTAAAAAATATTGATGTCTGATTTTTGATAAAATGTCATTAGCATTGATTGTGTTTCCATTTAGATATGGTTAAAAAGTGAAGCATAACATGTTAGTATTTTTAATCATTTCTTGCTGAAACTCATCCATTTAAATGTTTTTGTTCTATAAAACATAAAATAATTTGATTTGTTTTTATATGTTTATGCGTGGGCTAAACTATGCATCACATAAAAATTTCATTTAAAATTTCCTTTAAAATTTTCGTTTAGATTTATTCCACCAAGTCTTTATTTAGTGATGTAATGATCAGTGAAACAAATTTGAGTATTTATTTTTTTTAAATTTACAGATTTTTATATAAAATTAATTTTATGGCGTATTATATATCCAATGAGATTCTCCATTAATATCAGAATCCATTTGCATGTGTATTGCGTAACCTACATAAACGTGCGCCTTAAATTGGCCACTGCACATGATTCATGTAACCATTTACAATTAATCGAAATATTATACAAAATATGCGCAATGAATTTCCAGAACATTATTTATTTTTCGTAAGGGATGGCATTTCAGAAAAAAGAAATTTTCATTCACGCGTGTTATCCTGTACCAAATGCGTTACAAGATTTTTTTCATATTTACCTATGCATAAAAACCAACTGTTTTTGATCTTTTAAGGAGGAATAGATTTAGAAAAAATTTTGTTTTTTAGACTTCCGAATGAAGCCAAGTTTATACGAAAAGACTGATGCCTAGTTATAAAATACTTTTGTTCAACCTGCTATCAGAAACACATGATTTGAATGCTATTATTAAACAGATAGTACCACTGAACATCGAATATTTTATTATTATTTTCTCTTTAACTGTATATCTACTTTCCCTTTTTTTTAAAAAATATTGGTATAACGGACTATGCTCTTAACACTAAATACATGCTTATTTAAACTTGAATGCGGTTAAACAACGTGTCTAATCAATAACTCAAAATACTTAAATTGATAGCATTTGCGCAAAACCAATTTCTATTCATTCATTAGAGTTAGTTATAATGATTTAATCATAGTCGGTCTTTCTTATTTATTAGTTATTTATAGGTTTTTGTACTCAAATGTTCACTGCGTTCGTGCAAAATTCTGGTGAGAGCTAATCTCAAATTAGTTAAACGACATAACAAGAAAAGAAGCTCTATTTGACTAAATTCAAAGTAAAGTAACCACAGTTCCACGTATCTGTTACTTCTGATACAATAATAATTTTGACTGCAAACCTTTCATTTGTTGTTATTTGTAGTGCTTTTATTAGATATCATTCAGTTGTACCCATTTCCTAAAGATTTCAAGTAAAATATTACTGATGTTTTAACCATTTTACTAAATTAAACATTAAAGAATAAATTTAAAAAAAACTATATTCAAAAAAACATGCTCTAGAGATATCTATTTACAATATGGTGCTATAAATTTATCAAACTTGCGTTAAAAATGGAACAAAGCCTTTAATCTCTCAGTTGATCGTATTTAGAGAAACTGGATTTATTATTTACGGTGTGTGTGTGTGTGTGTGAATAACAATACTTTCGCTCTGTAGTGTGATTTACAAATTCTTTTTCGACACCTGCGCAATCGATTATTTAAAAAATTCTTATCACTATTAAAATTAATTTGTGTCTCCATGCTTACATAGTAATAATCTGCGAGTTCAAAAATAAACCTATCCGCAAGATTGATAAGTGATTAATAATCAGAAGAAATAAACATTTCAGTTTAAATCTTCCATATTGATTGGTTAACCAAGGTGAGGCAAACGCAGGTAAAGTAAGAAAGGTGTTCTGTTTATGTCATATTAGATAAAACCTCGTGATTTTAGATCAACGAACGTTTGACTTCATAAGAAACATCTAGTTTAAAATAGCTTTCTTATTCTAATGTTCGATTGTCCAGTAAAAGTTTATTTAATTAAACATTGTCAGGTTGAACAGTTTCTAATTCCTCGATGATGCCAAAATTTGTGGTTCCAAAGATCACATAAAGTCGTGCTGAGTCACCATATTTTTTCGATTTTAAGTGAGATCATATTTTAATGGTCTTTTCTTTTGTTCGTCTATTTGTCTATGTGGTTTGATTTCGTTTTGAAGAGATACAGAGAAGGCAACAAGGATTGTGAAATGACACTGTAACCGTGCCTTTTGGTTAGTTTGACCTAGTGTGCGTGTTAAATTGCAATTTTGGATGCTTCATTTATTTGTTTTGGTTATGGATATCATATTATTTCGGATAGATCCGCTCCTACCATAGTCATTATTCATTTCTAGTTCACAGGTTTTTAATTTATACATTTTAAATTGTTATGCAACATTGCGTTTCACTTTTAAATGCTGCAATATTGCTGTTTGTGGTGAAAAGAAAATTTATAAATGTGTTGTTTAGGGAAAAATATTATAAATATAGTAATTTGCAGGGTTATGTTTTAAAATGCATGAATCTTTGTTTCTGAGAAATTGTAATAATCTGCAAAGATCAATTTGTTATTTACTTACAGTTATTTCTATTAATGTATGCTTCTACGAATTTATACTTAACACTCTGAAAATCACCATTCGCTTTTATTCCTGCAACCAGGTTAAAATTAAGATCGACAGATTCTTTTTAAAGAACGATTCGATTTTTTGTCTTACTGATAAAGTAGTGGTGATTAGAATGAAGTATTTCAGAGCGACTGAGTTTGTAATTAATATATAAATAAAAGACGCCGATAGCTATCTTTCAAAATGGGCTTTCGCACTTTTTTGAGATAATAATGTTACATTTTACTAATAGGCAGCGTTCCTGTTTATCGGAAAATAGCAATCATTATGTGAAGTGGTTCAAATTCGTTATGCCTAAAAAATTAAATGACGTGCATCACAAAAATACGGCGATTTTGCACAATTGTGTTAGATTTTTAAGATCCGTTCTATAAGCAATTCAACAATATGCAAAAAAATTTCCGAACAAAAGTAGCGTTTGTCCAACGATACTGCTTGCATCTATGCCTACAGGTGTTATTTATTACTCGCTATTTTCATGTCGATGTCTTTACTGGTGACTGTTTTTTGCGTATTGTGCAATTAGGTTTTGACGGATTTTTATTCTAATTTGCTTGATCCTGGTCTTGTGATTTGTGTACTGTATGTTATTAGATTTATAAAGATGGTACCAGAAATGAATTACCGCAATGTTAAACAACCAAGGTTAGATCGAACTTCATTTCCAGTTGTTAGTGTCGTTGGTGTGGAAACGTTTGAAGTGATGACACCGCGATCCAGAACAAAGCGCGAACCTCGAAATAAAGATCAATTGACCACCCACGAAAGAAAATCGTGGATACGTTAAATATATTATACTTATCTTAATTAAACCTACTATTAAAATAATTCTCAAATATTTTGTAACAGAACTATTTGAATTACGTTGTCCCCTTTCAAACTTTGAGGGGTAGCTGGTACATATTTCATATAACAAAATAAATGTAAAACAATTAATTGGACATGTAAACGTGCATTTGGATTAATAACTGCTGTTTCATTTAAATGAAATCCCACTTGCATGTAATTACATTTTATTGAATACGTTACAATGACTAACACACAAACACAGACAAAACGAGGTAAGATATAGTTAAATACTGTTTGTTGCGAAGAGCTAATATATATGCAAGTATGTATTAGGTTTTGCGAACCTAGTAACAAATTAGTTCAGTTGTGACCAGAAGGATAAACCAAAGGCAGCATGAACGGAAAGTAAAATCTCATGCACATTCGTTTCGTGCTTACTGGCGACTCATCAGTAGGAGCCGGTATTACGCCCTTAACCACTATATATTTGGTAGAAGAATGTGGAATAATAGGACGGTACAATCTCCTAGACGAATGTGTAAACCTGTAATAGTGAAGCCAACATAATCTAAAGTCAACGACAATGCGACTTCAATGCTAACTCACACTATATAATATTTATACCGAGTCTGTGAAGGATACTAACACTATGGCTATTGTGTTAGTAACTCATACCTTTTTTTGAAATCGATGAGTACCGGATACTAACACTATGGTTTCCGAGTCGGTACATGATACCAACCTGATGGATATAAATTTATGCTAAAGTTCACCCAAATTGAGAATTACAACAATTTCCGAACAACTGTTACTCCAGTTAAACCATACACTCTGGCCTTCATCGATATCAGTTATCACAGTAAGATATAATCTTCAATAGATTCTAACTCATTTCCAGCGGTTAATATGAACGACGTTGAAGGCTTTGGAGGAAAAGTAGGAATCAGCAACCAGCCCCAACGCAGATGAACTCGATGTGTACTTGGAAATGGGAATCAATCGGATCTTTATGAAAATGACAACTGGGGATACCTAAAAACGTACATATATTTGCTATTTTTAATAAAAGAAAATTAAGAGGACTATATAAAAACTGGAGAATTGGATTTTCTGGCGATTGGTTAGAAATATAAACGCACGAAACTATTTACATTTACAACAAATCTAACCGTTTGTACATCATTTTTTAAAGAATTTTTGCGAAAATTATTGGCTGAATATTCTAAATGGCGTTGACTCATAATAATTGAATAATGTGATCCTTAAAATAGAGAAAGCTTATATCCTTTTGATATGGTAACTGCGGAAATTTATGAATAAGGTCAAAATTTTGGTATTGATAAGACTTAAATTCCAAACTTTATTATCTAAGAAATTCAATATATCCTAAAGTAGTACACTTTGCGGGTTTTTTATTTTAATCTAAGATTCTATTTAGGTAAATATTTATATTAAGTGTAATAAAACTGTCCAATGTGAAAAAACACAAAATACAGTAAAATATGAATGGTTAGAATTGAAAATAAATTGTTAGAAATATATACAGAAAAACTCAAATTTGAGTAATATTAACGGTGGTTAATTTTGACGTAAATGGCCGACAGAATTGACCAATTACTGCTTGACTTGTTTACGGCTTCTGCTTTGCATAAAAAGGCCAAATTTAAAATCAACGTTAGATATATTTTAATAGGTTTAGGCAGTGTGAATTGATGGTTTTTCCGTAAATCAGAAAGTATTTTCATTTATGCCTATGAGAAAGGAATAATTTAATGATCCCCTAGATTTGACTATAAAAAGAATTTTAAGGCAGAGTTTATTTAAATTTCGTTGATTTACTTCGAGTTCACTACATGTTACTATTTCCTCCACTTATCTCTGTGTCTCCCTATTGTTATATATTCGTCGCTCTGCTCTAAAGAAAAACGAAATAAACAGGAAGAAATAAATTTAAAACATTTTAAGTCTGAGCATGCAGCCAACTCTATGAATTCTCATTTTGTGAATGCAGCGTTAAAATAATTTGGTGGAAAACTAAGCCATTTATAGTCGAACTGTTTTTATTTCGACTCGAGCGAATACTTTGCTGGAAAGAAAGTGGCTAGATTGTTTTGTTTTAGGAGAAAAATAGTCAAAATAATGTGTTTGGATTTTTTAAACCTTGCAATCGCATTTTTTTACTAAGTAACAAAAGAAACCTGTTAAGTATAAACTGCTTCATGTGAAGCAAAGGTGTGTATTTTATAGTTGAAAAACAGTTTTATGAACATCTCATGTTATTACTACACATTAACGCATTGTTAAAATTACCTCTAAAAGAATAATTACCTGGCAATAACATCTATCAAGCTAAAAAATACTTTTACGTGAATTAGTCGTCATCACGCACAAGAAGACGAACGAAGTCTATCTACTGATTCAGCTGTTGCTCCTCTTGGTCAAAGCTTTTAGAAACCATCAGGAAAGCACGGCGTAAAAGAGGCTGTGTTATCCAAATGAAGCAAAAGCCGTGCTGGTAAAGCATCCTGAAAATTCCAGCCACTAATAATGTGTTTGCTCAATGAAGTTGAATCCACCGTATTTCGGTTAGACTTGCACTTTATTTTCAATGCGTTATGCAGTTTACAACTACAACAAGCAGATATATGCAAATGCAAATCTTTCAGCTATTTGTAACTCAATTTTAATTATAAATACATTAGAAACAAAAGTCAATTGTTTAAAAAAATAAAGTTTTCTGAATTTTAACTAAGTTTTAATTGAAAAGACATAGTTGTAATTAAGTTTTATTGACGTCAAACCTTGGCATTGAGAACTTCTGTCAAATGGCCCGGATATAAGACACAGGGGCAGTCCAAATTAAAATAAAAATGACCTGGTGTGGAATGAATGGCACTGTCGTCAATGCTTTAATAACTGTTCTTTACGACGCGTCTACAGGTAATTTTGAAAACAGTGCGAGGTATATACAAATATATTTAAGTATACATATTTAAAAATGGGTATGCATGATTATTATTATGAATTTTAAGGAATAATTCAATATTATTAAATGATAACAAATAAAAACCTTCCATTGATAATTCCCCTAAGCGTATGTGTGTGTTTCTTTTTAGGTTATGCCATATGCAACATTGCAAGCTACGCTGTTAACAGACATCTGCTATTAAATTGTGGATAAAGTGCAAAGAATTCAATCCATTGGTTGCTCTAATGCAGTCAAGATGTCTCACGTCATATATGGCTTAATATTTTCTTCGAGTTATTTCAGCATCACGTTTCGTAATTATAACAAACTAAGCTAACATTGGGGTTTAGAATCTTCTCCTACCTTCTATTCGTGACTTTCTCAAATATTAGTTGAAAAATCGATATTTTTCAAACCTTCAACTTTCTTTTGCTAATTTATAGAATCATAATACTTTTAATTTACCTTCTTTCTTAAATCTTACAATGTCTCCTATCTGTTTGTTGAGTTACATTAAAATATTTGCGTTAAACTATTGAAAAATTTTGGATGTGTACCTGCTTTCTATCAAAAAATAAATGTTAGAAAAATTCAATTGAATGTAAAGGGACAACTTTTGCAGCATTTATACTCTTAAACATCACAGTTTAAAGGAAGAACAGTTTGCAAAACCATGGCTTTCCAGATTTGTGGGCAGGTCATAATTACAAGGTCTAGATTACCATTTTGCATGGAATCATTAGTCGATTATAATAAAAAATGTTAATAACTATTGTATCTGTTGTAGTGTCAAGAAAATTACTCGTTAAACTTAATGCTGTATTTACCAAAAGAAGCTGATAGCATAGAATCGTGCCTGTTTTGCTTTAATTTCGATATAATTATCAAGAAGTTAATATAGACCCCTGCCATTGTAAATATTTTCTTCATTGTAGTTTATTAACATATAAATCCACAAAATTTATCCTGCGGGCCGACTTATCTACAAAAAAATAATTACGACATAAATATACATTGAATGCCAAGAATGATCAATATTACGTATAATAAGAGTGTGCCGTTTGTCTTATGCCGTCCAACTTTTGAAGTTACTATCGTGCTTTTCTACCAAATAATTGATCAATTTGAGCCTGCGTCAAACAGTGTCTTAATTAATGAATCATTTTCCCTAATAAGCTCTATAGACAAAAAAAATTTCCGTGGAAACTAACTTCCCGATTCTGGTAGATATAGACCGTGAAATCACTCCAAATTTTTGACCTATTTGAACATCGATAGAACTTCGTTCAACTCAATGAAATATTGTCTTTGATAAGCAATTTAGTCATCGAAATGTAACTTCTGGATCCTTGTATCTAAGGCCTATCCCGTCATACTGAATTCTTGATCGTTTTGAGTCAAGATCAAATTTGACCTAGTTACTGAAATATTTTTTTTAATAAGCATCATTGTCATTAAAACGTAACCAAGGAGGCTAACTTTTTTATCCTATCATAATAAAATAGATTAGTAAGAGTCTAAGTAATACTTCGAAATTCTTGATGAAATATATTAATTAATAAGCAGTATAAAAAACCTCTTGATTCTGTAATATATTGACTATGCAACATAATAAATAATTGACGAGTTTAAACCTAGATCAGGTTCCATTTTATTTCATGAAATGTAGTCCTCAGTATTAATTATAGACAACAAAACCTTTTCGAAGAAGACAAACTTTTCCATCCTGGCATCTATAGACCATGTCAACATATTATAAAACAGAGCAGTTGGAAGCTAGATCAAACTTCGTCCAATTTAATGTACTAATGGCCTCAAAAGGCATTAGTCTTCTAAATTTATTCATGGAAGTCAATCTTCTCGATCCCGGTATACATGCGTCATCCTTTAATAAAGAATAATAGTTCAATTTAAGTCAAATTCAAACTTTGAAAAATTTAATGAAATTTATCTCTTGCTATGCGTTATAGGCTAGCTATTCGATCGTGGTATAAATAGACAGTGCCATCATATTAAACAATTAACCAATGTGTGGCTATACTCGAACTAGATCACCAATTTGGTAGTCCCCAGGTTCACTTGTATATTAATATTTGAATTTAATATCGGAAAATCTGGCAGACCTTTTGTAAAACATTGCAGATTTCATAGTCCATTTATCTGTTTGAAAAAATTTAACACCTGAGAATTTTCCAAAATATCAACACATGAACACATGTTCACAAAAATATTTTCTGTAAATACAATTGGATGCCAATAATGGCAGCACAAGCACGAATTTCTGTAAAAATCTACCTTTATTGTGCTGCCGCTCACAAAATGCACGATTATGAAATATGCTACAGCTGTGTTTTAATTTAAGTCTGCAAATATAAATTGTTGGCTAGAAAATTACGATAACGATAGCGAATATTCGTGCTTGCGAGTTAAAATCAAACACATGCAAGGAATTCATGGCAATAGGTGGGCCAAAACCAAAATAATGAGTAATGCCGCTAATCGAATGTTTTACAATTTAAGAGATCTGAATTAGAATAGGCATTCCCAGCATCAGACAGTTGTTTCTTAAGGGCTGTAACAGGACCGAATACCAGCAAGATACCACTATGGATTTATTAGCTGTAGAAAAAACCGCGATTTACCATATGAACCGACTTTATTAGCATGCATATTTCAATTTAGAGATATAAACAATGACTGTGTGAGAGCGATTTGTAATTGATCAGGTTTACAACTTTTGGATAAACAATAGCATTTACTGGCTAAATGTTAATTTATAAATATGTTATTCTATTCAAATATGATGTCTACAAACGTTAAATGAAAAATTACTAGTTTTCGTTAAATTTCCTTTGATATTTTATTAAAATAAAATTAAACATGAATAGCTTTAACAAGGAAGAAGCGACGATATGCTAAGAATGCCTCGCCAAAGTTTACTTAAGTTTCCTTAAATGAAATGTAATACTACGAAAATAACTTCGTCGTTAGAGACGGTAGCTTAACGTTGGTTGGTTGGTTTCAGTATCAGTACGTCTCGTAAGGATACACTGGTCGCGCTGAAACTCTGTTTGAGTTTCGCATACCAAACAGGTAAATGATGAGAGGTCAAGTTGGCACAGTCTAACTTACGCACTATGAAGACGCGACTTACTGTTCTGTTAGAGCCAAAGTATATCTATGAATTTCATGTCCAGCTGCAGTGGTTTAACTGTCTCTAATGCCGAGGCAATGCTATGAAGTAGAATTAGTAGCAGCAATAGTAGTTTGACGCATCCATAATAATAAATTTAATGAGTGCATTTCACGGTCTTAGGTTATTCGTCAAATTATAACCTCGCTTAACCATTAATTCGCGAACTTAGTGGTTGATCAGTGCGACATAAAATGAAACAGGCAATTGTCTAGACGTTTGCTTACATGTGGTAACAAGGAATATAAAAAAAACTGATAATAGTCTTTTGCAGAGCAAATATGGTGCAGGCATGCGTTGCACATATTAGACAAACATGGCGCCCACGCTCAAATTGTGCCTATGCTGATCATTTCGGGTCGCCACCTATAGCAGTTATCGTATTAATGGATAAAAATAGCTCCAATAATTGTAAACATATTGTCATCTGAAAGATATGGTAGAAAAAACAATTAAAAAATAGGCAAAAAACATATTATTAGACAGTTCTTTAATTTTTAACCGTATTCAAAAACTGGCTGAGTTTAAGATATTAAACATTCAGATTTAAATATATTTCGGCAAGTCTCTTCGTCGTTTAAATTTAACGTTAAACTACACCTCATGAAGTACTTAACATAACAGAAAATAATATATTTGCAAAATCATTATAAACAATGCCAGCATTAAACATTGTGCAGTTAATATAAACTTAATCAATTATTTATATAAAACTTATATATATATATATATATATATATATATATATATATATATACATATATATATAAATTGTCAGTAAAATCTAAACATTACATAAGGTAACAAAGGTAACTAATTCAGTAGACGGGTTTCGACCTTATTATGATCTCTTCAAGTTCGTTCAACAATATATCGGGGATAGGATTCGAATGGGGACGCATAAGCATCGGAGTATCAGACTACCCAATACGCCACTCGTGCTTCATACTACATGAAATTCCTTTCAGGTGAAGCCTATTTGGTATCTCTTAGTACTTGCTGTTACATGTTTTCCATATTTAGTGTATACTGACAAAATATATGTAATAAAATTCCACCATAAACATTGAAATGTATACATATATTGAATTAAACTATTATAGCAGGATTTTATTATATATAATGTCAGTAGAAAATAAATGGTGTATAAAATAGAAAATGCAATTTAGCAAGTAAAATAAGATAACATACGCGTCTTAGTTAGCCGAGTGAATGTGTTTTTGGACTTTCAAAAGGACATGCCACAGCTCGAGACCCGGTCTGGGGATTGCTTAGGATAAATTGATAAGCGACTAGTAAAATAAAATCTTGTCAACTGGAAGAATTGCATTTGCTATTTTATGGCATTTTAGACTATATTGACAACGTAGATATTTATTAATTTCAACGTTTCAATGTACAAACTTCAAAAGAAATTTTACCTGCTATAAAAGCTATTTATACTGATTTTATAATAACGTATCTACAAACTAATATATATATATATATATATATATATATATATATATATATATAGTAGGGCAAAACCGAAGAAAAAGCTCATTCAATGCGCTACACAAGCCGCGTACTGCATGAAATTTTCAGTTACATACCATTAATTCATTCATGTTAAGTCTACTTGACATCGCTTGGACCTAAATTTCCATCTGAAAAATATTGGTCTCTAATTAAAGTACAGATGCCATGCGACCTGAGGAAGTGATATTGAATTAAAATTTAATCTATTTGTTTATATGCAAAATAATATAAAATAAAGAACTACAATCTTGTGATGTAGGGGACACTTTGCATGACTGGAAGAAATTATCAAAGATTTTATCAATAATTAGGAAGAAATAAGGTCAGTTCCAAGATAAAAATTTGTAACAAAAGTCAATGGTTTATTTTTTACTTGCAGTAAATATGTAGTCTTTCATATATATATATATATATATATATATATATATATATATATATATATATATATATATATGTCCACAAGGTTATTATAACGTTCTATTCATTTAATAGAATATATATTTATTGCTTACAATGACGGAATATTCTATTTATTTGGTAGAATATGGGCGCGTAATTATTTTACAAACTCCACACTGATTTGCAAGAACACAGGAATTTAAAAAAAATCGTTTAGAGAATGTGATTTTTTGAAATTAATATTTACTTTTTCTGTATTAACTTGAAACAAATTAAAACTTCAATTGAGATATTCCAGGGATTTCATTAAGTATAGAGAAGCCTCAGCTCCAAGTCTGTCGGTTTATTTCCGTATTCGTTCTGAATCAGCAAATATGGCTAAATTAGAAATGCAAAACAGAATAAGCATAATGGTTCCTAGCCTAGAAGTGCGACTTACCATTCATTCATCATTTATACTTATCCTACTTGTGTCTCGTTTTACCCTAGAAAACAGGGAGTTCGTCAAATAGAAATAAAGGTAAAGCCAGGTAAGTAATCAAATGCGGAAAAATTATTCGGCAGAAAAATGTAAATAACTTTGTGGGATAGATATAGTTAATGGAGTGAATTTTCCGACAATTACGCCTGTAAAGGCATACACAGGTCATAGAAATTGAGTATGTATCGAAACAGCACAATGCTTTATTGAATGAAACCTTTATTTTAAAAACTACCTTTTAGCGGCAATGCTTGTTTAATATTTAGTTTTCACTTATATGTCAAATATATTTGCTTCCAGTTTACAGTTTATAAAAAGCTCATTATACATCGCATAGAAGTGTCTTTTAAATTAGTTTACTGAAGAAATAAGACACAAATTACTTTTACCTAAATAGACAAAACTTTCCGCATATATATATATATATATATATATATATATATATATATATATATATATATATATAAATTGTCAAAAAAGGTAAATTGGAGAAACATAACTAAACTCCGTTAAGCAATGGACATTCAATTGCACAAGGTATTGCAAATGCACGAACAAATGCTTTGTAAATTCACAATTCCATACAACATATAAATTTTAATAAGATAAAGTTTGACACGGAGAACTACTATGTATACAATTGTATATTAAGTGTTGCGCACCTAGTAAAAAAATTATTTTAAATAGGACCAGAAGTATAAACCAAAGTTGGCAGGAACTGAATGTGTAATCTCATATTAACATTACTTACGCGCTAACTGGCAACTCATCAGTATGTGCCGCTATTACGCCGTATACCCACTATATATTTAGATGAGGATTGTGGGATAATTATTCGATATTTTCTTCTATACGAATGTGTATATCAGCATTAGTGGAGTTAAGTTCATATCAAGTTTTCGACATTGCGACTTTAAAGCCATCTTATTTTATATAATATTGAACGAGCCTGTAAATGGTATCAACACTGTGGTTGTGTAATCTTTACATGGTACCAACACTATGGTTGTCGATTAGGTACAGGGAACCAACACAATGGATGTAAAGATATGCTAAATTTCAACAAAATAGATATTTCGTTTTGATAAATTACTTAAAAAGAATTTGCGTTTGCGGTAGTCCGTAAAATATTGATTCCTTTACATTTCTAGGTGCACAGCTTGTTTTTGTATTTGACTAATGGGTTCTCAATGGTATCTTGATTCTGAAGCCGTCCTTATGTTGCTCATCTACATATATTTGTGAATTAAGATTTGCCAAATTTTTCCGAGCTTTCGGGGCTTCATTTCCAGTCCCATCTTCAGGATGGACATCATGGTCACTTTCCACAAGTTGTTTTTTCTGTGCGTATGTTGTCAAACCTGAAGATGGGACTGGAAATGAAGCCCGATGATTCCGAAACAAATCGCTTTATCTTTTATTTACAAAAAATTCAGGTCAAGCGATGTAAGGACGGCTTGAGAGTCACGGGGTCAGTGAGAACCCATCAATCTATCAAAAAAACAAGCTGTGCACATGGAAGTGCAAAGGATTCAAGATTTTACCGACCTACGAGTGTTATCAAAAGACCCGCAATTATCTATTGTGGTATGAGCTAGCAAATTGATATTTACATCTATCTATGAGCATATGTTACTCCAGAAATTCCATATTCACTTCTTTAAATCAAGTTTGCGAGCTTAAAGTAAGCACCAATCCCCTTGTATTTAACCAGTCGTTCGACGACTGCGGCAAGATGGCTCAGTGGTTAGATCACCAGGTTCCGAAGCAGACGTGGCCAGGTTCGAGTCCTGTCCGCGGCAAATTCTGGCCAGTACATGATGAGTTCCCAATAAGGACGAAACCGGTCTACTGGATGAATTGCCTTTTCTACACTATACAATTCTTAGTTTATACATGACATATGTAAGTAATTAATGGGTCAGGTGTTTATATCAAGACCGCAACCTTGATTATAATAATTGCTATCACCACCTGCGCAACCAATGTTCGTTTAATACCTTACTAGTTTAACAAACGAAACTTGCATAATTAGTTCCGTCGTGTTAAACTTGTGAGGTACATTGCAACTGATGAAGGCTATCGATAATTTTAGCCGAAATATTTTGGTAAAAGAATACTACTAGAACAATAAAAAATGCGTTAGTAAAAACGCAGATCAGGTAATTTCAACTAATCCAGGTTCGCAAAAACAATCTTCATTCAAGAAAGATATAGGATTTTAAATTTATCGTTCGACAAAAGCCACAAATTTAATTAACAAAAAGAAGGCCATAATCCTGAAGATCTACAGAAAGCCAGATATCTTGCTATGGAGTAAGAGATTTCAATTTCGAAAAATTATTTCGGATAATGTTAATAGCATGCGTTATTTGACACAAGTGACATTTCTGATATGATCGTCATTGATAATTTATTGATTAAAATTGGTCAATCTTCGCAAGAATTGCCAATTAATTTGTATCTAGCGAAATTAAATAACCGATCTTATAAAGCTGTAATCGAAATAAGCTTTGTCATTTTGTTACAAAAATATTCGTAATGATATTTCTACGTGTAGTTTCAAACACACAAAAATTAAGATTAAACGATGTAGAATAAAATTTTCTCGGATTGCACGCATAAGCTAATATATAAAGGCGCAAAATTGATTTTAAGTTTGTTCATGTTTCTTGTTTTATATTTGGAATTTTTTGAGTAGTTGAACTCGAAAATGAGAAAAATTATCTAATGATACCTTTGCTTTAGCCATAGCTAGAAAACGTTAGATATATAAGAGAAATTCTTTTTTATTTTACTTTTGTGCATTTACATGTAAAAATATTGGAATTTTACAAAATTAAGCTGGTCCAATTTTGGCAGGTGTAAATTAGTATAAGTTGAGCCTAAATTTAGTTTGATTAAAGGCATTAAAATTATGTACTGATATGTGAAATATGTTTAGCTGTTAAACATTTTTTTAGCGTTTCGTAATTTTTGTAATAGACAAATGTTTATTCATTGAGATTAGAGAGTATAAAGCAAAAGAAAAAAATGCATTTATGACAAATTCATTGCTCTACATAAGCGAAATTTCTATTCACTATTCAGACTTCTAAATTGCATGAATGTAGTTTTTAAGCGATTTTTATCTGAATAACTAACAAATGAGATTAATTTTGTATAATAAACATTGTTAAATATGACAATATATTTTCCTATGACAACTTTGTTATCATTTTTTTTATTTTTTACACAGATGGACAAAGAAACCGCAAGGCTCCGGTAAGTCATTATAATAATTGAATCATTGCATGTTTTTTGTACTAAAGACCGTTAATTTAATAATTTTAGAGTTATTAACATGTCGAAAAACTTCATTCACTAACACTTAACCAAATAAATTTTAATTTTCGTTTTATTGAAATTTCACTAAACCACGCTGTTATCTTCTTTTTAATTCGCGGTCCTTTTGTGGCAAAAACTATAATCAGATTCACAATGAGATACATTGTTAGTTTTTGTTGGTGGATTTGGTGTTCCGTTAGAATATAGAGCTCGGATTGTAAAAATCAACTGGCAGGATTGACCGATATATTATCAAAGGGGCAATAAAAAATCATTTAGATGAGTATTGGGAAACCTGACTATCGCAAAAGGAATGGGTAAAAGGGATTCAGAACTGGTAATTTTTTAGTTTTCCTGTGCAAGTGTCATTACTGCTGTGTAACTAGGTTATATTTGTGATCTGGTTATTCTTATATCGATGGTTTGCAGGTTTTCGCATTTTCGGCTATTAGGCGCAAATAAAATCTAACGATTATTGTACATATGTTACATTTTGTCCACTTGGTAACGAAGCATATGAACATATTGAATTTTTCATAGCTCAACTTGATGTAAAATTACGGGCACTGGCAACAAATTGATTGCTTATGCGCAAGACTGATGTGGAAACAATTGAAAACACCATATTCGTCATCATTGACAGCGACCGAAACTGCGAAAAAATATACAAATAATGCATTAATTTATTTACTCTACATCATTATCAAAGAAAGAACAACGTTGTGGCACGTCAGAAAAAATACGAGGGCAAATATACGTAAATAAATTTGCTAAAGGCAATACAAATTATAAAGACGTATTCGTTTCAAAAGTGAATATTTTTTTATAAATATTAAATTTATTGGTGGTGTATCGGAACATTAGGAGCAGGAAAAAATTTATTTTAAATGGAAGATATGCATAGCAACTTTATCTAAGATAGTTAGTTTTCAGTCACAAACTGGTTACGTTCAAGAAGAGCTCAAAAGAATGAGTAAATGAGCAGTGTTTATTGTCTGTTTATAAAAATAGATTATAATTTTATCAAATACCGCAAATTTTGTTTCATTAATTTTGATTGCCTCCTGCGCAATTAATCGTGCGTACGTGGCATCAATTTATCAATTGCGGCATAAGCTGCAAATAAAATCATAAGCGGGATTGGCGAGAAATTTAACAATCGACATTCCATTTTATTGCAATGTCTACGTTTATATTTAACTTTAAACACAAAATCTAAACAGGAAGCATATAAAAATACAGTTATATATTTTTATTTTATATAATTATGTATATAAAGTTATTTTTGAATCAAACATATGATATTTTGGTTTTTGCGATTTTCATCCCACAGGGACCGTAGTTTTTCTTTGGAGATGTAAAACTTTTATGTTAACTTTTCCATAATTAAAAAGACTAAAATTGAAAAACTCTGAAACTACGTGCGATTTCTTACATAGGTAGATACTGATTTGCAGCAGTAAGGCAAAGGTAAATACTGGGAATTTACAATAATTTAAAATTTTATATGAAGGCTACTATTCAAAATAAATTTCTGGATATTACAATGACTACAATTAGCCGTGAGCGCGCCAATGGCTCGATTTTTGGGTTGATTTGAATTCGAGAGTATAACGTCACAGAGTCAAAAGTTTTAATCTGTGGAGATCTGTGGAGAGTGCTAGAATTAATAATAAATAAAGAAATAAATATTATGTAAATTTTTTTACAGATGGTGATTTTATTCGCGCAAACACCCAAACTAAATATGTCATTTATAATAAATAAATTATGTTTCAAGCATAAATATGATTTATCAATCTTTGTTAGAAGAGCCGGTATGAATGTTAGCGTGAAAAAGAATACAGTAACCGACAAATTATGAAATATTAGAGTTCGACTCGATGAAACTGCTGTTGTGGACTCTGAAGGAATACACAGAAGAAATACAAATTATTTTCGTGAATATAATAAGGGTGGCAGAGCTCTATTAGTAGCACAAAATGCTTTTTCATTGTTTAAATAAGAATCGTCCAGTTATTTCAAGACATCATCTGAATCTAAGCATATGCTTTGACCACTATTATTTAAGAAGCCACAGCTGTGGCCTGACATAAGTGAGCTTATTTTGTGACTGATTTATCCTTTAGTGCAAGGTAAATTGACGATGTAATTATTTGGGAGACTACATAAAAACAACTGAATGCCAGGTGCAGATGATGTTGCCCAAAGCCGTAGAATTTTGTTTTAATTCTGGAATGGTAACGAAATATCGGAAAGTGAGGTTCCTTTGCCTTCCAGTTTCAGTCAATGGATGTATGACACTAGATTCAAAAGTATAATCTATCAAGGATTAATCAGTGCTTATTACTAGAAATCTATTTTGAAAGATTATTAGCACAATGAAATTCCGTGAATCATACCTCGCAGAGGTGGTGGTCACTTAACAACCCTTGTTTAAGCTAACAAATGTTTAAATACTGTTTCACCGGACGGATGTGGCAAATGTAGTTTTTCTACTAGTGAAAGCAGAATGCGGTGGGACGAATGCCAATTATGGTAGATGCTCAGATATTAGGATAAGAGCAGAAATAAAAAAACAAACCTACACCTTTCTCACTATGCAATCGGTATTCTCAAAATCAAGAAGCAACACTATACCGTTACGGAAAATTAATTTCTAGCAGTACAATGTGTCTGCAAATGGTTAGATATTTGTTCATTGTTTGGCGTATAAATGTATTTACCAATCACTGAAAGCCAGTCTATTTGCGGTCACTAGGTAATAAAATGAAACGAGTATATTGCGATGTTAATGATCTAATAGAATATGAAATAACGGTTAACCATCTAGCAGGTAAAGAAAATTTTGCAGCTAATATACTTAGCTGAATTTACGCTGATCGAGTATCAACACTCATCAAAAACATCAAAATTCAAAGCACCGATGCTATATAAAATATATTCAGGCAACTAAAATATGGTAAACACAATTCTGCAACATATAGAACTTTGACGATGCAAAATAAGCTACTAGTGCGAAAATCATTACATAGGTTTTTCAAGGGGTCCATACCAGCCGATCTGATCACTTTTGCATGAAGATCTTCAATATTCTGGCGTCCGACGCCTCATAGAATCGTTGCAGTCTTGGTTTTATTGTCCATGAATGACAAAAATGTATTCGTAACTACATTCATAATTTTACTACATACTAGTATTTTAAATTGCAGAAAAGAGAAATAGTCACCAGAGGAAATCCAATTCCGAATGTGGAATTGATGGATCCGCTGCATGTGACGAATTGCAGTGTGGCCTATTTCTTCGATAAATTGTGTGCAGCTTTAAAGCAACTAAGCACAATAATTTCTATGAGGTGCTTAAATAGGCGATGGATCACAACATGTCGTAACTGGTCAGAATCTGCAGTTTCAGTCGAAAGAATTTCAACAATGGCAAAGACCATTAATAAGAAGCATTTAAAGCGTGTTGCACGTCACCAACAGACTGACGTTACACCTGAGCAAGTGATCCGCTCGATGAAGATGTTACTACGATTTAGACTCTACGTGAGCCAAAACTAATGGTAGGAAAGATTGCATTTAGAAAAGCTGGCCATACAATTTACTGTATTATCTACTATAGAACTTGTTTGGCCACCACACCTCTGTCAGACGAAATCCTACTCACAAGGTGGCTAGTTTATTGCAATATTTAAGACATTCAAGAGGCTTAAAACGATTAACCCAAGCCATGTACGCCAACCAAGGTCTTTCCAATTTTTGTTAGTAGAACATGACTAATTTGTGACATAATTCGCCTAGATGAAGCATTCAATGTGATCATGGAGGGAATACGCATATGGAGTTCAACTCCTTTGAGCTTAATGCCTAACACACGTACGAACGACTAGCCCCCAAACTTGTGTTGATCTTACGGGTGACATGCATTCGCGCAAATAATTAATTTCATTACATTTATATAAACTGTAGTTATGCTACTGATAGATAATTTAAAAATTAAATTTTGAGCAATTCTGCCTCTTTAGAAATTAATAATGCATGATTTAAAAATTTTCCACAATACGAATAGCTTCAAAGTATGTGGCCCTCAAGATGTTTCTGTTGGCCTTCTGCTCTAGTGTAAAACTGAAGGTTTATGTTGACTTTACCGATCCAGGGGAAAATTACATCTTTCACACTGCATATCGTTCTCAATTTTAAAATGTGTAATAATAAAGAAGTATAACCTGTATAATTTAA
>JAQBSW010000451.1:0-203329 GCA_029291075.1 Eudiplozoon nipponicum
AGTCAAGATTCTAAAGAAAATGAATATAATAAAGCAATTAACGATTTAATGTCTAATGGCTATCCCAGACAATTAATTGAATCAATTATTAAAAGGGGAAGTTAACCAGAAACAGACGTATTATGGGCCAGAAAAGAAAACAGTCTACCTAAACATCCCATTTAAGAGGGATGCAGTTTCCCGAATGGCACAAAAGAAAGTTGAAGCAGCATTGACACGCACATTTAATGCAGCCAAACTACGAGTGTTATTTAGGGTAACACACTTGCCTTTACCAGCAATCAAAGAGAAACAGCCGTTAATGTCGATATCAAATATTATTTACCAATATACATGCGCAAGTTGTCGATCAACTTACGTAGGCCGATCGACCAGACGGTTAATTACTCGAATGAGAGAACATTGCAACTTGAACGCCTGTTTTAAATCAAATGGTGAATACACGTCTGCTATTGCGCAACACATCATCGAAACATCGCACGTATGTTCTCCAGACGTAGCATTCAAAGTAATTACTAAATGCAAAAACAAAAGGGAGCTAGCCACATACGAAGCCTTATGGATAAACAAATTGCAGCCGGATTTATGTAAGCAGAAGAAGCACGTACAAGCATTGAGCTTGAACTGGATGTGACGCACGCAATTTGATTGGTTTCTATTTTCCACACTCTCTCTATGTTCACATATTTCTATCTTGTTTTGCTTTCCAATTTATATATAAAGATATGTTCATGAGTAGATATTTGAGAAGACCATGAGAAAGAAAATTTTCTTATATCTGATAAAATTTCTTTTTGTTTTTGCACACAGGAAGGGAACAATGAATTTTATTAAAGCTCGCATTTCAAAAAAATCGTGAATACTTTAAATCTGGACAAAATACCCATTCTACGGTTGAATATTTCTACCGGCATACAGGCAGCGATTTAACTGCCAAGTCTGTGGACATTGAATAAAGCTCATAAAATAAGCTGTATTAATCATTCGAAAATTGTTTTCTAAACAAATGCATCACAGCCGCATAGCTTTGGACGAAATTTATGGAAACTTGGAGGCGGTAATATAGCATAACTTCACCAAAATTTGATAAATTGAAAAATTCAACGTAGTTTCATCAAACACATTTCCGTAAATCTAAATAACCTTTACTAAACTACTTTTACTGATCCCTCTAGCATGTTTGACGTTTGCAGTGGACTGGTGGGCGTTATGTAAAACCTTTTGTAAAATTGAATTTGCAGGTTCACGGAAAAGAATAAATAAATTTTATTTTAAATAGATCAACCAAGTATAGACGTTACAAATTATCCCTTTTCGCGCGTTTTGTCGCGAGGACATGAAAATTATACACCAGTGTGTTAAAATAATGTATTAAGTACATAAGCTAATAATTCTCTTTCAGAATTGCTTATTAAACGACCAATAAAATGGTGTATTTTATCACATATATGTATGCGTGTCGGGTTTTCAGGCTTTACATATTGGAGCACATGTACAAACGAATTGAATGTGCAAAATAGGTTTTTATTTCTTATTGGTACATTTTTAATATTAACCAAAGGTCAAAAAAGAAAACCCTCGAATTGTGACTTTAGCTGTGCGTAACAGATTGATGTTTCAAATTGAGGTTTGTTTTGATTAACCATCAGCAATTTAAAATATATAATTTCTTTTAAGAGTTAATAAATATATGTTTGAGAAAATCAGTAAAATGCAAGTTATTCTTCAAAAAGCCTAACCCAAGAAATTTTCTGAGCAGAAAATTTACATAACCAATGTTTACACAGAAAAGTATAAGGGTTAGTTTTCCTCTAGACCTCATCGTAAATGGAGTACAATTTTCTCTTTAAAGTCAATTTTTAAATCAAATGAACAATAATATTAAAATGCTTGTACAATCTAGAAAAAAACTTAAAATAAATTTTATTGTTTTTTCAAGATCATTTAGCAAATATTTGGAAGCAAATTTGCCTAGCTGTTGTCGATTTATTATTGCTTTTACTACTGTGTTTACTATTTTATGTTTTATATTACACATTATTATTAATTGACCAGTTCTACCTACATCACTCAAGATGCTGTATTTGTACCGGTAAACATGATAGAAATTTCAGGTATGTATACCGATTAATTCGTTTTAACTGGTTCAAATATAATCACTTCAAATAAATAAAACTTGGAGCTATTTTAAGCCATTCATTCACGCGAAACCTATACCTTTGAACAAATTGGCATTAGAAAAGATTGTTTAAATGATGCATATGTCTTATTTAAGTGGGTAAATAACCGTAAAATAAATTGTGCATTTTCTAAACATTTTTTCGAATAACCTGATCTGTGCTTCGACTAAAACGGGATTGCTTCCAATCAAATCATTTGATAGAAATATTGCTTTATTAGTTTGTTCCTAATATCTATGTTGCGTTGTGGACCGATGAAGGACAATGACAATGATGTCTGAATTATTTTTATCAGAGCAATTTACTGTGGGCAATTCTGTTTTAGTCACAACACAGATCAGGTAATTATGAAATATACAATCTCGTAAACTAGTCGGAATTATTTCAAATTATTTTCAAACATTATTTAAACCTTGTAGAAACATTTATGCTGTTGTGAAATATTTTCGAAAAATTAATCATAATCCCGTTTTGGTTTTCTATAATGAGTATCGAACTAGTTAAACAAGCATTGGTTGCCTTTTATACACTATACAATTCTTAGTTTATACTGACATATGTAAGTAATTAATGGGTCAGGTGTTAATAGCAAGATCGCAACCTTGATTAAAGTAAATGAGTATTTAACAAATCAAATGTTTCTGTTAAAATGTAATCTAGAAAAAAACAAGCGTTTTTTAATTTCATTGAATAAACTTCATTTAAAAATATAATTATAATTAATATCCCATATACCTTGAATACGTGTTCATATGCAAAAACTAATAAAATCTTAAAACAGTATATGCTATCTTCCATTACTGAATACTACTAAGATGAAAAATGTTACAAAACTGGCATAATTACCGAACAGAATGATTGAAATGCTCAATCCTATCAGTGGTTCAAAGGTTCGCTTAGATAAATCTATTCTTATTTTACACATTTCACGAAATTTCTATCTCTGTTCAAGATTGTTGTCAGAAACGTATAGAATGCCATCAATATTGCTTAAAGTTTCAGTACTAATACGACAAAATACATTTCAACTATTTAAAAACAACGTAAGGAAGATTGTGCTATGTAAAATATAATTAAATTTTGATGATGATGATGATGATGATATTGACCCTAACAATTTTGAAAACTAATTTTTAGACAAATTGAATTTTTGATATCTTGAGTTTACACTATTATGGCGTGCTCTGTATGAATGCGAAACAGTGTAACAGGAAGACGCGTTAGAAAATGATTTGTGGAATTATATTTTTTTAAATCATATATTTTTAGTGATGTGATAAAAATTAATACTCTATAGAATGCAAATTATTTAATTAGTATCTAAATAAGTAATTTTCAACTAAAATAATTTAATTTATCCTGCATTCAATTTAATGTCAATATTTGTTTCAAGCTGTTAGAAAAAATCAAATGGCATATACACCATGATAAATGATTAAGCATTTCTAAATGGCTACTTAAAATCTAGCCAATAAAACGCGCTATTTTAAAACGGATAGCGTACAACCGTAAAATTAAGGCTTTAAACTGGTTGAAACAACAAACTGCACCGTGCTATTTGCTAATCTATTAGGATGAATGCAGTTGTCAGCACAATTTCAACATAAATTGAACTGTGAAATTCTCTGAAATCTGGACAAAGTTCGCAAAGTTAAATTGTGGTCTTCTTTGTGCGACTGTGTGCGTGTGTGGTTTTTAGAAAGGCAAAGCCGTTATAGACCGCTATTTTTGAAAGGCAACTGGTATGTTGACAAAAATATTAAATTATCCTTTTAATGTATTGGCAATAAATTTCAAGAATAATACTTATCCTTTATTTAAGGAGTCCTTGATAAACGCAAAATAATATTACATTCATTTGAGTACATTATCTTTTATAAATTTCATGACGTGTCTTGCAGTTGGTTTTTACAATACCTTTATGAATGAGATATATACGTTAGCTGATATTTAAGATTATTTGAATAAGTGCTAATTTAATGGCAAAATTGGTGCGACAAGGGTTTCAACTTTTGTAGGCAATTTGCTGCATCTTCACAGTTTTGAGATCACTTATTTCATTTAGAGAACTGAAACCTTGCAATACAATTTCTATCAGATAGTTAGACCACCATGTCAACAAAAATAATAATGCAGCTGTTTACGCGGCTCATATGTAGATGAAATTAAGTTTATATGAAACTGAATCTGACATACCGCGAGTTGATCCTTATTCATCGGAAGCAAAAGAGATTTGGTTTTAGATGAATCTCTCGAGCCTCCGAAATCTAGCTTAATTTAAATATTCTTTACCCAGTAAATTGAGTAGGAATTTCTAGACTGTGCACTTCAAAAAAACAGACATAATTTACTTTAAATCGTATTCTGACCAAAATTGAAATTCGAAAATCACAATGGCGTTGCACTGGATCTAAAGGCTTGTCACACCTTATAGTTAACTGATCCGGATTGAATGCTGAGAGTAACATTGAACATAAATACATGTGTATTTCTAAAACCCAATTCGTTTAATAAAGTGTTATTGCATTACTCATTAATCTGCCGAGACCGAGTGGTATCGATTATTTTGATAAGAATGTTGTCTCGTCAATGTCAACTGTCATACTTTTATCAGAAAATTCTTAATAGACTTCGCAATTAAATACTAATGCTTATCTGAATGCACTTTTAGCCAATCTGCAGTCATATTGATCTTATAATTTAGGCTTGTGTACTTGAATAAGACTACAGAACGGTTTAAGTGTAATGTCATTTTGTTTTTAAAAAAAAAGTATTTATACATAAACATTTTTCAAGATCAATAATTTATGATATATTTTTCTTCCAAGACATTTCATCTGCGCAGTTATTCTCGAAAAAATGTTTACCAAAGCATTTTATTTCAACACATTATACGAAAATAATTTATTTATTAATATTAATTTTCGTGAAGAAATGACACAAATATTTCAACTTTTACTTAATTATTCTGTATTATATTCATTAAAACGATCGGCAAAATTTGTCTTTTGTTTAGGTTTAATATAAATTGTGTAAATGGGCACATATATCTATACCTTATTCAATACTAATGCAAATATAGTAAATCATAAATGTATATTAAGGACATTTTTATGTATTGTAGCTTAAAATGGGCATAATGCGATAGACGCGAGAATACAAATTACGCTTCCTGCAAACGAAAAGTCAAATATGTAATTTAGGGCGCATGCAATAATGGCTCAGTGGAATATATATATATATATATATATATATATATATATATATATATATATATATATATATATATATATAGAAAGAAACAAATATAAGAGCTATTTAGACTAAACTCAGATGGGGGTAGACCAACAGATACTTAGCAAATGTTATACGCTAACCCAAGTAGAGTTCCGTGTTTTTTATAGCAAAAATGACTAGAGGTTGTGTAATTTGCACGTGAATTAAACACATGTAGGCAAATTGTTGGATCAATGATGCTCTGCATGCATTTGTTTGCTTTTTGGTTATTTAGCATGTAATGTATGCTTTTAATCGAAATAAATACGCAATTCTTTATAAATTTACTATATAAAATATTATATATTCCAACTGTGTTAAATGTAACTTGCTTTTATCGAACTTTGTTCTATGAACCTAAGTGTGTAATAAATGTATGCTTCGATATACGAGGTGTATTTCAATCCGGATATTTTTATATTTAAAATTAAACCTCGTCAGAATTAAGTACTATTGTAATCAATAATTTTTTTTCAAATTAGAAAAAGAAGACGTCGGTGATAACGCTTCAACAAATCAAATGATATTCTAATAATACAAACGGATATACAGATTTGCCAAGTATCAAAGAGATTCTTTACTCTAAACTAAATGCTACAAACTTTATGATTTCAATATTTCAACTTGGAGACTAGCAACAATTTTTGGCAAATCAATTATAATTGTTTTGATCGCACTAATCCTTGTCTTCTAAAAGTATTTCGAGACAGTATTCTATTATTTGTAAATAAAAATTCCAAATTAGCTAGTATTCTAAATATCATTGCAAACAACTTTTGCCCGTGTGTTATAGACACTGGTGACTTAAAGATATTCAACACAAGAAAATCAAAGTAATGGTGACTTTCGTAGTATGCAAATGCGTTTACTTCGACTTTTGTAATATAGAGTCAAACAAAAATCAATGATTAATTTAATTCTCATTAAAAATAACCAATCTCTTTAATGTTTTACTACACATATATTATTACAAATTTTGTATATTAATCATATAACTAACTTGAAGATCAACTAGTAGTATGGGTTCTGCTTCTAATAAGGAATAATTTTTGAGCAAAACACAAACTCTTTTTCAAATTTCAAGCTTTATGTTATTATTATATATATATATATATATATATATATATATATATATATATATATATATTTCTAATTAGGTGTAAAAACACATTAAAAACAAAGTGGATAATGACAATTTTATTTCGAAAATATTCTCGAAATAAATGGCCATTACCCACTTTGTTAGTAATTTGTTTTTCTTCCCTAATTATAAATCTACTGTGTAATATTCGAAGGTATTGGACATTATATATATATATATATATATATATATATATATATATATATATATATATATATATATATATGACACATTGAATAATCAAATTTAGGCTTACTGTGTATAATGGCCAGTTTTACTCTAAAATACATATCAATAATTTTTAATCTTGAGATATATCCATTTTAGGATTTTATTTGATTAAGTGAACGAAAACTAGTCTGTGTTCCAGTTTTATTTGTATTTCTTTGCTGTAGTAGAATGATTGTTTATAATTAATCATGTGTTGATTTGTGAGTGGGTATAGATGTGTGTCTGTAGGCTTTTAAGGACCATCTTTATATTATCGCGTTGCCTTTCTTGTTGCATTGTCATTGCGTTTATTTTGTCGCTATGGTAACCGTTCAGGTTGCGCAATTGCACTGTTATTTGCCCAAGTTGTAGTGAAATGTGTTAATGAAAACTGAGATGCTGTGTGCATAATTTTTTTCAATTTCAGATTTCTACCAACCCGATCAAATGTCTGATGATATCCACCCACTGAGATTTCGGTTCACCCGGTAAATAATTATTGTTGTTAGCTCATCTGAATATTGGTTAGTTCAGTAAATAAAGCATTGATGGAGCATATGAATCTTTAGGCCGGGAATGTTTTGTTTAATATAAAGCCTTCGTATATGTGCAATCATTTCCCGACTGCTTATTACGAACTGAGAAATACCTTACATTAGCTGTGAGATATATTTAAAATGGTTTTTTCGAAGTGGCTTAATGCCCGCACATACCCATAAATTTTATAATTTATTTAAGCGATATATTTTTTATTTTGTATATTTATTGGGTTTTCATGCATTCAATTGATATGCTACCGCAGACATAAAACAATTTTAAAATAAGTTTTATTTGGAGAGAATTTTCAACTGAGGCATGGTTTCCAATTTCATAATTCTCTGTGAGCTGTATGTGATGCTAAACTGTGCACTATGGAAATTCGATTTAATTGTTATTCTTCACTTGATGGTAAGTTTAGGAAAACATTTTTTATGGTATGCTTTATAGCACGAATCGGAAGTGGCTTGATGATTACATCTACAAGACACTCATTAATACCTTTCATTTGCAAAATATTTCCACAGGTAGCATATTTCCTCGAAGATCTTTTATTTGGAGCACATATTCCTCACGCATTTTACTCGGTGGTTAACTATGTTTATTTTGTGTGATTTCGGGCCAAGACAGTGTAATTGGATTTATTGACTGGTTAAAGTAGATTTAATAAGTACATGTAGTATTGAATCATTTTATTCTCCTCGAGTGTGTTAAATGTCCCAGAAGAGTAGGATGTTTATTTCACCTATCTCGAAATTAAATTAATGTGTGTATCATCTTCATTGTTATTGCCAAATTTAGGTGCATCTGCTGCTTCTTTAATGAACGATATATCACCTGCATAGCTTTTGCAAACAGTGCACTTGTCGATTTTGTTTTTCAGGCTCGTTTGCTCAAGAAGATGCAAACATATTTCCGCCAACAGAGGTGTAATGCCGATTCTCAAATCCACACCACGAAACTTTCGAGTATTTAAATTTAAGTGTACATGAGGTCATTGAGGTCATTAATGTCCATGCGATAAATTCGAAGCTCGTTTTAAACTATGTCACAAAATATAGTAGTCTTTCCAAAAGGAATGTTCGTAAAAATGAATGAATTATGAAATAGGGTCATTTTTATCTCTTAGATGTTTCCCTTACGTTCAAATATTAGCTCGAAGTTGTTCTAGGTGATGTTTGTATCTATTAAATTTCGTAGTGGATGAAGTAGTTCGCAGAGAATCTTTATTGGTGTATCTTTGGATCCGGTAATAGTTGAACAAACAGACCGAACCTCAGGAGCTTTTATCTATGATGAACATGCTATTGTTTACTCAACATTTTCCTACAAAATATAATTTGCAATATGCAATGCCATTGGACATTATATATATATATATATATATATATATATATATATATATATATATATATATATATATTTGTGTGTGCGTGTGTGTATATTGGTAGTTATTTAATAGATATAAAGCAAATATATATGTAGTCTTGACAATTTGCTTATTTTGAACAGAAGATTTATAATTTAGGTGGACACTTGCATACTGACTGAAAATTTACATCATAATAAAATTAGGATAATAGATAAATTATATTTAAATATTGAGTCGCAAATTTCAAATAGGTCTGTATTGTCATTAAATAAAATTACAAAAACAATTCGAGTCCTTAATCTTGTGTTTTCTTTTTTTTGTTTTTTGCTAAATTACATTACATATCAGTTTGTTGACATATATATGTATTACCCCGAAAATGTTTTGTTTTTCGATGCGTAAAATCACCAATTTGTATATTTTTAATTGAATCGAGGTAGGAAACGTTATTTGATACTCTAAATAATTTTCAAATGAAGCAAAAGCTACAAAAGGTCAACATAATGGTATTTAAATTTTTCGGTGTCGAATGTGACATTCCAGTTATCAGCTTACAAAAGAAAGTATCTACAGTTTAGCGATAAGCCTAACCAGATTCAGCACTATTGTCATCCACAAAAGAAGAGAATGATAGCGTTTTTCTGAAATTGTATCCATTAACAGTGTAGAAAAAAACAATTACACAATGTGAAATATAATAAGGTGAGATTTAAATGTCAGAGTAATTTGAAGCTAGTCAGGTTCGACATCTGAAAGCGGAAATGTGATTAACACCACACGTTCCACATGTTGCATAATAACTAAGGCCACAAACCATTCAGCCCACCAATCATTCATTGACACAGTTAACAAACCTTAGTAAAACACGTAAGCACCAAGGCACGAAAATCGTATCAACACTGAATGTATGAATATCAAGTTTTTAAGCGTGGTTTCCTTCCAAAATTTATTCCACGCAAGTTAATAAATGTAAATGTTTGCAAGCAACTCTTAATAACTTTATGTTTACCGTATTCAAACAGATATAATAATGTTGTGATAATTTAAATTTTCTTACTTATTATACTTTCTATACACGGGTTTTTTATTATTGAAATATGTAATTGATCTGGGAATTAAAATTCATATATCAAAACATTTAAATGATCATTCCCGTGCATATAAATTCTTCTTTGATAATATAATATATTTAAAGTTGAACCATTTAACTTAAAAACATATATGTAGTTGAACCAACTTTTATTTTAATTGAATTGTCTTGGAGCTTTAAACCATTTAACCGCATATTTACCTATTTAATTAACGAGCTCAAATTCTGTCATAACACAAATTGGGTAAGAATTTAAAAATATTTACTTAAAGTAAACTCGCAGGAAATTTTATCATTTATTTGTTTTTAGAAGTAAACGATAATTGCATAAGATAGAAAATACGAATCATCAAGTAGACTGGTTGAGATTTCACTGAATACTCATCAGATGTTTACCAGAATCGCTGAGTTCAGTGTTCGAACCAAAGTACATTTTGTTAAGTCTTTCATTACAATCACTACTTCACTGAAGACGCGCAATAAATTAAACTTGCAGTTATTTTCTAACTTATATTTTACTCCATGTTCAACTTTTCACAAGTTCATGCCCACAAATATTGTGAATTTTATTATTTATATTTTTGTTTATTATTATTATTATTATTATTATTATTATTATTATTATTTTATTAGAATTAAAATTATTATTACTTTTAATACTATTATCATTAGTAGTAGTAGTAACAGCAGTAGAGATATAGTTGTTGCTGTTTTTGTTGTATAATCAACGGTGTTAGTTCATGTATATATTGGAGCAAAAAATTAATATTTTGTATTTATTTCACTTTAGGTATTTTAATTGAAAATAGTTCAATTTATGTTCTTTGCCATTAACTCTTAGTATATGCTCTAGACGAACAAAGAAAGACCGCAATATTTGCAAAGAATAGTGAATTTATGCACGAGAGAACAGTCATTCTCGATAAATAACATAGAATAATAAAGAGAGTTTTTTTCAGAAACGGAAAAGAAAAAAATGCTCAATTTTAAATTACTACAGGCCAAATGATCTTGATAATAATAACCATACAGAAAATTCCCAACTGACGAAGTAACAATATTTTTGCCCTTCATTCCATAAAAGTGCTTTTCAAACAAACAGAATTAATTCTATTCATGTACTTCAAAACTGAAGAATATTCAATACCACTCTCTTTCATCTTTTATTTACTGTTATTCAAAGCAATGCTTGTAAAATTTTCGAAAGTTTTATGCAAAGTTCTGTCGGAAACCAAGAGATGATTTAACCCGGCAACATGTTCCATGCCAGCTAATTTACTAGCTTTATCATTCTGGTACATAGCTCTTGGGTTCAATAGGCTAAAACGCCAACGGACTTGTTTTAAAGAAATACGTGTAGTCAGTATCTTTTTATAATAGCAGAATAATTCGGAAAGGTTTCTAAACAAGGTTCGATGTTATGAAATGTTAAATAGAATTGGATAGTTGTGGCCTAAACTGAGTTGCGCTAGCTCTGCTCAAATAACTGTATTAATCAATAGCGAACATAAATTTAGACGGATTAACCTAACAACTTCACAAGTTCAGGTGGCAAATACGTAATTAGTAGTAAAAACATATAAAATTGCGCTTATATTTACTAGCTCATGCAACAAACCCCCAGGCATTCCTATAATTGCTAATTGTGCTTTTCATAATTTTCGTTATTATTTAGGCAAATGCTTATGTAAACGGGTCGTGACGCATGTCATCCCAAACAATGAAGATACACTAAGCCTTTCAGTTGGGATGTCTAGCAATTTCAACGCAGTCAAACTGATATATATATATATATATATATATATATATATATATATATATATATATATATATTAAATTACCTGTTTTTGATAAAATCGTAAAAATAGAAAGTCATAATTTGACGGTGATAACCTCAATTTTTGAAGCTCTTTATTTGCAGGGAATTAGTTATGTTAAATTTATAGCTTTTAAAGGAACATACGCAACAGCACAGCTAACAATCAACATTTGTTTTTATATTTCAGAATAAACCTTTGATACGTTAAAATTAAAGTTTAAATTTGGTTTTTTTAATCCGTAAAAAAATCGTGTTAGTTTTTCAACATGGTATCTAACGGTTAAGCGACTCCCTGATATTAATTAATTTCAATGAATGTAAATATCTTCTAACCTGGCACGATGTATTTGAAAATGTCTTAACTGTTTAAGATATTGTGGAAACAATTTTTAAAAGTCAGAATTTATTTGGATACATAAAGAGTGATCGAATTATACAATTTTGTTTTCAACACTCTTGTATACATTGATTTTTAATCGATATATGACTTTTATAAAGCGAAATGTATATATAAATGATGAAAGAGAGGAAGAAAGTTTGAAATACGTCTAATTTAAATAGATTTCTAGTAAAATTGTTGGTTTGAAGTTTTAGTGTTGCACAATTTAAAAAAAGAACACGCATTAGATCAAAATAGTCGTGCATACAAAATGCCGTGGGCCAAAATATCTTTCGGGAAATTGTACATAACAAACACAAATTAAAAGCTTTATTTAATAAATCATTCATAGACAAAATCTAACATCTTGCTTCAAACATAGAAGGGCTTAGGTATGTGAGCAATTTAAAAAATTCTCATTTCGACTCGTTCAAAAAACTGAGTCTATTACAACTTCCAACAGTTTAAATATAGACCACGTGGTAATGAACGAATTTCACCAAAAAATTATGTTATAATTTTGAACCAATATAAATTGCTCCATCATCCTAGTTCTGATTCGTCCTTTTTAGTCTGAATTCTATAATGTTGGCTCATTTCCCTCCTATATCAGTACAACTCCACGTATTTTGCCAAAATTACTGTCTTCCAGATTCCATGACAATTTCATGACAAAAGTGGACTTTATTAATAATCAAGAGACCTACACGGAAAAACATAACAAAGGTTGCGATTTGATATAAACACGTGACCCTTTATGAGCATACATTTGTCAGTATAAATTAAGCCTTGTATAGTTTTGAAAAAGCAATTCATACAATAGACCGGTTTCGTCCATAATTGGTATCTCATAAAGCACTGTTCAGAATTTGCCGCGGGCAGGGTTCGAACCTGGGTGCGTCTGCTTCGGAATCTCGTACTCTAACCACTGAATCAGAAGTGCCACGGTTGGAGAGCTGCCAAGGGAAAATTGTGAACAGCACGTGATTAATTGCCAATAAATACGAAACCAGTCTACTGGATGAATTACCTCTTCAACACTCCACAATTCTTAGGTATTATTAACAAGGGTATGCAAATAAACTGTCTGGGGTTTATATCAAGATCGCAACCTTGATTATATTAATTGTCATCATCGCCGTCGCAACCAATGTTCGCTTGATCATATAAACGGCAAAACATAGTTGGTTTATACCACCTAATCGTTTAACTTTTGCAGGCAATAATTCTCAATAAACCGTGTATGTTTGCAGACTGTATGCTTGACAGTTACTACGGCCATAAATGAACAGTTCACATAAATCTACCGAAAATTATATACACATTTCCATCGTAATTAGCCTCCTACGCTATTAAACCCACATGGGAGTTTTAACTTTAGTAATTTAATAAAAGCACATAAAAGTATATAAATATCATATGATGATTATTATTTATATAGAAAGTCGGTAGTATGTATCTGCACTACAGTTAAGATCATTAAGCCTGACAATCAGCCACGTTCAGATGCAAATCTACGATCGTTTTTTGTAAAAGACGACCGACCAATGCCTTAGAGGTCTGCCTTGACTATCTACAATTAACAAAAACTTTAAAAAAACATTTATTAACCTGTATAAACTTTAGATGAAATGCATTTAATATTACGCGGTAGCACATTCGCTCCGTCTTGTCAACTAGTTTTACTGGAGATATGAAAGAAAGGAAACCTTATTTTGAGGGAGAAATTCAGTTCGCATTAAAAAAAACTACGGAAATATATACATATATATATATATATATATATATATATATATATATATATATATATATTATTCCTATGTAAACTGTGCTTATTTATATTTTGTAATCATTTTAAAAACTAAAATTACATGAGAATTTTAAATGCTGATTCCTCTACGACTTGTTCATAAGAATACCTCTGTAAGCAATATACAAGTAAAAGAGTGTAGAACGGAAAATTTTACTTCAGGACAAAAAATATATAAACGCGCATGAAAGCCAGATTATTCCAAACCTATTTATCGAATGAAACAGCCAGGAATCTATGATGCAATGCGATATGTCAGTTTCTGTAATGCACAATCAAATGGCGCTATTTAACAATAATTGTTTGCGCGGGTGGTGGTAACAATTCTTTAAATCAAGTTTGCGAGCTTGATGTAAACACCAATCCCATTGTATTTAACCAGTCGTCGAACAACATAACAAAACTACCGAGGTAGTTTTGTTATGTTGTTCGACGACTGGTTAAATAAAATGGCGCTATTGTTGCCCAATAGTTAGCTTCTGTTAGTTAGTCAACAAAAAGCGCCTTAACTTTATGCAATATTTATTCATATTTTTTTCCGAAAAACAGAGATAACATTGGAAGTTCGTTCTCTCGTTTAAAGAAGAGGTTCAATGTTTTTACACTATCTATGTAATAAAATAATATCACTGTTAATAATAATTCCACAAAAGGAGATCAAAGAAGACATAAATTAAACAAAAACATTTTTATTATATCAACAGTGAAGATTAAATAATGTATAAGCATGATTTGTCATCCACAATTTAAACAAGGATGACAAGTTAAATATCAATAAGCACAGTTAATGCAAAATAGATAAAGACGGCTAGTGCAGATAACTTTGATAACACTGCTGTGTGTAAAATTCGATTGCTTGTCACGTGAATATGTCGATTAGTTCCGAATTAACAAAGGTGGAAACGTGGCCCATAGTCCACCTTATTTTAAATTATTAATGGCATGTGAGCAAATTTAAAAAGTTGCAATATTAAATTAAATTAAAATTAATTATGAATGCTCCATAAATAAACTTGTACAAGAGTATGACTTAATTATCAATACTACAGAGTGTAAATGTAACTCCAAATTTTAAAATAAAGACGGCTTATCTTAAGGCCAGGATTATAAAACCCACAGCTTAAAAGACAAATCAGCTCACGTTATGAAGATTAAATATAATAGGACCCAGTTTTTTTTTAATTAACACAGGAAATGACAAGTATAGTCAAGAAAAAAATCAGTTATCATTCCGACAGGCTAGTATATATTTCTCACATAAGGAAAATACTTGTCAATGAATCAATGGACTTATGTATTAATCCATATTTCTTATTTGTATCGCAATGATGTTAGCTTTAATCTGAACATGGCTAGAGCCCTCATTCATAGCGTATTCAAAAATTGCAGATTTGTGTTGGTTACCAAGATCAAGTTGGTGAAGCTTTCTTCGTTGCAGACAACACAAATTATAAAGTATCGGCTTAGTTTCAACAAAGTTGCTAGTAAATAAGGAATCGGAGAACAAATCTAGAATCAGCTAATGGCTGCGCGATTAAGCCACAAGATGAATTGTATAGCACACATCGCGGCCTTGAGTTCGCGATGAGTTCTCCATGCCGGTCTCAGGCGTCGTTTCTCGTCATCAGAATGATTTTTTTATAACAATACAGGTAGCTGTTCATATAAAATACATAATTCCTTTACGGGCGCCATTCCAATACTCTTCTCTCATTCCTAGAATGTGTGTTATGTTGCTTTAATATCAATGCAATTTAATATTTCCTTTACTTAAAATAAATCCAGTCAAAGAAAAGACAGATGACATGAGAGACAGAAAAGTTGATTATATGAGTAATAGAGTTTCATTTTTTTATAATCATAAAATATTTTCTATAATATAACCAAAGACGACACTGTTAATCGCGCTGAGCACAATTTATGTATGATAAATCATAGTGGCTAGTGTACCTGACGTAAATGACAAGTGTTGTGTCGTAAATCGTTGCTGCTTGTCACGTGCACATGGAGACAAAACATGCTTCAAAACGCCACGGTATCAATATTAAATTAAATCAATGGTAAATTATACATGCTAGATTAATAGACAAGCACGATAATATGACTGATTTGGGCAGTGCTAATGTTAGATAAATAACACGGTAAAGAAGAAACTACAGAGGTGGCCATGGTGATACATAAACCATGTAAAGAAAATCTTTCCAATGAGAGGAGGCTTTCACTCATAAAACGAACAAAATGTATGCTGATTGTATTTGTGCAAAGCTTGTATAAAGAATGAAATCTCAGATATAAGCGACTTCACAAAATTCAATGAAGTTAAAAGGAGCTCAGATTTACGTACTCCATCTCAATATAAAATTCGCGTGCAGATGGCAAACATAGCAGGTTTTAAAATGACAAATTTTTTTGCGCTGATAATTTGTATCAACACTTAATTTAAAGTAATGACAAGTAAATTATATTTTTCATTATATCTATTTGAACTTGTTGGTTATATACGTTAAATCTAACAAGGTTTTGTATTTTTTATGCATATTTTCTGCTAAATACCATGTAAATATATTCAAATCACTTGCAGAATATATTGGAATCAGAGCATGGACTTAAAAAGCACCAGATAATTCATAATAAAAAATATTTCTATAGTTATCAAACTAAATGAAAAGCCAATCTAAAATTTCTTCCAACTAATTTGAATTTATTAAAAAAAATTGTAATAAAATTTATGTTTCTCGAGAAGATAACTTTTGGTGTATTAAATTTCTGTAATCAAAATGCAAAAGATGTGTGAATAAAATAATACAAATTATATAACTATTGCGAAGTTCTATATTGTCAATTTTATCTTATTGTTCTCTGTAACGAAAATTCATCCTTGAAAAATTTAAATTAATTATTTATTCTTTGTTACGAACAAATATTTAAAGAGTAAATTTATTAATTTTTAGACAGAATTCATGTTATACATGAGAAGATTATCGTGTTCGGTTTTAATGTGATGCCTTGATTATAATTGTTTCAATGAAGAAAACTAATCACATTTTGTTCATGCGAAAAAGCTTAACATATTCCCATTATTTATCACATAATATATTTTGCGAATATATTTTTATTTCATTGAAAACTTTTTCAATCCGATAAATAGTTGGTTACTAAGTGATCCATATCGCCAATGTTAGCATATATCTTATTATATACCATTTCGAGAGTATATCAGTGAAGCAAGATATTATTAGGTGTTTCTACAATAGACGCAATTTTTATAAAATCGTTTCGTGTTTAATAGCAGGTTGCAGCCACAATTAATGCGTAATCAATTTTCAAAAAATTCACGAGCCATCAGTTTAACATCAGAATGTGTGTGCTACTATAAGTATGTTTATGGTAAAATGAGAACAGAACCAATCACTTAAAAGCAACCCAGTCATTGCAGAATTTACAGACATGCGCCGGGTAATAACTAACGAAGATTTTCAGTTTTTTACCAGAAAAAAAACAAGAAAGTTAATTTAAATTCAAATGATGCTGAATATGATAAATAAAATATTAACCTAATGTATAATGTCTACCATGAGCAACTGATTGGGTCAATTGTTAAAAAGTTACGTTAAAGAGAAACATGCGAGAGTACAAACATAGCAAAATGCGATCTACCTAATCATTATATCTATAAATTAAGAATTATTTTATAATTTATAATAGTATAATTTAGGTCAAACTACATATGATCTTTCAAATAAATTGAAATACCTTATTTGCGCAATTAACCATGCAGATTTGAGGCCTTATCACAAATTATATATATGTATGAAGACGCAATATAGTAATCAAAATACAACAAAGCACTCAAACTAGCGTTAAAAAAAGATGAAATGTTACTGATAATAATAGAAATTAAGTATAGAATTAAGCAAACTAAAACATAGCAGTTAACACAATTCAACGAACTTTCAATGTGAAGAATAGCTTTACATATGTTGGAATTCCTTAATTTGGTTTCAAATAGCATATTCTCTATTAAGCATAATTATCTTCGAGATATTATAAAATGTAAAAAAAGATAATAATCCCAAATAAAACCTTAATTATTGCGTTATGTGCTCGGTATATAGGTAAGGAACACACAGCATTTATCATGCTCTTTGTCAGCCTATCAAACGAATAGACATAATAAAAATTTAAGAGATATTAATGATCATATACTTTTCTGATTTCAGCAAATTTAAGTTTGAAACAAACCTTGGCAAGAAATAAAAGTTCAATTTTTTCTGTAGCGTATAAACTCGGTTTCACGCATAATAATATGAAATTGAAAGCGGCTTAAACACGAGAATTTAATGCCACTATATTATGCATATATATATATATATATATATATATATATATATATATATATATATATATATAAATTCGCCATTCAATATATATATTCACGAACAAATAGCATGCACGTAGATTGAGTCTTAAACAGAAGAAATTACTGTGGAGCATTGGGCATTCTCCTACTTTAGATTTACTCCTTTATTATCTGCTGTTTGTTTTACTTTGCTAGATTATATTGATATTTTTAACTTTGTTGAACGAAATTACATTTTATTTTTTAGAATGAAACTAGTTCTATAAATATCAAGTACGCTCGCAATCCAAAATTAAATATTTACGATTAAAATAAGGTTTAGTGCCAACAACATGAAAATATCTTAAAGTCGATTGCAAAATCATCATTGCACGTACCGGTATAGTTGAGACGTGATAAATATTAATATTTTAGGTAGAAATAAATATTATTTTGTAATAGCATTCTAAATAATTGAATATTGAAAATCTGACAAAATCTAAATGAGTTGAAAAGGATCAAATTAATGTATAGTATCAGGCTACAAAAAAGCAATTGCCGAACAATTGTATTATCTGGATATGTAACTTTTAGTCTTGAAATGTTTAAATATACATTTTAACAAGTGACAATTAAGCGAACCGATTAATCCTAATATTTGACTTCGTTTTCGATACCTTTACTATGTGATAAATGGCTTATTATTTATTTCCTTTGGAATGAGTTCTTGTGTACATTAGTATAACATAAACGAAAAAAATACATCGTCCATTTTAACAAAAATAACATAAGACTAGTTTTTGCCATTAGTCAAAATTTGTAAATTTCTATGTTTTGGAGATTTAGATTTAATTTTATCCTCTTATATATGTATATACATTCTTAATATTGTACATCACATCTGATTATTACACAATATGATTTTAGGGAAATAACTTTAAACATTCATTAGTAACTATATATAGTATAATAACAATTACTGTCATGAATATACAACAATACAACTACAATATTTCACTTTTATATATTTGCTGGTTTGGCAATTGTTAAAGTCAATAAGAATTTGTTTTATTGTCAAATTTGTTATCATTTATTCACTACAAACAATCGTACGATTTCTTTAAATTTTTAAAAGTAATATTCTTAATCGGACTAGTTCTCATAAGCTTAATCAATTGGAAACCAATGATACACATATTTTGAAGATTGGCACTGTCTCTTTAAACATTCAGGAAATAAATCTCGATTTATGTTGAATAAGTTTACCTTTGATAATTCACTAAGTGGTTGTCAAAATTATGTATAATATATATGTGCAATTATATATATATATATATATATATATATATATATAATAACTGAACTTAACTTTATATACTCTTAATTATTACACAAAAAAGACTACAAAAAAATGAAATTAAATTTAGTGTCAGTAATAAATCTAACATATTTCTACTTTTTTACCTTTAAAATCCAAATAGGTTAATTTATCAGTCCATATGAATATACGCCTAGTTGCCTGTTGTTTTTTAGTATATCTTGGATTTTATTTAAATGGCGTAGTTGTGGATTTATTTTAATTTAGTTATTATCTAACTGTTCGATTTTTTCCCGTGTGCATGCCTGCGATCAGGTTACTGTTAATTAGAAGCACATCTTCCCAACGCACGCACAAAGCCACAAAAAAGTCAACACAAAATTAGGCGAAACACACTCATATGACCATGGACTATTAACGTAAGTGAAATATTTTATATTTTTGTCATTTACACTCTCTATTGGATGGAAATCAGTTACTATTATAGATGAAAAAGCAATTTTGTGATTATTCGAATGAACAAAATAAATTTGTTGAATTATCCTCATTCCAAAACGTTTTACCAGTTTTATTAGCATTGATATCAATTAAAATGCCTTATTCGTGCTTTAAACGAAGCACACACACACATACACACACACACATTTCATATGTGGAAATAGATATATTTTTGAATTTTGTTATTGCCCATTTAAATATAACTACATTACAGCAACACTTATGTTACAAATTGATTTTGCAAAATAAATTTCAATGAATATATTTAGTTTTCATTGCAGTTATATTTCAAATGCTGTAGTTTAGAGTGGTTTGGTGTGTGGGTTGATGTGCTATTCTACGTATCTAGTTGAATGTTGCGGACTTGATATGCACACTAATCCCATTTTAGAAGAATTTTTCAAAATAATCCAATTATTGTTCGCAGAAGGAAAGGAAATTTATCCTGTAGACTTGCTTCGTCCCTTTGGAGAACACAATTTAAGAATTGTCTAGTAACTGCCCCAGATTGAGCGAAATGGGACACGACTGCTTCGGAGATGCTGACTGTAACCGATGCGCCACCCTGCCGCACGGAACATACAATTATCGGTTTTGTACTGAATAATGTATTTTGCTAACTTTCCTCAAGTGCAGCCTATATGACATCTGTTTAGATTATAAGTTCTAACTAGCTACACAAAATCTGTCATTACAGTACAAACATCACGCTAACTGGTTAAGCGCTATTAAACTGAACATTTTCATAATTAAACGATTGTTGACTGCGCGGGCGGTGAAAAAAAAATTTCAATCAAAGTTACAAACTGAAGGTCTAAAGAGATACCATATTGGTTTCACCTGACGGAAATGTTAACAAAAATTTTGAGTTAGTACATTATTGAAAATTGAGTTTAGCGTGCAGCAAGGTGGCTTACTAGTTACAGTTACACAACTGCAAAGCAAGCGTGTCCAGGTTTAAGTTCTTTCCACGGAAATTTCTTGGGAGTACTTAAAGTGTTTCCAATAAGGACGAAACCGGTCTACAGAATGAGCTACCTTTTCTACAATATAAGATGCTTGATTTATACTGACAAGTGGGCCTAAATAGGGATATATGTATATATCAAAATCGCAAACTTTATTTAAATAAATAATATCGCCATCACCGCAATAAACAATCGCGTTATTATTCTAAATTCTGTTATTGGTGTTTCTTCGCTGAATCCTTGGACATATTTCAATGAGTTGCATATGCAATATTTGCCATAAAGTACTCAAAAACGTATATGAGTATAGAGCGTGTGTCGGATTTTCACAAAGTTGCATTGTTTCATTGGTAAATTCGGTTGTGCCTTACCGGATTGTGCCAATTAGGTAAATTTAACCACATTTTATGTTGGTACCAAGTTATACTTGTGAGTCTGTGACTCTATCCACTGTGCGAGCTTGCCGCGTTTTTCACTCAAATGGAATATATAAAAAACATGCTTTTTATTAGTCCTTTTAACGGGTGAAACATATTTGGAAACAATTAAGACAAACATCTAACCCGCCACCTCCGATTTTTTAATATATAAAAGACATACCATTTAGGTAAACTATGACGATTTGATATCTAATGAAAAGATTTAAAATAATACTTTTTATATATACTCAATCGACGAGAAATAAAATTCATTGTACCCTTCCTCTGTGCAAAAACAAAATGAAATTTTATCAGATATAAGAAATATAATTAAGAAATAAAATTACATTTGGTTGTTTTCGTTAATTTTCTGACAAGCCTTCTGTCTGCAAACATTTACCAACGTATTTAACGAGCTCGCTTTTTGAAGCAAATGTATTTTTTGTGAAATAACATTTGAAAAAATTAAAATTATATATGATGCACTGAATTTGAATGGTTTTCATTTCAATACTAATGACCTCATTGTGAGTGTCATGTCTGCATTTATTAGCTACTACGCGAGAAAACCTTAATAATTTTTCATTTAATTTATAAAATTGACGTGTTTGAAAAATGTTTTGTGCTACTCTTGTTCTACGCAGATCGAAAGATGAACCTCTTTTATAATACGATAAACATATCGATATGTCGTTGCATGCAGAGAATTTGATTGTCTGGTTACCATATCAATTTCAGCAGATGCTATTTATATATAAAGCGTTGATTGAGTTTTAATTAGGATGTATTAAGTGACTTTTATCACTATTTGAGCTGTTTGATTCTCGAACTAAATTCATTTTTTGTCAAACTTGTCGCATTGAATGTCTGTCGAGTAAATTGGAATTTTCTATGACTATCTTATTTGTATTGAGTGAGCACTGGTCATAGAAACGAACGTAGTTTGATGGTTATAAGGCATTGATGTTGATAATGTATTTAGCTGACTGCCTATTGTGAAGGCCAGTGGCTTATTTTGGTCATCTCTACGTTGTTAACGGCGCGTTTTATGTTTACAGTACCCTATTTTATTATCAAATGTGAAGTTTTCTCTTTTAATATTACTTGGCGATGCGATTGAGTGTTGAAATGCCTGTACTGAAACGAATAATATGCCGTTTATACTTTGGATTAAAATGAATCAACTAAAATGAATGTCGTGGCTGAGATATCCTCGTGATTTCAAGCATTTCTTTAGTTTTCTTGTAATATTGCATGCAGACTTCCGGTTTGTCTTCATATGGCAAAGTGCCATTCGTACTGTCGGCATGCTTTTCTGATTTTAATATACGCTGGGGCAATGATGGATTCTACAAAGAATTGGCATCTGCAATCACATCTGATAAGTTATTTCGAACGTCTGCTTCGTAGTGTATTCTGGATGTTGTCTATTGCATAGATAGTTAAAATATTAAGCTATGCGAGATTTGACACAAAGGTGTTATTAATGCTTTGTGGCGAACTGCATAACAAAAGTCATTTTCTATAGAAAGATTTTCACAATCAGATGACGTCGAATTTATTCAATAGATGTATAATAGTTTGAAATTAAAAAGTTTACTATTTTGTTTTTAACCACTCGCAGAACGAAAATGTCCTAATTTAAATGCAACATCTAGTATTAATTAGAACTTAAATATGAGCACATGTACTATAAATCAGTTGTTTCTAACATCGATAAAGTAATATTAAAAAAAACTAAATACTACAGTTAAATACTGTTTGTTGCGAAGTACTAATATATATGCAAGTATGTGTTAGGTTTTGCGAACCTAGTAACAAATTAGTTCAGTTGTGACCAGAAGGATAAACCAAAGGCAGCATGAACGGAAAGTATAATCTCATGCACATTCGTTTCGTGCTTACTGGCGACTCATCAGTAGGAGCCGGTATTACGCCCTTAACCACTATATATTCGGTAGAAGAATGTGGAATAATAGGACGGTACAATCTCCTAGACGAATGTGTAACCCTGTAATAGTGAAGCTAACATAATCTGAAGTCAACGACAATACGACTTCAATGCTAACTCACACTATATAAAATATATACCGAGTCTGTAAAGGATACTAACACTATGGCTATTGTGTTAGTAACTGATACCTTTATTAAATCGATGAGTACCGGACACTAACACTATGGTTTCCGAGTCGGTACATGATACCAACCTGATGGATGTAAATTTATGCTAAAGTGCAACAAACTAAATACTGTTTGAAAGCATCAATGAATATATTTAACTTTTCAAATTAACTTGGTGTTAAAATGCATTCCGTTAAATTAGGCTTAATTGGTTGTAACAATTCAAAGAATAATTTGAAGATAAAATAACTTCTAAGAGAGGTATAAGCTTTATTTTTTCGTAATCACGTATTTAGATTTAATTATTCAGAAGATAATGTTTTTAAAGCATTAACTTAAACTAATTACGCGTTTTTTATTTATCATGAAGTCATAAAGCCTATTTTCATATCTTAGATTAATATAAATTAAAATTATATTGCAAAGATTCTTTTTCCCGAAAAGCCAAAATTATATCGTATTTTCCGTTAGATTACTTCGAACTGTTCCATCCTGGTGGACCTTGGTTTGAAAACCTGCAGTTCCAGGTAATTAATCTAATGCTTTCTTGAAAATGAGTGTCCAGCAACGGCATTACTGAACTTATTCTTCTGTGGTTAAAAATTTCACCTATAGATTCTTCAATGGCTTATCATTTACTATGCATAAAATTCATTTTCAGACGGTATCCACATAATTCAAATTAAAGCGCCACAACATTGCGAGAAGTACACAAAACATGAATTCTACTGAATAGAAAAGATTGGTTAGTAAATAAAGCTCTTAGTCAATATCTACCTGTGCTCCGCTGGATGATCATGGCGAGCTTGGTCTTAATCTAATTAGGAATAATACACCGTGGCCTTAATTCAGTGGACTAAGTACTTCAAAGGTCATCATTGTTAAAGGAGACTTTCAAATTGGATGTCCGATTGGACTTTCTGTACCAGAAGCGCTTTCCTTAAATTACAAAACTACAATTAGACTTCTCATGGCAGAGAGATTTTTATTTTACTACACGTAACTGCACGCAGATATAAAATATATATTTTAATTTATTACGTTATTAAAGATTAACAAAGTTATAAATCATTTGAAGTAACTGTAATTGCAGCATTTCTAATGATTTGTAGACTAAAGCTTCCTATGTCTATTATGATTTTTAATTAAATTTCTAAAGATCATGCAAAAGCCGTCTTGAAAGTCCATGCTATTCTTTTATCCATATCCAGTGACATTTTCACATAGTTAAATAATACTTTTTACCACCAAAAATTAATTTAGAATTTTATCTTGATTCCGGTGGAAAGGAAATATTCTGAAATTAAACGAAAGCATGTCACCAGTCTTATTCGTTTTCATAATTACCATTTACATGTATTCTGCTGTAAAGCTTTGTTTTCTTAAACGGGTCTAATTGATGTTTTCGCAAATTAATGTTTAGCTAGATTAATTTTAATTTCAGTCAATGGTTGACATAACCACATTAGCTTAATTATTTCATTGATATTTTAAAATATTCCACATTAGGGGCACTAATTTAAAGTCAGCGCATACCAGCACATCCAGCTAAATTTGTTAAGGGAAAGTGTTATATAACTCGTTGTGATAAAATGAAAGTATAATTTAGTTTTTAGTGTTTTCAAATTCTATTTTTCACCGGGAATTTCAAAACTCAGCCGTGTTGTAAATCTTGTACCGATATAAATGTTCTTTCTATATTTATTCAACAATATTTGTCTTGAGTTTACCTTTAAGTAAAGATGTTAACCGGTTTTCCTACAAATCTGTTGTGAACTTACGTTTTTGCAGGTTGCAAATTCCCTGAATACAAATGCTAAATGAATTAATTGCTGGCTGTATTTTCGCTGCATGCAAGGCTACAAATTGCATGTAAAACTGTCAACTTTTTGGTACAAATGTGCCATAAAATTAACTGCCGACAAATAAAGCATGAAATAGTTCATTGATTTTGTTTTGGGGTAAAGAGAATTATAGAATGTATCTGTAAGTTAAGCATGGCGTAATTAGTGTTACCTTAATGCAAAGACATCATACGTATATGCTAAATTCAACATGAACATTAAGTTTAAGCTCAGCATCGCATGCATTTCGAGGTAACGGGCGACTGACCATAAACTGGCAAGATGCCACAACAAATTAAATATTTTGTCAAGGCATGTGCTAAAGTGTGAAGATGGGTCAAAAGCATATTTGATTTTGTGAATTGAATTTGAGATTGCATTGCTAGTGAATTTATCTGAAATTGACTCTACTAGCGTTTCAATACGTAAACGCATGAAAAATTGCACTATCCAGTCTAATATTCTAACGAACTGTAATGTAGTTTTTAAGGGCACTTCTGGCTTCTGACGTTGAGTTGTCTGTAAGTTCGAAATACATGCTTACAAGGGAATTATATCATTTTTATTACAGAGTTGGCATATTCTTCTCTGTCTATTTAAACTAATTTGCTAATAACTCGGCTACATTACGCTTAGTCTTATGTGTGTTGCATGTCTACCACGATGAATATTACAACATTATGTTTCGTTGAATAGGTTCATGATTACCACGGAAATTTGGTTACACATGTTGATCGTGACCAGAATATAAGGTATTGCTGAAGCAACATGTGTTCAGATTTGGTGCTATTCTGAAAATGTTTCTAATAAAGTGAATCTACAAAATCCAGGTTTTGGTTCTATTAATAGGTTTGTTACTCTGGAAATATAGTTGGTTTGAGTTTAATTCACATTTTTCAATACTCTAAATAAAGCTGATTCGTCAATTGTTTTAATATACCTTCGTACGGATGCTTGTATCATCCAACCGTCTACAATTACTTAGCTACGTATAAAATCGGAAAAGTGCATATTAATAGTTCATATTGTTGAACGACGAATAAGCAGAAAACCTTAGGTTTATGTAAACATTTTCATATTCGTTTGGTTCATTTTGTCCAACTTATTACTTGTTATGCCATACCCAAACCACAGATATAGAAAGCAGTAAAAACTTCATTTATGCGCCAATTTAGATTCATGCTCTTAATATTTTTATAACACGTTTTAATACGAAAAATCATAATCACAAATGAACATTGTGTATGTGGTCTACGTTACTGAATATAGTCAAAAGAAAGGGATCAATAGGCCTAGATTCTTCCGTTATTTAAGACTTGTGCTCGACCATTTGTTAATAAATGATGAATTTTTCTGATATAAATTTAAAATTTTGCAATCTCACCTTCAAGTAGTCTGTTGCAAATAGTTACTCTCCATTTAATTTACATAGAAAGAATTTTGACTTTTAAACTTCATTATTTTGCATTATTATGCGTTAAATCTTAGTTAAATTGTAATACAAATCTGTTTATATTTCCAAAACAATTCTGTGAAAAGAGCTTTTAACTTTCGATATTTATTTAAATTTAAATTCGTTTCGAATTCAATGACAACAAACAAATCTACATTTTAATTAAGAACATTGACGCAGTTTTATTTAATAAAATGATTAATCGTGGTGCTTGAATAACTTAAAGAAATGTTAGAATATTAAAAAGATGCCCGCGAAACTAAAACTTATGTGAATAAATTATTTAAGGATACGAAATTCTACTTGACTTATGTATTTATTTGTATGTGAAATTTGTGAAATTATGAGAAATCATTAAGAATTATTATACACTGTCATACAAATAGGTAAATTTACTAACAACTTAATTAAATGCGACCCTGCTCATGTAAATTATTTTTAAATATGGACTAATTATGAACTTATCCAGGAATAATTTGGAAAATATCACTGAATGTGTTTTGAAAAATAATAAAATGAAATATATGACATAACGAGTTAAAGATAAATAAACAAATCATATTAATAGTAAAAATTAAGGCTTTCATTTGTATGTTTAAAGGTTTCTACCTGTCAATATGTAGAAAAATTTACTTTAAATTATTATATTTTCTGACAAAATAAATTAAATTTTGCATAGGGTATCTAAGTCAATACACTCACTATACATGTTTATTCTCTATTGGAAATTCGTAAAGTAGTGTTCAGAATTGGCCGAGGACAGGGACGCAAACCAGAGCACATTTGGTTCGGAATCTGTGACTATTTCTCACTGCAGAATCCTACTGTACGAAATTCTAATTCCTATAGCTAATAATATTTCTGGTTAGTAATTCTTTCAGTTGGAGTCTATTTAGAATCAAATATACAAAAGACATTCCATTTGGGTAATCAATATTGCTTTGAAATCTAATGGAAGAATTTTTTACAATCATCGAAGAGAAAGTAAGTCATATTTGCATGTTATCGTTAATTTTCTGGCAAGTCTTTTTCCTGCAAACATTTGCCAACTTATATAACGAGCTTCATTTCTGAAGCAAATTTATTGTTTGTGAAGTAATCTTGCGAAATATTTACAACCATACATGATGCACTAGATTTGATTTTTGTACATGTTATTACTAAAGACTTAATTGTGAGTGTCATGCCTACATTTATTAGTTCCAAAGCGACAAAACTGTAACATTTAATAATTTAATTTATAAAAATGACGATTTTGCGAAATTTTTTTGCTTCTCTTGTTCGTCGATGGTCCATAGATCTGCAATTAGCAATGAACTTTCTTTATGTTTCGATTAACATATACATATCTTGTTTTATGGATTCAGTCGTTCTTCCTCAAACTTTTCTCAAGATTTGTGGCGTTTAATTATAGTCAAGTTAATTATAATTTATTATGACAATCTCATTTGTATTTAGTGGGCATTGTTCATAGAAATGAACGTCGTTTTAAGGCATTGATGTTGATAATGAATTTGTCTGACTTTCTTTTGCGAATGTGAGTGCATTATTGTGGTCATGGTTACGTTGCGAACGACACATTTTGATATTAAAGTACCCTACTTTTATTAATAAACAAGGCATATTCCTTTGTAATATTACTTGGTGATGCAATTGTGCATTTAAATGCTAGTACTGAAAAGAATAATATGCAGTTTACATTTCGGGTAAAACTGAATCAACTAAACTGCATGTCAGGGCATCGGTACTTTCCTGTTTGTAAGCTTTGCATTTGTATTCCTATTGCTAAAACTTTGTAGACTTGCATGCAGATTTCGGTTTTTCCTTCATATGGTAAAGTGCCATTCGTTATGTCGACATGATATTCTGATATTCCTGTGCGCTATGCAATGATAGATTTGTCGTCAGCAGTGATTCTATCGAGAATTGGCATCTGCAGTCACACCTGTTTAGACAATTTGAACGCTTGCTTCACAGTGTTGGCTGTATGTTGCCTATTGTGCGGAAATTTAATATGTTAACCTCTGGAAGAATGAGCGGAATGGAGGTATTCATGTTTTGTACTGAAGATGAGCTTAAATTTAACTTATTGGATGCTGTTCATGATGCGCGGTTTTCCAACATTTGGTATTCTCTTGGAAATATTAAACCTAAATTGAAATTGCAGAGACGACAATTTTGTAGTTGCTATCTTTTGTATTTGCAAAAGAAGACGTGAGTTCAACTTTATTTAATGATTCGGATACCAATTTTCGGATAAATTTTTCAGTACTGGTATCATGACATGAAAGAAATCAACAATTATTCAAACCTGTTCCCCTGTTAATATGAATTCGTATTCCGCCGATATCATGTCCACATATTCTGATTATGTGGCTTCTATTTCCTCTGCAATTTTTAAAGGTTTTACCAATATATATGGAAATATTTTAAATATGTAGGCTTATTGAATAATCGATTTAAGTCAAGACGGAAGATTGGAAACAAAACATGATCTGGAGAATTGATTAGTCAACTGTAATCTGCATATTATTTACAATGGAATTTCCATAAACTCTGTATATTAGCAGGATGGCTTTGCTTATTTTTAACCAAAGTTCTTGCTCAAAGGCTTAAATTCTGTCCTTCTAATCTCTGGAATGAGCAGAAGTGAAGGCTATACATCTTTAAAAGTAAAGCATCTATGTTAATTTATATTATTCTAAATTATGCAGTAAACAGAATAATCTTCCTTTGTGTTCAACTGTGCGTATTATGCAAGTTAACTTGGATAAAATTGGGTAGGTAATCTTTACGAATTGTCAAGCAGGTTACCATAGGATAAGAGGCGGTATATACTGTTTGGAAGATGTTGATAATTGACAACATATGATTCATTGTTGACATGACATTCCCAAATAAATAAATTTTATATTACCTTGAAGGCGAGAAAATCCGAAATTTAATCTTTTCCTAATCTCATTTTGAATAGAAAGCATAACGTAAGTCATTTTTAGCAGAAAGCTTTCTACGATCACATAAACATCGAAATAATTAAAAAGGTCTACAATACTTCGGAGTTTATATTTTAATTACTCGCGAAACGATATTATGATTGTTGAAATTCAATAAATAGGATTGATTAGAGTTTGAGCATGAGCATAAGCATTTTAAGTCTGTTGTTTCTCACATTGTTAAAATATTATCCGAAAAATAAAAACAGTTTAAAAGCATCACTGAACAGATTTAACTATGCAAATTAACTTGGTACTAAAATGCACTCGTTTTAATTAGCCTTGATTGCTTGTAACACCTCAAAGAATAACTTAAAGATAAAAATAGCTTCTAGAGAGGCATAGGTTTTGTTTTTTCGTAATTAGATCTTTGTTTAAATTATTCAGCAGAATTTGTTTTTTGAGCATTCATAGTACTCTATTTCATGTGTAAGAACCGCTTCTTTCTCATTTTCTTCTCAAGTATCTACAAATGACATCTCAATAAATAAATGGAAAGGCAAAACAATATCGAAACATGTAAACATGAGGAGAGTGCGAAATAAGGGAAGAACCAATAAATCGCGTGTGTCACCTCCAGTTAAAGCTCAGTGCTTGAACGTGCTTCTTCTGCTTGCATAAATTAAATCGTATTAATTTAAACTTATTACGCGTTTTTTGTCTATCATGAATTCATAAGGCCTGTTTTCATATCTTAGTTTAAAATAAATTAAAATTATATTGCACAGTTTCATTTTGCCGGAAAAGCATATACTTATATTGCTATATTAGTAAAGCTTCAAAATTATATCGTGTTTTCCGTTAGATTTCTTCTAAAATTTCCATCTTAGTGTACGTTGGTATGAAAACTTGCAGTTCCAGAAAATTAATATATTTATTTCTTGAGAATAAATGTCCATTAACGGAATTACTGAACTTATTCTTCTGTGGTTACAAATTTCTCCCATAGATTCTTAAATAGCTTATCGTTTACAATGATTAAATTTCATTTCCTGACCGTATCTCTATAATTTAACTGAACGCGCCACGACACTTTGCGAAAGATAGACAAAACCTGAATTCTACCGAATAGAACAGTTTGGTTCGTAAATAAATCTCTTAGTGAATATTTGCCTGTGCTTCGCAGAAAGATTGCATTGAAGTTGGTCTTAGTCTAGTTTGGCATAATACGCCGTTGCTTTAATCCAGTGGACTAAGTAATTTAAAGTTTTATTCTAAGTATAATCATCAATGTTAAAGCAGGTTTTTAAATTGAATGTCTGATCGACTGTGTTCTCTACCAGACGCGCATACCTTACACTCTAACACTACAATTAAACTTCGCATGGCAGAGAGATTTTTATTTTACTACTAAGAAATAATGTCAATATCCGGTGAATGTGCAAGAAATTACAGGTAACTGCACGCAGATTCAAATTAAGTATTATAATATATTACGATTTTAAATATTAACAAGTTTGTAAATCATTTGAAGTAACTGTAATTGCAGCATTTCTAACGATTTGTAGACTACAGCTTCCTATTTATATTGTGATTTTTAATTAATATTTTCTAGAGCTCACGAAATTCATCCTTAAAAACTATGTTATAATTAATCTTGAATTAAGTAGTCTTCTAACAATGAAATTAAATCACAAATTAATTTAGAATTTAATTTTGATACAATTAGAACGGAAATATTCTGAAACAAAATGAAAGGCTCTCAGCAACCTTATTAAATTTCATAATTACCATTTACGTGTATTCTACTTTAATTCTTGGGTTTCTTGATCGGGTCTTATTGATGTTTTCGCAAATTAATGTTTAGCTGGATTAATTTGTATTTCAGTCAATATTTGGCATAACTACATTGGCTTAATTATTTCATGGATAGTTTTTAATTTTCTACCTTAGGGACTTTTATTTAAAGTCATGCATACCAGCACATTCAGCTAAACTTGTAAAGGTAATGAGGCAAAATTGAAGTATAATTTAGTTGAAGATATAATACGACAATTTGACGTGCACCACATTTATATCAAATTTCTTTCTACAAGATTTGCAAGTAGTGTGGTTTTTTAAATAAAACCATTCATTTTTTTAAAAATTGGTCCATTTTAGCCAAACACATAAATCTTCAGTTCTTAGTGTTTTCAAACACTTTTTTCACCTGGAATTTCAAAACTCAGCCCTCTTGTGAATCTTGTACCGATATTATTGTCCTTTCCATATTTATTCAATAGTATTTGTATTGAGTTTACATTTAAGTAAAGATGTTAACCGGTTTTCCTACAAGTCTGTTGTGATCTTACGTTTTTGCAGGTTGGAAATTCCCTGAATATAAATAATAAATAAATAAATAGAATAAAATAAACGAATTAATTGCTAGCTGTATTAACGCTGCATACAAGTCTACAAATTGAATGTTAAACGGCACGTCTTTTCTGTACAAATGTACCATAAAATCCACTGGATACTAAGAAATCATAGAATAGTTCATTGTTTTTGTTTTCGGGTCATAGGAGTTATATTATGTATCCGTAAAGTAAGCATTGCGTACTTAATCATAAGTTAATAAAATAGTAAGATATAATACGTTTAAAAGTGGGCCAAAAGCACATTCGATTTCGTGAATTTAAGATTTCAATGCTAGCCTTTTAATACGTAAACGATTATGAGATTGCACTTACCATAATCAATGTTGCGAACTTGATATAAACACCTGACCCATCACTACTTACATATTTCAGTATAAACTAAGAATTTTATAGTGTAGAAATGACAATTTACCCGGCTGACCGGTTCGGTCCTTGTTTGGAACTCATCACGTGCTGGCCAGAAGTTGTCGCGGACAGGGCTCGAACCTGGGCACGTGTGCTTCGGAATCTGGTGCTCTAACCACTGAGCCGCCTCATACAATTCTTAGTTTATACTGAAAAATGTAAATACTTAATAGATCAGGTGTTTCCTGCGCTAGTGTGGCTCAGTGGTTAGAGCACCAGATTCCGAAGCAGACGTGCCCAGGTTCGAGCCCTGGCTGCGGAAAATTCTGGCCAGCACGTGAGGAGTTCTAAATAAGGACGAAACCGGTCTACTTAATGAATTGCCATTTCTACATGATACAACTTTTATTTTATACTGACAAATGTAGGTACATAATAGGTCAGGTGTTTAAAATCAAGATCGCCACCTTGATTATCGTAAATGCTATCACCGCCCGCAAAACCAGTGTTCGTGTAGAGAGATTGAACTGTTCAGTTTGATATTTTAACGAACTATAATGTAGGTTTTAAGGGTACTTCTGGCTTCTAACGTTGAGTTTTCTGTAAGTTCCAAATGCATGCTTATGAGGGACATATTATTTTTATTATAGAGTTGGCATAATCTTCTCTGTCTATTTAAACTAACTTGTTAATAAGTCGGCTACACTATACATACTTTTATATGCGTCTTATATCTACAACGATGAATATAACATCATTATCCATCTTTGAATGACGTCATGATTACCACAGAAATGTTGTTACTGACATTGATAGTGGCCAGAATATAAGAATTTGCTGAAGCCATTTTTGGTTAGTTTGGTTGCTATTCTCAAATTGTTTGAAAAAAGCCAATTTCCATAATCCAGATTTTTTTTACTAATGTGAGGTTTTCAAGTCCTAAAATATAGTTAGTTGAATTTAAATTCGTGTTGTTCTATAATATTTATGTAGCTGATTCGTCATTTGTCTTAATACGCAAAAGTATGGATGATAGTAATATCTAACAGTCCAACAATTCTTCACTACGTATAAAGAAGGTGAGATGCGTACTGATGAACTGCTAAAAAACACGTAACGCATGTATACGTGAGATCAAACCCACGGTTTACGCAAACATTGACGTATGTCTGGTTTTTCTAAGCGAAATTATTAGTTGGCACGTAAACCCCCTAACATAGAGATAAAGCAAGCAGTTTTAAACATTATTTATACGCCAATTGACATATTTCTGTTGTTAACGTTTTCATAACACGTTTTGACGCTTCAAATCATAATCACAACTGATCACTGTGTGTGTGTGTTCTACTTTCGTGAACATATTCTAACCGAAGAGATCAAGAGGCCTGCGTTCTTCCGCTATTTCGAAATAGTGCTCAGACATTTATTAAAAAATGGTGAATTATTCCGATATGAACATCGATGTTTGCAATCTCAATAGCAAGTACTCTGCTGTAAACTGTCACTCTCAATTTGAAATAATATAAAATGACTTTTAGTCTTTTAAATTTCATCATTTTGCTTTATTATGCCTTAAATTTTAGTTAAATTCTAATAAAATATAAATAGATTTCCTAGAAAAGTTTTCTGAAAGTAGCATTTAATTTTGGTATACGTTAAAATTTGTTTTTTTTAAATTAAAAGACTATGAATGAATTTACGGTTAAACAAATCTGCATTTTAATTTTTAACATGGATGCACTTTTAATTACGAAACTGATTAATCTTGGTGCCTACATAGCGTATTCAAATTTTGAATTCTAAAACGATGCCTGCGAAATTTTAAATTATGGAGACTTGAAGGAGGCGTCGGAAATGCGTGTTAAGTTTATGCAGATTTTTAATGTAAGCCTAGGCGAACTTCATCCCTTGGTGACTTTAGAATGTGTGAATAATTTACTTAAGGTTACGCAAGTCAGCTTTGAATGACTGGCTTCTTACATGTGAAATTCGGAGACAACATTGTGAATTATTATTTAAATTCCATGAAATATGTAAATTTGCTAACACCTTTATTGTATGCTATCGTGTTCATATAAACTATTTTTAAATATACAATTTTCTTTATACATTCGAAAATGTGCACTGGTTTGAGCCACGTTCGCCGCAAAATTTGATGAGTTCAGACAATGATCTAAATCAGTCTTCTGAATTAATTTTTATTGATGTCTGATGCAATGTTTAGTTTATGTTGAAACAATTTAGATGTACATATTCTGTATTAATGCAGTTTACCAATAAGATAATACATATGTATTATTGGTACGACTTCAGCATATAGCACGTCAATCATGCAATTTACTTTTTACTTTATTGGGCATTAATCAGTAGAAGCGAGAATGTCCGCAGTTTCGGTTGGAACCCGGGAGCATTTAGTTCAATGTCAAACCATACCACGCGTATGCCCCCGATAAGTTGATTGGAAGGCGGTTTCCAATTACAAAGCAACTTGCATTTTACGTCAGACTTGCAGATGTGTAGTCGCCATAATTTATCATCTAGTAATTGCCTATTAAACTTATTAATGCGGATACAATTTCACTTCGAAAAGTAAACTTCCATTTATAAAGATGGCAAGATTATTATTTTACTCCCCATGTTTGTATCTATTTAACACTGCATAAGATTCGAAATTTAATGGTAATTGTGGATACGTATGTGTCTGTGTGTGTGCCTGTTTGCATGTAATGTCTATATATATATATTCATTGTACCCTTCCTGTACAAAAACAAAAAGAAATTTTATCAGATATAAGAAACATTTCTTTCGTATTGTCTTCTCAAATATCTACTAATGAACATATCTTTATATATAAATTGAAGGCAAAACAAGATAGAAATATGTGAATATAGAGAGAGTGTGAAAAACGGAAAGCAATCAAATTGCGTGCACATTTAATACATCTAACCTACGAGTGTTATTTAGGGTAACACACTTGCCTTTACCAGCAATCAAAGAGAAACAGCCGTTAATGTCGATATCAAATATTATTTACCAATATACATGCGCAAGTTGTCGATCAACTTACGTAGGCCGATCGACCAGACGGTTAATTACTCGAATGAGAGAACATTGTAACTTAAACGCCTGTTTTAAATCAAATGGTGAATATACGTCTGCTATTGCGCAACATATCATCGAAACATCGCACGTATGTCCTCCAGACGTAGCATTCAAAGTAATTACTAAATGCAAAAAAAGGGAGCTAGGCACATACGAAGCCTTATGGATAAACAAATGGCAGCCGGATTTATGCAAGCAGAAGAAGCACGTACAAGCATTGAACTTGAACTGAATACGACGCACGCCATTTGATTGGTTTCCGTTTTTTACACTCTTTCTATGTTCATATAAGTCTATCTTGTTTTGCTTTCCAATTTATATATAAGGATATGTTCATTAGTAGATATTTGAGGAGATTATGAGAAAGAATTGTTCCTTTTATCTGATAAAATTTCTTTTGTTTTTGTACACTGGAATGGGTACAATGAATTTTATTAAATCTCGCATTTCAAAATAATATAAATATATATATATATATATATATATATATATTACACAGTGCATTTCAAATTAAGTAGAAAGAACACACTAAATAAAGTGGATAATGGCCATTTATCTCGAGACTACTAAACTTCATTTAACAATCTTTCATTTATATACATCCTAGGTTTTCAATTTAAACAATAATTGATTGCGCGAGTGGTGGTAACAATTCTTTAAATCAAGTTTGCGTGCTTGAAGTAAACACCAATCCCATTGTATTTAACCAGTCATCGAACAACATAACAAAACTACCGCCAGCTGCTGTTATGTTGTTCGATGACTGGTTAAATACAATGGGATTGGTGTTTACTTCAAGCTCGCAAACTTGATTTACCACCACCCGCGCAATCAATTATTGTTTAAATTGTATTTCCTATATATGTATATGTGGCGAAAGCTGCAAACAGTTAATGTTCGTGACTGCATAGAAATTGTGCAGCCGACATTTCCAGTCAAGTTCAATGTATGCAAGACTGCTAGAGGTGAGAGCCGCATATCTAAATTTGATTTCCATATATATTCAATGCGGTTTGATCCTCGATAGTCAGTTTGCCGTCGTACTCTGATGATGATCATGGAAGGTCGAAACGCGTCAGTGCGTTGCAGCTGGCGGTAGTTTTGTTATGTTGTTCGATGACTGGTTAAATACAATGGGATTGGTGTTTACTTCAAGCACGCAAACTTGATTTAAAGAATTGTTACCACCACCCGCGCAATCAATTATTGTTTAAATTGTATTTCCTATATATGTATATGTGGCGAAAGCTGCAAACAGTTAATGTTCGTGACTGCATAGAAATTGTGCAGCCGACATTTCCAGTCAAGTTCAATGTATGCAAGACTGCTAGAGGTGAGAGCCGCATATCTAAATTTGATTTCCATATATATTCAATGCGGTTTGATCCTCGATAGTCAGTTTGCCGTCGTACTCTGATGATGATCATGGAAGGTCGAAACGCGTCAGTGCGTTGCAGCTGGCGGTAGTTTTGTTATGTTGTTCGATGACTGGTTAAATACAATGGGATTGGTGTTTACTTCAAGCACGCAAACTTGATTTAAAGAATCCTAGGTTTTCATTTGATTATGTGGGTGGCAACAAATCTGACTCGGTTTTTCTTCTATTTCTTATTTAGTTTTATTGGTAATTGTGGATGCGTATGTGTCTGTGTGTGTGCCTGTTTGCATGTAATATATATATATATATATTCATTGTACCCTTCCTGTGTACAAAAACAAAAAGAAATTTTATCAGATATAAGAAACATTTCTTTCGCATTGTCTTCTCAAATATCTACTAATGAACATATCTTTATATATAAATTGGAAAGCAAAACAAGATAGAAATATGTGAATATAGAGAGAGTGTGAAAAACGGAAACCAATCAAATTGCGTGCACATTTAATACAGCTAAACTACGAGTGTTATTTAGGGTAACACACTTGCCTTTACCAGCAATCAAAGAGAAACAGCCGTTAATGTCGATATCAAATATTATTTACCAATATACATGCGCAAGTTGTCGATCAACTTACGTAGGCCGATCGACCAGACGGTTAATTACTCGAATGAGAGAACATTGCAACTTAAACGCCTGTTTTAAATCAAATGGTGAATACACGTCTGCTATTGCGCAACACATCATCGAAACATCGCACGTATGTTCTCCAGACGTAGCATTCAAAGTAATTACTAAATGCAAAAACAAAAGGGAGCTAGCCACATACGAAGCCTTATGGATAAACAAATTGCAGCCGGATTTATGTAAGCAGAAGAAGCACGTACAAGCATTGAGCTTGAACTGGATGTGACGCACGCAATTTGATTGGTTTCCATTTTTCACACTCTCTCTATGTTCACATATTTCTATCTTGTTTTGCTTTCCAATTTATATATAAAGATATGTTCATTAGTAGATATTTGAGAAGACTATGAGAAAGAAATGTTTCTTATATCTGATAAAATTTCTTTTTGTTTTTGCACACAGGAAGGGTACAATGAATTTTATTAAAGCTCGCATTTCAAAAAATATATATATATATATATATATATATATATATATATTACACAGTGCATTTCAAATTAGATAGAAAGAACACACTAATAATAAAGTGGATAATGGCCATTTATTTCGAGACTACTAAACTTCACTTTACAATCTTTCATTTATATACATCCTAGGTTTTCAATTTAAACAATAATTGATTGCGCGGGTGGTGGTAACAATTCTTTAAATCAAGTTTGCGAGCTTGAAGTAAACACCAATCCCATTGTATTTAACCAGTCGTCGAACAACATAACAAAACTACCGCCAGCTGCTGTTATGTTGTTCGATGACTGGTTAAATACAATGGGATTGGTGTTTACTTCAAGCACGCAAACTTGATTTAAAGAATTGTACCACCACCCGCGCAATCAATTATTGTTTAAATTGTATTTCCTATATATGTATATGTGGCGAAAGCTGCAAACAGTTAATGTTCGTGACTGCATAGAAATTGTGCAGCCGACATTTCCAGTCAAGTTCAATGTATGCAAGACTGCTAGAGGTGAGAGCCGCATATCTAAATTTGATTTCCATATATATTCAATGCGGTTTGATCCTCGATAGTCAGTTTGCCGTCGTACTCTGATGATGATCATGGAAGGTCGAAACGCGTCAGTGCGTTGCAGCTGGCGGTAGTTTTGTTATGTTGTTCGACGACTGGTTAAATACAATGGGATTGGTGTTTACTTCAAGCTCGCAAACTTGATTTAAAGAATTGTTACCACCACCCGCGCAATCAATTATTGTTTAAATTGTATTGCCTATATATGTATATGTGGCGAAAGCTGCAAACAGTTAATGTTCGTGACTGCATAGAAATTGTGCAGCCGACATTTCCAGTCAAGTTCAATGTATGCAAGACTGCTAGAGGTGAGAGCCGCATATCTAAATTTGATTTCCATATATATTCAATGCGGTTTGATCCTCGATAGTCAGTTTGCCGTCGTACTCTGATGATGATCATGGAAGGTCGAAACGCGTCAGTGCGTTGCGGCTGGCGGTAGTTTTGTTATGTTGTTCGATGACTGGTTAAATACAATGGGATTGGTGTTTACTTCAAGCTCGCAAACTTGATTTAAAAAGATCCTAGGTTTTCATTTGATTATGTGGGTGGCAACAAATCTGACTCGGTTTCTTCTATTTCTTATTTAGTTTATTGGTAATTGTGGATGCGTATGTGTCTGTGTGTGTGCCTGTTTGCATGTAATGTCTATATATATATATTCATTGTACCCTTCCTGTGCAAAAACAAAAAGAAATTTTATCAGATATAAGAAACATTTCTTTCGCATTGTCTTCTCAAATATCTACTAATGAACATATCTTTATATATAAATTGGAAAGCAAAACAAGATAGAAATATGTGAATATAGAGAGAGTGTGAAAAACGGAAACCAATCAAATTGCGTGCACATTTAATGCATCTAAACTACGAGTGTTATTTAGGGTAACACACTTGCCTTTACCAGCAATCAAAGAGAAACAGCCGTTAATGTCGATATCAAATATTATTTACCAATATACATGCGCAAGTTGTCGATCAACTTACGTAGGCCGATCGACCAGACGGTTAATTACTCGAATGAGAGAACATTGTAACTTAAACGCCTGTTTTAAATCAAATGGTGAATACACGTCTGCTATTGCGCAACACATCATCGAAACATCGCACGTATGTTCTCCAGACGTAGCATTCAAAGTAATTACTAAATGCAAAAACAAAAGGGAGCTAGCCACATACGAAGCCTTATGGATAAACAAATTGCAGCCGGATTTATGCAAGCAGAAGAAGCACGTACAAGCATTGAGCTTGAACTGGATGTGACGCACGCAATTTGATTGGTTTCCGTTTTTCACACTCTCTCTATGTTCACATATTTCTATCTTGTTTTGCTTTCCAATTTATATATAAAGATATGTTCATTAGTAGATATTTGAGAAGACAATGAGAAAGAAATGTTTCTTATATCTGATAAAATTTCTTTTTGTTTTTGCACACAGGAAGGGTACAATGAATTTTATTAAAGCTCGCATTTCAAAAATAATATATATATATATATATATATATATATATATTACACAGTGCATTTCAAATTAAGTAGAAAGAACACACTAATAATAAAGTGGATAATGGCCATTTATCTCGAGACTACTAAACATCACTTAAAAATCTTCTCATTATATACACCCTGGGTTTTCAATTTAAACAATAATTGATTGCGCGGGTGGTGGTAACAATTCTTTAAATCAAGTTTGCGAGCTTGAAGTAAACACCAATCCCATTGTATTTAACCAGTCGTCGAACAACATAACAAAACTACCGCCAGCTGCTGTTATGTTGTTCGATGACTGGTTAAATACAATGGGATTGGTGTTTACTTCAAGCACGCAAACTTGATTTAAAGAATTGTTACCACCACCCGCGCAATCAATTATTGTTTAAATTGTATTGCCTATATATGTATATGTGGCGAAAGCTGCAAACAGTTAATGTTCGTGACTGCATAGAAATTGTGCAGCCGACATTTCCAGTCAAGTTCAATGTATGCAAGACTGCTAGAGGTGAGAGCCGCATATCTAAATTTGATTTCCATATATATTCAATGCGGTTTGATCCTCGATAGTCAGTTTGCCGTCGTACTCTGATGATGATCATGGAAGGTCGAAACGCGTCAGTGCGTTGCAGCTGGCGGTAGTTTTGTTATGTTGTTCGATGACTGGTTAAATACAATGGGATTGGTGTTTACTTCAAGCACGCAAACTTGATTTAAAGAATTGTTACCACCACCCGCGCAATCAATTATTGTTTAAATTGTATTGCCTATATATGTATATGTGGCGAAAGCTGCAAACAGTTAATGTTCGTGACTGCATAGAAATTGTGCAGCCGACATTTCCAGTCAAGTTCAATGTATGCAAGACTGCTAGAGGTGAGAGCCGCATATCTAAATTTGATTTCCATATATATTCAATGCGGTTTGATCCTCGATAGTCAGTTTGCCGTCGTACTCTGATGATGATCATGGAAGGTCGAAACGCGTCAGTGCGTTGCAGCTGGCGGTAGTTTTGTTATGTTGTTCGATGACTGGTTAAATACAATGGGATTGGTGTTTACTTCAAGCACGCAAACTTGATTTAAAGAATCCTAGGTTTTCATTTGATTATGTGGGTGGCAACAAATCTGACTCGGTTTTTCTTCTATTTCTTATTTAGTTTATTGGTAATTGTGGATGCGTATGTGTCTGTGTGTGTGCCTGTTTGCATGTAATGTCTATATATATATATTCATTGTACCCTTCCTGTGTGCAAAAACAAAAAGAAATTTTATCAGATATAAGAAACATTTCTTTCGTATTGTCTTCTCAAATATCTACTAATGAACATATCTTTATATATAAATTGCACAGCAAAACAAGATACAAATATGTGAACATAGAGAGAGTGTGTGAAACTGAAACCAATCAAATTTCGTGCACATTTAATGCATCTAACCTACGAGTGTTATTTAGGGTAACACACTTGCCTTTACCAGCAATCAAAGAGAACAGCCGTTAATGTCGATATCAAATATTATTTACCAATATACATGCGCAAGTTGTCGATCAACTTACGTAGGCCGATCGACCAGACGGTTAATTACTCGAATGAGAGAACATTGCAACTTAAACGCCTGTTTTAAATCAAATGGTGAATACACGTCTGCTATTGCGCAACACATCATCGAAACATCGCACGTATGTTCTCCAGACGTAGCATTCAAAGTAATTACTAAATGCAAAAAAGGGAGCTAGCCACATACGAAGCCTTATGGATAAACAAATTGCAGCCGGATTTATGCAAGCAGAAGAAGCACGTACAAGCATTGAGCTTGAACTGGATGTGACGCACGCAATTTGATTGGTTTCCATTTTTCACACTCTCTCTATGTTCACATATTTCTATCTTGTTTTGCTTTCCAATTTATATATAAAGATATGTTCATTAGTAGATATTTGAGAAGACATGCGAAAGAAATGTTTCTTATATCTGATAAAATTTCTTTTGTTTTTGCACATGGAAGGGTACAATGAATTTTATTAAAGCTCGCATTTCAAAATAATATATATATATATATATATATATATATATATTACACAGTGCATTTCAAATTAGGTAGAAAGACACACTAATAATAAAGTGGATAATGGCCATTTATCTCGAGACTACTAAACTTCATTTAACAATCTTTCATTTATATACATCCTAGGTTTTCATTTAAACAATAATTGATTGCCGGGGTGGTAACAATCTAAATCGAGTTGCGTGCTTGAAGTCGAAACCCGATTACCAGTCGTCGACAACATGACAAAACTGCCAGCTGCTGTTATGTTGTTCGATGACTGGTTAAATACAATGGGATTGGTGTTTACTTCAAGCACGCAAACTTGATTTAAAGAATTGTTACCACCACCCGCGCAATCAATTATTGTTTAAATTGTATTGCCTATATATGTATATGTGGCGAAAGCTGCAAACAGTTAATGTTCGTGACTGCATAGAAATTGTGCAGCCGACATTTCCAGTCAAGTTCAATGTATGCAAGACTGCTAGAGGTGAGAGCCGCATATCTAAATTTGATTTCCATATATATTCAATGCGGTTTGATCCTCGATAGTCAGTTTGCCGTCGTACTCTGATGATGATCATGGAAGGTCGAAACGCGTCAGTGCGTTGCGGCTGGCGGTAGTTTTGTTATGTTGTTCGACGACTGGTTAAATACAATGGGATTGGTGTTTACTTCAAGCTCGCAAACTTGATTTAAAGAATTGTTACCACCACCCGCGCAATCAATTATTGTTAAATTGTATTGCCTATATATGTATATGTGGCGAAAGCTGCAAACAGTTAATGTTCGTGACTGCATAGAAATTGTGCAGCCGACATTTCCAGTCAAGTTCAATGTATGCGAGACTGCTAGAGGTGAGAGCCGCATATCTAAATTTGATTTCCATATATATTCAATGCGGTTTGATCCTCGATAGTCAGTTTGCCGTCGTACTCTGATGATGATCATGGAAGGTCGAAACGCGTCAGTGCGTTGCAGCTGGCGGTAGTTTTGTTATGTTGTTCGATGACTGGTTAAATACAATGGGATTGGTGTTTACTTCAAGCACGCAAACTTGATTTAAAGAATCCTAGGTTTTCATTTGATTATGTGGGTGGCAACAAATCTGACTCGGTTTTTCTTCTATTTCTTATTTAGTTTTATTGGTAATTGTGGATGCGTATGTGTCTGTGTGTGTGCCTGTTTGCATGTAATGTCTATATATATATATTCATTGTACCCTTCCTGTGCACAAAAACAAAAAGAAATTTTATCAGATATAAGAAACATTTCTTTCGTATTGTCTTCTCAAATATCTACTAATGAACATATCTTTATATATAAATTGAAGGCAAAACAAGATAGAAATATGTGAATATAGAGAGAGTGTGAAAAACGGAAACCAATCAAATTGCGTGCACATTTAATACATCTAACCTACGAGTGTTATTTAGGGTAACACACTTGCCTTTACCAACAATCAAAGAGAACCAGCCGTTAATGTCGATATCAAATATTATTTACCAATATACATGCGCAAGTTGTCGATCAACTTACGTAGGCCGATCGACCAGACGGTTAATTACTCGAATGAGAGAACATTGTAACTTAAACGCCTGTTTTAAATCAAATGGTGAATATACGTCTGCTATTGCGCAACATATCATCGAAACATCGCACGTATGTCCTCCAGACGTAGCATTCAAAGTAATTACTAAATGCAAAAAAAGGGAGCTAGGCACATACGAAGCCTTATGGATAAACAAATGGCAGCCGGATTTATGCAAGCAGAAGAAGCACGTACAAGCATTGAACTTGAACTGAATACGACGCACGCCATTTGATTGGTTTCCGTTTTTTACACTCTTTCTATGTTCATATAAGTCTATCTTGTTTTGCTTTCCAATTTATATATAAGGATATGTTCATTAGTAGATATTTGAGGAGATTATGAGAAAGAATTGTTCCTTTTATCTGATAAAATTTCTTTTTGTTTTTGTACACTGGAATGGTACAATGAATTTTATTAAATCTCGCATTTCAAAAATAATATATATATATATTACATATATATATATATATATACATTAACATTCGCCTTCAGTCATTTTATATAGAGTAATTGTAGGTAAAAATTTAATGGTCTAAATTCTATTTATTGTAAATAAATAGACTAATTATTTCGTGCACTCTTAGCAAGTTGTGTGCATTCATTGATTTAACATCGTATTGGATTATTATTTAAGAAGTAAATTCGCCTTTTATTTACAATAACTGAAATCAGAATTTATTATTTTGTTATTCCTAGAAATATGCTACATGCTATATACATATATATATATATATATATATATATATATATATATTATTAGTTATACATATATATATATATATATATATATACATATATATATATATATATATATATAGATCAAAGAGGACCCACCAAATAATTTTTGCCGTTAAAATTTAATCTTTATTTGTTTTACGGAAAATGCATAGTATGCCTTATTTAACTTTCTGCACAGTGTTAATCTATCTCATTTTACAGGAAAGACCAGTCTTTAAATATTGAGATATAAATATGTATCACTTTGAAAAATATAATTTACTATGACGCATTGATTTATACAAACTGTAACTTGTATGTGAGGAATGCTGTTTGTGTATGCATGCATGTGAAAAGAATTGTTGATAAGTCTATTGGTATATTATCTTTAAATTGATGCATCTTGTATCCTTTGCGGGAGTGCGCATTCAATCTCTTATAATGTGTATTCTTCCATTTCTTTAACGCAGAAAGTGTACCTTTACCCTTTTACGCAATAGCACGTTTCTTTTTCTAGTGCATGGTTTTTTTTATTCTGGGTCGCTTTTTCATGGGATAAATGGATTTCCGCAGAATAAACAAAATATTATGAAATGATTTAGACAAAAAGAAAATTTCTGTTTACCTTCAAATTGTTGATTACATGTATACAAAGCCATATATACATATATTTCTGCCAAATAGATACGAAATATGCTAAACATGATAGAATGCCACTGAAAATCACGTATAGTGTTGGGCAGAATTGGCGCTATTTTGTCACTACAAGAATCAGAAGTAAATCTGCCCGGGAGTGGGTCCCATTCGTGGTAAATACAAACAAATTCTTGATTAATTCACAATAAAAACGAAGCAGTCTAGATGATGAATTGCATTTGTCCTTTTAAATGTGCCGTGTGCTCAGTCTCAGTATTTTTTTGTATGAAATGAAACAGTGACTATTTGAGAGGTGGCTTAGTGATAAACAATATTTCTTGTGCCAAATAAATCCACACTTCAAATGTTACTGGAAGACTGGTTTCCGTTTGTGTTGTGTTAAAATTTTGTCAGGAAAACATGTCATTTAGACAGTTATTAGTTTATTCTTTGTTTGTTTATCGAAATAAAATATACACATATCAATCGAACATTGCTAGAAATAAAAAAAACAGAATTTGCTTGGTGGCAGCTGCAATCAGTTTCACATCGTAGTAGTAAATTTTCGTGAAAAGTTTTCTGCAGTGATAATCATTTAAATAAATTCTATCTGAGTTAGGTATTATTAACTCATACAGAAAACTTTCCGATATATATTTCAAATGTTTATATGATTATTCTGGCAAACGGAAACCGTATTTATAATAGAAAACAAAGGAGTTGCGAAAGTAACCTGAAGCGGACATTCGGCAAAGTGTTTTTAAGAAAATTAAACGACATACAATGGTCACGAAAACAATCAATACTATTTACGTTTTTAACGAAGCATTTAATGTAAACTGCGATTTCGATTCGTGCGACAGAAGTTGGTTTGACAATGATGTCCCACTTGTTAAATAAAACTGTATTTGTGTCTATGGTGTCTAAGCAAACAAGTTTTAAATGAATCATTTAACTACCTTGCACAATCAATGACTGCTTATTTGTGTATGTTATATACGTGTGACCAAAGCCCAAAATTTTGTGTATGAAACAGCTGAATATTTGTGCAAACAATATTTATAGTCAAGTCAAATATATGAGAGACTACTAAGAACTAAAGCCGCATATTTAACTATTAATATATGTATATTTATATTTATATATCCGGTGTAAATCGCCTCCAGACATTTTAGAAAGTGTATTTCGAAGGATAAAAATGATCGGATTAATTGTCTTGTAAATACAAAGCTAAATTGCTTCGTAAATCCATCGCCATTTTTTTCCTTTCTTCAGTTTTTATCGTCATGCATTATTATTGACGAAGTAAATTCCCCTTTTATTAAAAACAACCGAATTCGCGTTTAATTATTTTGTAATTCCTAAAAATATACTATATACTATTTATATATATATATATATATATATATATATATATATATAGAACTATATGAGCATTCAAAACTGCAATCTGTGAATCCTGTGCTGTTATCAAGTGGAAAGAAAAAAACTCGAGATAAATGGCCATTATTAATTTTTGCAATTAATGATTATTTTCTTCCTAATGAGAAATATACCGTGTAATATTCGAAGGCATTTGGTATATTGAATATATATATATTATATATATATATATTATTATTATTATTATATATATATATATATATATATATATATTAACGCTATACGTTATTTATTCTAATAAATTTGGTTCCGATAACTGACGGAAAATTATGTATGCTTTTCTAGTAATAATTTTCTAAAATGTTTCAGATGGGAACACACATTTTAACAAATGAATGGTCATAATTACTTAATTTAAAAAATGTAAGTGTTGAAAAATGGCACCGAGTTAAAAAATGAAATGATATTTAATCGACCAATTTGTATGCAGATGTATGCAACTGGACTTACACAAGCAGAAGACGCATGTTAAGGCACTGAGCTTGAACTAGATGTGAAGCACGTAATTGATTGGTTTTCATTTTGTCACACTCTCCTTCTATGTTTACATATTTCTATCTTGTTTTGCTTTCCTATTTTTAGATAAAGATATATTCATTTGTATATACTATGAGATAATGAGAAAGAAACTTTTTCCTTTGTATCTGATAAAATTTCTTTTTGTTTTTCACATAGGAAGGGTAATAATGAATATATATATATATATATATATATATACATATATATATATATATACAAGGCTTCTAATTAGTGAATCTAGCCTAGAAATATACTGTGCAATATTCGGAGGCAATGACAATATATATATATATATATATATATATATATATATATATATATAATATACAGCTCCTGCCGACCCTTCACACCCTATTTTTGCCATGGAAAAATTATTTATTTTTAGTTTGTTGATTAAATTTTATGCACAGTGTTAGACTATTTAAATTTCCTGAAAAGACCCATCTTTAAACTGTGGGACTTAAAATGTTTTACATTGAAAAACAGAATAACCTTTGACAAATTGAATTATAGACGTTGTAGCATGTAAAATGGCAATGTTTTTGCGTGTATATGCACGTGAAAACAATGTTTTGCATGTTTATTTGAAAATATTTCACTTTACATGATGCATCTTGTATCCTGTGCAAGGGTGTGCATTCATTTTCTTACAATGTGTATTGGTCCACTACTTTGACGCAAAATGTGTACTTTAGCCCTCTTACGCAATAGTGGGTTTCTTTGTCTAGTGGATGATTGTTTTTATACTTCGCCGCTTTATCCTGGGTAATCAGAATTCTTCAGAACAAACCAAAAATTACGAAACATTTTCGGCAAAAATAAGTTTTCTATTTTCTTTCATATTGTTGATTCTATGAATATAGAGTTATAAAGAGAGAGCTTAAAGTCGAAGAAATGCCAAACATGATAAATATAAATTGAAAGTATGGTAAAAATATGCTGTATGTGACTGACAATTGCGTTTAGGGATCGGCCAATGTGGCGTTGGTATGAGTGCAAGACTCAGAATTAAATTTTCCCCGGTTCGAACCCCAGTATCGTAATATACTGTCAAGAATTTGACGAGTTTCTAGTAAAGGCATAATAGTTCAACTTGATGATTTTCACTTGCTTATTTAAGCAATATTTAGTTCATACTGACAAAACACACACACAAACACACATATATTTGCATAAAGCCAAAATTTATTTTATTTGTGATATTTATGTTTATGCTTAATGAATAGTTTATGATAAGTTACACTCCTTCATTTAATTGTGATAAGGATACCAGTGCGATTTAAAAAAAATATAATAGAAATCGCAATGAGGGCCAAACCCACTAATTAATGTGATAAACAAAAAATATTATCTTAATTATTAGCTTTTTCCCTATAATTTAATCGCTTATTAATTTTAGGGACAAAATATGAGTATAAGTATATTTAATTTTATTAAAATTTTTAAAGTTGGATATGTAAAAAAGTACTATAATCTAATAATGCGTAGAATGTAAAAGTTAATCAGTTTTTTGTCATACTTTTCGCATTCTTGGACAAATTATAATTGTAAACAGTTCTGTGAACAAGAGTTTGTACAACGTAATAATAATAATAATAATAATAATAATAATAATAATAATAATAACAATAATAATAATAATAATAATAATAATATGATTATTACCATTATTTTTATTATTATTATTTTTATTATTATTCTATTACGCAATAGGCCCGTCAACCTTGGCGATGGTTTCAGTCAAAATCATAACTGAAGGCATTCTATAAGTGTAATACTTAAGCATTAGCGTCAATGAATAACTCTTTGTATTCAACGCAGTATTATTTATATCCAAGTTGATACTCCCACTAGCTTTATCTAAAAAAAATATAACGCATCCTTATTATCAGAGTTGCAATATGGAACATAAATTTATCAATAAATTTCGAAAATAATACAAATGAGTATAAGTAATATTACATTTTCTTTGCTGATTTATTTTTAATACAGTGGGGATTTTGCAAACAAGGTAGGTTTTAATATTTTACCTCGATTGCAAAATGCGATATCATCTGGCTTGTGCAAGATTTATTGATTAATTCAACAAGATATTTTCGAAGTTTAATCGACATTTATAATGGAATATCATGAGTCTTTCGTATGTAACATTGGAATTTCAGCAGTATGTGTATAACCAACAAATTAATGATTCCGAGATAAATTTGCAGATTCGAATTCAAATGAGAACGTTAATAGCTGTGAAAAGAAACTTATCTTTTACTATTCTTTACAATTTCATTTTGACCTAAATTATGTGTTCAAACAAGTATTTTTGAATATTATCTCCCCCCCCCCGTGCTGCGCCAAACCTAGACGTTGTCCGTGTTATATTTAAAGTTAGTCGCCAATGTTTAGAAAGTTTAATGTGAAATAATATAAATAATACACAAGTGAACTCACGCAATGAATATTATAATTGCCCCGATTATGTGGCTTCCAGGATGTTGTTGTTTGTGCAATTCAGCTTAAAATTCAAATGTCGTTAATTATGATTTCGCCTAAAGTCAAGGCTGTTACTGAGACATTGTACTCAAGGAACAAAAAATGATCTCATTTCTATACTTCCCCATTAACATATGCATTGCTCGAAAAAATTTTCGTTTGTCAAATGTTTCGAAGTTAGCTTAGTTCAAAATCACTTTTACACATTTGGCATCTTATCAGATCTAACTTGTCAGTGGTGTGTAGCTTCTTAAATATTTTTTTAGGATTATTAAATATACATTTATAATGATTAATTAAATTTTGTTTTACTGTGCTGGAAATTAATTTGTGGAAATATATTTCAACTTGGATTTAATCCTATTTAGTTATTTGTCTTTATATTAGCGATTTAATTTCATTGATCTTCTAAGAGCTTGATGTGAAGCTTACGTGACCAAATAGTGAAATGACTGATCCTTGTTTATTTATTTGGTTTTAACTTAACTTGTCCCTTGCCTGTAATTAACTATTTTGTAAAATCGTCTTCATTAGACCTGTGTAAATTTGGAAATAATTTTGTGGAAAATTCGTTTAAATCAACGAAAATATTATTTTTCCTATTTTTAGTTTAGGAAAAATGTTATAATTCGGGAGTATCTTTCAAGTTTGCAGTATTTAAAAATAATTAAAACAATTTTGTGGCATTGAAAGCAGTACATGTTGAATATTCAATTATTTAAAAAAGTGTTTATTAAACAATCTTTTCACTTAGAATTGCAAAGCAAACTAAAAGAGAACAATAGGCAGAATAATTTTTCACAATTATTTTGGTATTTTCTTTGAATTTTGCATGGTGTGTGGCTTATTTGTCAGCGCGGTTTGGATGGCTTGTTTATTTAACAAAGTTTTTACATACATATCCCGCTCGTGGCTGTGCATAAAAGCATGCAAATATCCAAACAGGAATCTACTCTGGTAAAGTAAATAGATAGTCTATGGAAAACCATGTTTTGCCGATAAAACACTACATTTATACATGTTAAATGAAATTCTCCCAAATGATTATTTTCGTCCTTATTAGGAACTCCACAGTTTTATAAATAATTAATGTGTGTGTGTACTGCTTTAGAATAACGCAAAATATCTCACAGACATGGGAGGAGAGCATATCGATTAGTTGCCAGATTTTATGCCAAATATTGCTTTTCTTTAGTGTTTTATTCTGGAACTTTATGTTGCAAGCCATTCCGACGAGATTCCGCAAGCCGAAGAGGTTAATTGATATCGTAAGTTGTTATAATACTGAAAATATCTCGCAATGCGAGTGATGTAGGTAATAAGTTGTACAAATGTTAACTAATTTTTAGTCGGTTGAATTCCAGACCGAGGCAATTTTAGCTTGTACTGAAGAGTTCTCAACAGTGTCTAAACTGTTCTAGAAGATGGAATTCCATTGCTACCAAAACATATGCTCAGGTAATAACGATAAAATCAATAATCCTTATCAGAACCCCCATTAATATATACTATATATATATATATATATATATATATATATATATATATATATATATATATGTGTGTGTGTGTGTGTGTTTGTGTATATAAAACATTTTTTGACACTAAAAACTAACCATTGCATGAAGTTACAAAGGTAATTCATCCAATATACTGGTTTCTTCATATTCGTAACTTGTCATGTACAGTCCAGGCTTGATGGTGAACGAGACTAAAAAGTAATTTTATTTAGCAGGTTCACGGGCAGAATCAGTCAATAACCGTTTACCAAGACTTTCCATTTCTTATTAATGTAATGGTGCTATTCATTTATAATTAGTAATAAAATATTTTCCAAATAATTATCCTTTAAAATAATTTCAATGATATTTTAGCTATTATTTCCAAATAAAACAATATAAAGACAACACTTAACATAATTTACTTCTACACAGACACCTACAATTAGGGTGTTAAAAAATAAACTATTTCTCTCCGTGAATAATGATAATTAATGGATTTCTCGCAATTTTTAAATCAAATATGTGTAAGACCAAATCAAATGTCTTTGAATTGCACATCTTTAAGTTATTTATTCACAACATATAAACTGACCAAAGGGCGAAATTCGTTTACGTTTATAGTTAAAATCTGCATAGATGAAACTCGATTTTTTTGCGGCTACGTAAAGTAAACGCCATTTTTTTGAATTTTCATGTCTACGTTTTCTTGTTGAAAAAATTAATTAAAGTATGTAGGCACCAAGTAAAACCGGTTTAGTAATTAAAATGCATCTATGTTACTAATTAAACTGTTGATGCGAATTTCTGAAAATTTATTCCTAGTCTTAATTGAAGACGAACTTAAATGCCAGTGTAAATCAAATTTTATAATTTCTTTCCAAGAAATAGTTTAGGAAACCAACATCGATTTGTACCAATATTTTATTAAAATTTAGGGCATACTATTGTGAAATAACGAAGTCTAACCGATGGGCAGTAATTAATTTGCCACTGAATGCTTGACTTTGAGAGAGCAGCAAATCGATTTCAGCAAAATAGATTTCGGAGCAAAATGCTTAAATAGCGGAAAGAATTCAGCCTGTCTGCAACTTTTTTGTTTTGATTATGTTCGTGAGTGTAGACAACGTCTGCACAGTTCAACTTCAACTATTTCATGCCGCATAATTATTTGTTACGAAAAGATAGATCACTATAAAGATATATTGATGAGATTGGAGAACTGCTTTATTTATCAATATATTAGATTTGGCGTGTTAAGTAATAATTTTGAGAAAAAAGACCAAAACATTACACATCGGTGTCATCATATACTAAATGTGTAATCTCATGTACTCAAGGCGACTTAGCAGAAGAGGCATGCACATCGATCGAACCCTGCTGTTGAGGATCAAAACCTATTAGGTGATGAGAACCCCATAGATGCCAATCCGTTTCAGTCTTAATACACCTACTAGAGTCTGATAAGCTAGTTTTCTCGTCCGTATCTATTAAGATCATGCCTACAATATCCTGAGCTAATATGTCAATGTCCTCAAACTCGAGATTAGCTTCCATAATAATTGAACTTAAATATATATTTGATAATTTTTTGCCAGGCAACGGACTGTGTACTTCTTACATAACAATACATCCGAATTAATAATCTGGACAGAAATAAGCCGCGGAAAATAGAATTATTAAATTATTTGTTACAGAAAGTTCCCAATATGTACGACTCAAAAGACAAAATGATTGCAGGTGTATATTGTGATATTCGAGTTTCTTTAAACCGTAAAGTACAGAAAAGTAACAAATACAACTTGCTAAGGAAAGTCAGGCCAGTCCAGTACAGATTACCAAAACTGAAATTACGCACAATTCAAAAGTATATATACTGTCAAGTATTTAAACAAAGAATGTTCTTTAAAATAAACGAATAATTTCTTTTTAAATAATATTCGTTTCAATCAGCCACGATGGTTTAAATTTATCAATAAATGTCCCTTTAATTTTGTCTGAGGAAATATCTTCCTCTACATACACCAGTTGCCGAACAATATAGCAAAACTACAGTCATTCACACGTACTACTACGTGGTTTCTAACATTTCCCAAGTTCTACTATTTTCAAGGTGTTTTAGATCTAAAATGATTTTGAATTCGCATCTTTATTATTCGACCTGTTCGGAATATATCGCACAAAGAGGAACTATGACATTTTTATAAATAAACTATGTTGGGCTACTCTATTGCAGGGAAGATTTCCTTTGCATTTATGCTTAACAGATGGGTTTTTTATAAACAAATTTTATTCGTGTATTAGGCATCCAAGAAGTCACATATTTCTTTAATTTTTCGAGCAGAAATTGCGCATGGATCCTCCCCAATAAAAGCTAAACTGGAGATATCGATTTTTACTGTGCTAAGACTATTTGCTCTGTGATAATGTTTTAGTTTCATGTTTGTTTCAAAAAAACGTTCGATATTCTTAATTTTTAATAAAGTTATTTAGGGTTCCGCCAGTTCTTGGCTGTGACATTCATCGGAACAGATTTTCTCTATTCCTTAAAAGGAATAGGCCTTTGCATAGTGCTGTCATCGGTTCAACTGATACTACACTTGACGGTATTGGAACAATTAATAGGTCGGTATAATTTTAATTCCTTTACCTTTCCAAGTGCATATTTTGTTCTTTTAATTGATTGACGGGTTCTCATTGGTCCCGTGACTCCGAAGCCGCCCTTACACTGCTTGTCCGAAAATGATTTTGGATACAGATTCGGAAAATTTCTTTGCAAAATCATTATTTTTTCCGTCGTAAAGTTGAGTATCAGATTATATTTTTGACAAACGAGAACAGAGCTTTAATACTGGATATACTGACCAATCCATGTCTGCTTTTGTTAAATTTACTTTCGTGTATCACCAGCAATATGTCAATCGCAATTAAACGAAATACAATGCATTACCTTTTACACCTTTTTAAACACGTTATTTCTTTGTACCTGTTCATGAATTATTCTGAAATTTTCATCATTATACCTAAGATTCGCATGGCGGTATTTTTAATAAGTGGGTCTAATTAACGAATAGAGGATCGCAACTCCATGCACTTTCGTATAAAATAGACGATTAAAAGGTAATCAAGTATCTCTAGTGCAATTATGGAGACAAATTTTAAGACGGCTTGTAGGAATTTTGGGTGACAGGTTGTTACTATCAAAGCCTATGCAGAGGAAATCAATGCTTTGCTAGAAGGAATGCTATTTAATAAATTTCTGACGTCGAAATACTTATTTTTTTAATTCTTGACATTGTAAGACTTTATTTAATTAACGATGTCAGAAGTATCGCGAACAATATTGTTTCACATTTCAATTTGTACCGGCGGTAGGACAGTTGTTATTTCGTTCGCCCGGTTTGTTGGTGAGTGTTGATCTTTGAAATTACCGTCGCAATGGCGATCATTTAACCATTTCAAATAATTTGTGTACCTTAAGCATGCCTCAAGTTCGGGTGGATTGTGTGTTGCCCTTTTTTACTTGTACGGGACTACGTACGTTATGATTTATTTCATTAGAATTCACTTGTTGACTTTCTTCATATGATATTTAATCCCACGAAATATTGACTTCCCAATAGTTTCTTATCAGTCATAATTTAATTGTCAAAGTATGAAATCTTGGGCATTCTCATAACCATTACTCATTTGATTAATATAGTCATCGGTATAGATAAATACGATGCGCGTGAATTTGTCTGGCGTCATTAATCAAATTTCGATGTTCTGTTCCAATTCTTTAAGCACTTCTATGGATTTCCACTTATGTAAATTGTGTCGGATGTGTCTCACTGTAAAATACTCATAAGCAACGCGTAATTATACTTTTAGTAGGGGTAACATTAACCATCTTAGGAAATTTCTTGATGAAAAGTCCCCATGAGGCTCTCCAGTGCAGAAATTGTTCTTATTCCGGTCGATTGGCATTTTTCATTTCGCAAAAAAACAGATTTATGGTACAAGCGATAAGATTTCTTTCTGGTTTTCTGATAGGGTCAAACTCGTATTGTTGAAAATGAATGCCCCAGGGCTCTTTATGAAAGCCTTAGAGAATTTACAATTATCAAAGAAATATTTGTACAATTTATTACTTTCTTTGCCGTCAGCATTCATAATAAGATCATTATCAGCACACTTGCGTAGATGAAACATACTGATACGAGTTTCTGACATCAAGATATAGTTATCAACTTTATTTAGTATGAGGTTTTGTGTGTTTGTCCACAACAAAAATTGCCGGGAGAAAAATCGATCCTAAAGCCAAAACAAATTGAAATATGAAAAACCACAATGCAGTCTAAATTTTACACATGGTGTTCTATGCGCAATTTAGCCTAATGAACAAAAAATATATAGTCTGAATAATTTCCATTTTAAGAACTGGCAATAATAAAAATAACTCTGTTAAATAGCAAAAATAAAGTATAAATAGAGACAAAAATAGAGCTTTACACAACCGAAATACGATATATGTCAGTATACCATTAAAAAGGGACGCACCATCAAATAATAAAACAAACAGTGACTTCTCAGGTACTTTATACACATATGATGTTTGTTGAAACAGGCCAATGCTTGCTAAACATAAGCGCAAACGATAGGCACTCTGCCATCGTACAGTCCAACATTGCTTAATTATGCAAGTACCCACAGCTGCTCAGGGCAGTATGTTGGCCGGAACGGTCGATTACTGCGGAACCGCGTTAAAGAGCATTCTAGACAAAGCATAGCTGACGTGGCCAGATCGTATTTACCATAGCTAGGCACATTGTTTAGAAAAATCACATTCAAAATCAATTGGATTTCTGCATGTTGTTCAAAGCGTAATCGAAGGGGAATTATGCAAACTAGAATTCCTTGTATGCAACATCCTTAATCCTTAGCTTAATAAAGAAAAGAAGTTTGTTTATGATTTGATTATAAACAGGACATTTGTTTAGTTTCGTGTGTGTGTGTCTGTGTGTGTGTGCGTGTATGTTTTTGTGTGCGTGTATGTTTGTGTGTGCGCGTGCCCTAGCACCTGGTAGTCGAGCTTTCTGTTTGTTGTTGTATAATGTATCTATTTAATCAAGCGTAAACCGTTTTATTTTCTTCAATGTGACTACATGCATAGAGTACTGTTGACTTTAGTTCTGGAGAAGAAACATTCCTGAAGATAATTATGCTATATTCCACGAATCCACTGAATTTATTGTAAAACTTAAGTCTGTTTTGAGAAGGATTTCCGATTACACCGGAAATTTATACGCTGATTACTGTAGATTGACAATGAAAATTAAACAATTATCTCTTTCATAAATGCAAATACGCAACCAATGGAAAACTATTTAAATCTATATAATTAAACGAACATTGGTTGCGCGGGTGGTGATAACAATTATTATAATCAAGGTTGCGGTCTTGATATAAACACTTGACCCATTAATTACTTACATATGTCAGTATAAACCAAGAATTGTATAGTGTAGAAAAGGCAATTCATCCAGTAGACCGGTTTGTCCTTATTGTAAACTCTTCAAGTACTGTACAGAATTTTCCACACTATACAATTCTTAGTTCATACTGACATATGTAAGTAATTAATGGGTCAGGTGTTTATATCAAGACCGCAACCTTGATTATAATAATTATTTAAATCTATGTTCATTTTATTACAAAAATAGCGACACCTTTGTGAAATGAAAACGGAGTTTTATAATAATGAAATTAATTAATTTTGTTTACCTTTCTTGGTTTTGATCACAACAACTGGTTGTTCTCAATTTTATTTCCCGTATTGAGGACTAAATAAATTGCCTTGTCGTCAAAAGTTCTTCACTGTAACAAATTTGTCAGGATGTGTTCCAATTTCCGACCACTTGATTGATGTAATACATACAGAAGACCCAAACACCCACAACAAAATTATTGAGCCAACGTCGATATACCTGCCAGTGATTTATTTCTTAATTTAATCCAACTAAGAATTAAGTGGTAGACAATTATAAATTGTATTAGACGATTTTATTGGACATGAAATGTGAAGATAAATTTGTCTAGTAAATATTTGAATATATGATTTATGCGAAAGGCCAAGGTTAATGACATGTTTCAATTTGTTTCACACTAATTCAGATATCATGATGAAGTATTGAAATTCTAAATAAGTATTTTATCTAAAGAATATTGTATAAACACGTGCAAATGTCATTGTATATAGAAAAGCATCAAAACAAGACTAACCGATGCGAAATTTTTGCGGGCGGTTTTCGCAAACTCACTTGAAAGGTAATAGCTTAGTTACAAATAGCCATAGGTAGCTTTATTCTAAAAATCGTTATATATGCTGAAGTTTAAATAATATTATATATACAGCAGAGTTAGTTGTTATTATTAGTTATGTTACATATATAGTCAATAAATTTCAAGATTAAAATTTGTATTATATATATATATATATATATATATATATATATATATATATATATATATTATAATTTGATTTAAATTTATGTACTGTTATTAATGTAATGTTCTGAACATATATATATATATATATATATATATATATATATATATATATATATATATATATATATATATATATATATATATATATATTACAATTCTGATTTAAATTTGCGTACTGTTACACGCAATGTTCCGAAAACTTATTAGTTGGTGACATTATTAACTTACCAGTAAAATAAAATTCATGTGTCATGCGAAATCTAGTTGGACTGTTGGAGCCTAAGTAAAACACTGCCGCTAAATAACACGGCCGATCGGACATTTAATTTGAAAACCTCCTTCAACACTGATGCTAATACATAGGGTAGTGCTTTAAAGTACATTTTTCACCGAATTAAATCAACGGTGAATTATGCCAAATTAGGTGACCTCCAAGTTAATTGCGATCTTTTAGCCGAACGCAAATATTTATAGTAAAAGAGCCTTATTTACGAACCAAGCTTTTCTATGCAATAGAATTCAGGTTTTGTCTACTCTTCGCGACATGTTGTAGCACGTTCACTTCAAATATATAGATACCGTCTCGTAATGCATAATACTTAATGTAAATAATAGTTCAGTAAATAAACTACGGTAGATATTTGTGATCACAGATGAATGTAGTCAGTATTGCTGTTGCTGGACACCTGTATTCAAAAAATAATTTCAATAATTACATAGAACTGCAACTTTTCTTACCAAGGGACACATTAATTGAATAATTTATCGGAAGGCATGATCCAATGTTAAAACTTTGCTAATTTAGCAATCTAAGAATAAACTTCCCTGGAAAGAGAAACTGCGTAATATAGCTTTAATTTTGGTTAAATTAAGATATGAAATCAGGCACTGTGATTTCATTAAAAATAAAAATGCGTAATTAGTTTAAAGAAATGCTTAAAACAAATCCTGCTGAATAATTAAAACTACAGGCTTAATTACTAAATAAATAAAACCTATACGTCTCTTAGAAGCTGTTTTTTTCTTCAAGTCATACTTTTAACTGTTACAGCACATCCATCCTAATTAAAGCGAAAGCATTTTAAACCAAGTTAATTTGTAAAGTTAACTTTGTTCCTTTATGCTTTTAAACAGAATTAAATTTTTTTGAATAATATTATACTGATGTGAGAAATAACTGACTTAAAATGCATGTGCTCATAGGTAGCTTTAGTCTAAAAATCATAAAATATGCAGGACTTGAAGTGATTTCGATGGATTTATAACCCAGTTAAACTTTAACAATCAAATATATTAAATTATAGATTTAAGTTTGCGTAATTCTATGAGCGATTTCCATTAAGTTTATCGGTTGGTGAAGTTATGTATAACCGGTAAAATAAAAAATTCGCCTGCCATACAAAAACCAGTTGGAGTGTTGGAGTCTAAGGAAAGCACTGCTGATAGGGAACAATGCTAATCTGACATTCAATTTGAAATTTTCCCTCAACCTTGATGAAAGCTCCTAGAATAGAGCTTTAACGTACTTAGTCCACTGAATTAAATCAATGGTGCATTATTCCCTATTAGGTTAAGTCTAAATCCACCGCTATCTTTCAGCCAAGCATAGGTAGGTATTGAATAAGAGCTTTATTTACGAGCCAAGCATTTTATATTATGTAGAATTCGGGCTTTCCCTCCTTAAAGCATTTAGTTGCAGTGTGTGCATTGCTTTTCGGATATACGGTCTCCAATGCTATATTATACAATCGAAATGATAGGATACCGAATAAAATATGGTAGATTTTTAAAAGCACAAAAGAATTTGGTCTTTACTGCCATTGCCGTGCCGCTTTATTCACGCCATCGGTATATACATCACATTGTACAGCAACTTTTCTTAACAAGTTACACAGGAATGAAACAAATGGCGGACATCTATGGAAGAGCATGGCCCAATTGGGAGGATTGGTTTACACGCCATACAGAAATAGAATTTTCTTCAAAACACTGTAAAATAGAATGTGATTTCTTTTTAAGTTTTGCCAAAATAATTCTAGAAATACGGTTTCTTAATTTGATGTCCAATAAAATAAGCATACCTAGTTAAACGTACATCGTATTACTTTAATCAAGCTTGCGAACTTGCTATAAACACCTGACCCATTATTTACATACATTTGTCAGTACAAGCTAAGTATTGAGTAGTGCAGAAAAGGAAATTCATCCAACTTCGTTCTTATTGGGTACTCATCTAGTACTGTTCTGAATTTTCCGCGGACATGGGTCGAACTTGGGCACGTCTGCTTTGGAATCTGTTGACTAAACACTGAGCCACCCTGCCGTATTATGCACAGTACGTAATTAGTTTCCAAAAAGGACGAAACCGGTTAACTGGATAAATTTTCTTTACCACACCATGCCATTCTTAGTTTATACTGATAAATATAAGTACATACTGAGTCAGGTATTCACATCAGGATCGCAACCTTAATTAAAGTAATTGTCATCACCGCCCACGAAACCAGTGTTCGTTTTACAGAGCTTATTAAGCAAATCCTTCTGAATAAATAACAGCCAGAACTTTATGAAAAAAATGTTGAAGCCCAGTGTAACATAGTAATATAAAGTAGAAAAAAGATTTTGGTTGAAGGTTAGAAATCTCTCTAGATTCAAAATCAATATTTTCACAAAAAATGATCCATCATAATCTGGCGCAAATATCCTACAAAAAATTATCTATTGTATTTGTACAGTTATGGAAATATCGCTTTGTTTCGGTTAATATTGCGTTTTTATTGCATCCATTTTGTAGATAGTCGTATGAACGTAATTATTTTGCGACTAGTAGAAAGAAAATATGCTATTTCTTTGTGTCATTATTTTTACGGCATAAGTAGTATTAAAAGGTAAATAAATCAGTTAAAAATTACTTTGCTTGATTTGTTTGGTGTACTCATTATATTTTAAGAGCCCTGCTTCACAAAATTTTTCATTAAATTGTATTTCCGTATGGTTTTATCAGAAAATAAAGTTAAGCTTGTTGAGGTTTTACAATAAATAACATAATTGTGGGTGGTTCAGGTTGGAGATTGGTGAGTAGTTCAGAATTTAGGATAACTGAATACCTTTCGTTAAATCAAGTTTGCGAGGCTAAGTAAACACAAATCCCATTGGATTTATTTAGTCGTCGAACAACATAGCAAAACCACCGCCAGTCGCACGCACTGACGCGTATCGACCTTCCATGATCATCATCAGAGTACGATGGAAAACTGACCATCGAGGATTAAACCTCATTGCATATATACATTGTGAGACTTCTAGAGGTGAGAGTCGCATATCTAAATTTGCTTTACATATATATGCAATGCGGTTTGATCCTCGCTGGTCAGTTTGCCGTCGTACTCTGATAATGAACACAGAAGGTCGAAACGCGTCAGAGTGTGCGACTGGCCGTGGTTTTGCTATGTTGTTCGACGACTGGTTAAATACAATAGGATTGGTGTTTACTTAAAGCTCGCACACTTGATTTAAAGAATTGTTACCACCACCCGAGCAATCAATTATTGTTTAACTGTGTACCATTTCAATAGGCAAGAGTTGTTAAACTGTGTTTCCAACAGCTAACTGTATGTTCAGGACTATCGTCCTTCAAACATTTCATGTCAGATTTTTAAGGAGGCGCATGTTTAGTGATAAAAAACTTATTTGAAATTAGTATGACACCAATGAAGTCTGTTGCACAGGCCCTATTATGACGTCAAACAAGTTAAATTATTAAAGTAAAGATGTAACACGTATTTGCATACGTGTCATACAACAGTTCTTGCGGCTTTTCTCATAATATCAGATAAGTGAATGAACAATTAATAAAGTCTCCTATTTACGTAGTAAACAGCGTGTGCAGCGTGAACAAAGAATTAAGTAGTAAAACAAACAAAACATCACACGACCAGAGCAGTTTAATAAATTTGATGCTCTAGACAGCTTTATGCAGTAACACCAGCATCAGCTAAAATTACGATACTCAGTGTTTCACTTAAACAAGCCCCACTGGAATTACAGGCGACAATTTGTGAATTAATGTAAATGGACGTAATTATGATTTAAAAATAGATTGTCTATCAATATGAGGTTCGCCAAAACTTTTTCTATTTGATAAATTCATTATTTATGTACTTTTCTTGTTACAAAACAAATTTAAGAATAAATATTCATAGAAAAAAATCATTTTTGAGTTCATTTTAAACTAAAAATGACAATTTCTAAGTTTTTTATTCAGCAATTTCTACGCTTTTGAGCTGATGTCTTCAAATTCTTCTAGAGTAATCGTGTCATAATTATCATTTCATATTTGGCCTCGTTTTCGGCAGATTCTTATCTGTGATATGCATTCGAATCGTCTCATTTATATTAGGAATTCAACAAGTGAAGCAATAGTTTCCGGATAAATGTCAAAATATAGTATTATTTATCACACAAAATAATTTTAATATCCTGATAGGTATGACCTAACAAACAAATATTTTTTAAAATTAATAACTCACCTATAATGACATCAATCTTAAATGAAAACTCCATTTAAATTACTAAGATCCGCAATTGTATCCCACTTTGGCAAACGGTTGTTTGATCAATGCCCACAGTCAATTTACCGTCCGAATACTTTAAATAATATTTTAAAAAATATTTTTGTTTCCATTGAAATCATGACATTTAAATCTCAATTTATTACATTCAAACTATACTTTTTCCTAATAACTTAATTTAAACTTTCCTACATTTTGCTCCGAATGACGTCTCTACAAACAGCTATTTCATTCTCTTTGGGGAAACGCACTTGTGTTGATTTACGTCAATCAAAGCAATTAAATTAAAACGGAAACGTGCTTATTAATATCATTCACAAATTTAAATATACCATTTATTTTAGGTGTTTGTTTATAGACTTACAGGTTATTGAAGCGAAAAATAAGCAAGTTTTAGGCAATTTTTTATTGTGTGAAATTTGAACACGGTTTCCTTTTGATAATTTATCGTATGCATCGTTTCATTTATTACTTTTTTTCTTTTCAAACTTTCACGGTTGATAAATTTAAGGCAATAAATAGGGAACACTGAATTTTATTTTCACTATTAGACTTTCGGGATATATTTTTGATTTAACTTTACATCTAATATCTTTACGTGGATTTTCTTCTAAAATTATTCTTATTTAGAAGTATAAATTTTAGATAAATGTAAAAATATATAAGATATCATGAAGTGTTTAAAATAAGCTGAACAATTTAGTGATCTTCAAATCGTTACTCTTAATCGTCATTATCAACCTGAAAAGAAATTAATTTAATGAATGAACTAACTGATTTTTATCCGTGAACAGAGACAAGCAGCTAATGGGTAATATAAACTGTGGCAAAACTTTGACGGAGGAATAAATAATTCTTCGTAAAATGGGGGCATAGATAAATATTATGACATAGTGGCCGAAAAACACGGTTTTGTCTGACATTTTATTCATTATTTGAAATATTGAAATTGAATCTGTGGTGCCTTTCTTTACCTTATATTTTTCTAATACATTATTCTCGATGATTTAAAGTAATAATCTTCGTTAATTATGCAAACTGTATAGACTGGCATGATTTACTTTATAACTCGAGTGTGCGTATGTGTATGTGTGTTCGCAGAAAGAAGAATGTCAGACGCGTGCCTGAACAAATCTGATAAAATTTGATCTGACGCATTTCCATTTAAACACGTTTGATTGCTAAGAAAATATAGATTTGACACAGAATCTCTTGTTGGTTTGGTGAACGATTAACATTTGTTGCTTAATGTTAGAGACAATCAAATTTTTCGTGTTTATTTAAAAGGTTTACTCCTGGTTGTAAAATCGATAAATCACCATAAATAAGCTATATAAGGTGATAAATACTATGGAAACGTAAACACTCATGGCTAGATTATACAGGGCTAATAGTTATAGAAATAGAAATTTAAATTGCCCTATTTAATTGATGAGCGTTCTTACTGGTTACCAAGTTGCTTCATCAGAAATGATTTATACCGCAAGAAAGTGCAATGCAGTCCTATATCTCTATGCCACTTTTTAACTGATAAAAGATTCATCTTACTAAAATTTTCTATACCCATAACTTTGAGACTGAATTTATCATTGATTGCTCAAGAGACGATAAAATTGTTAATCATGCGTTGTGCCAAGATATATATATATATATAGATATATATATATATATATATATATATATATATATATATATTGTTTTCCAGTCGCACACTATAGCAAAAATGTTCTTAGTTTTCAATTACTAAGAGGTTTCGGTCTTTCTTGGCTATCATCAGAGCACAACGGAAAACTAAATTGAAAGAAGAAATCACTGATGCATCTCTCGCCCATAGTAGTTCCACAAGCATTGTCATGATTAAGCAAAGATTGGTTGAATGAGCGGTGGTAACAATTATTTAAATCAAGGTTGCGATCTAAAAATAAAAAACAGTCACATTAGGTAGATTTAGTTTTTAGTATAAGCTAAGCATTAAAAATGTTTGAAAAGGCATTTTATCCAGTAGACCGGTTTCGTCCTTATTGGGAAACCTTCACTTACTGTCCAGATTTTGCGACGGAGACGGCTTAAGCCTGGATATGTCGGCCGCTACACCTTGCGGCACGTTACACACAATTCTCAGTTATATAATAACTAATATTTCTAGGTTGGCATCACTTTCCAATTAACCAGCCGAAATCTGTCATTATTAACCAAACACCACGCTACCTGTGGAAGCAATTTTTAATTAAATGTTCATGTAATTAAACGAACTTTGGTTGCGCGGGCGATGATAAAAATTATTTTAATCAAAGCTGCGATCTTTATATAAACATCAGTGCCATTTTATGCATACATTTGTCATAGACTAACGTAGAAAAGGTAAACTTATTTTCCTATAAATTTCAGATTCAGAATTTCTATGGAGCTACGAACGATTATTTTGCGGCTTTCGCGATATGTAAATAGTTTATAATAATAGACAAATATTTATTGGCCGGAAGTTGATGAAATTCTTTAAGTCAAGTTTGCGAGTTGAAGAGGTTCCGGATGTTGAGTGCAGTTCTCTTGGTCGTGTTATTGTTCTTATTGCTATGCATTACTGGTCAAAACAAAAAAAACCACACTTAAGAAATCGATTACAAACTGTTTATCAATAGTTTATGTTCACATTCGTGACTATTAATGTTAGCACGCCTGTTGAGCAATCTACGAGTTTAGTGCTTCTGTTTCTCTCAGTGTAATGAGGCTATGATATGTATCTCTGGTGGATCAAGAACAATTAAGCTCGAAGTGCATCTGCAATTGTGATTATACACTAATTTAAACCCTACTAAATGAAACAGTTATCAGACTTTATATATATTGCATTATTAATCTAAATACAATTCGACGGATATCTATCAGTTCCTTGTTTTGTGAGACACGGTATTTATATCCACTGTCATCATTAGAATTCTGAATAATTTGGCGTCAAGCTGGCACCCTTTTGTTAGCGGTAAATTCAGCTGAACGAACCATTTCACAATTATTAGGTCAAGTGGCAAATTTCATTTAATCGGCGACCTTTGAACGTGTAGGTAGACCGTTCAACTATAACAAATTTTGAATAGATTAATTAAATTCATGTTTGTTGTGTGTATTTGTTTTGTCAGAATTTTGAAGTAATCAGTTAAGTATAATTAGCTGCACATGTACGTTCATATAAGTGATTAATGCCAAATCGTCTTTGCACAGGTTAGATATAATGTTTCACACCTCATCATTAAATGGATTATTTACGAGGGACCTTTCCAGTCAGGAGTAGGCAATATAATTCGAATACACTGACTACAGTAAATACTTACCTGATAGAAAAAATAATAGGCCTAATTAATTTAAGAAGGATCATTTTGATATTCTAATCTAAATTTGATATTTAACCTAAAGGTATATTTTAATAAACAAAGCACTCTAAGGAGACCTAAGTTAACAGGCATAGTAATATAACAAGTATTACAGGATGCAATTATAAAATAATTACACATTTAGCCAAGTGATTATTATTTATTGTCCTCCACCGTCTATATTGAAATTCTAATTTATCGTTTTTCCTCATTTTACTTGAGCGAGTTTCTGATTATGATGGGTGCAACTGTTGCTTTCTGCCATCACTTTGTTATATGTTACAAATCGAGCCTGTTTATTTTTTTACGATTGTTTCATTCATTTAGTCATCTCTCAATTTAATTTGAATAGATTCTCTATTCAATCTTGTCGATCTTTTACCAGATATTTATATTTGTATAAAATTGCATGTTCGCATTACTCTATCTTAATTGCGCGTATGATTTCACCCTCATACAAAACGTTACAGACCTGAAAAGAAATCATGTGCTGAATGAACGGAATGTTTAATTGAACTATCGTATCTTGATGTGAAATTAATGAAAAATGTTTCAGAATTTTAAATAAATTTTTAAAGGAAAAATATTTACTCAGGCTTACCTTTTAGTTTCAAGCCATACGTATAGAATCAATGACAGTTGTAAGCCTGATACTAACAGACATAAAACATAGGGTGATTGAAAAAAGGTAGATTGCGAGAAATATTCATAACTTATGGTTACTCTCTAAGTTAAAAGACGAAACGATAATGGCAGTCATAAATAAATTTAATCTTAACTGGAATTGCGTGAGGTCAGATGGAATAAGGAAGGATTAGATGGACAAAGTAATACCTATTAAATACTGTTTGTTGCGGGAACTAATATATATATGAAAGTATGTATTAGGTGTTGCGAAACTAGTAACAAATTAGTTCAGTTGTGACCAGAAGGATAAGCCAAAGGCAGCATGAACGGAAAGTATAATCTCATGCACATTCGTTTCGTGCTTACTGGCGACTCATCAGTAGAAGCGGGTATTACGCCCTTTAACCACTATATATTTGAGTGAGAAATGTGGGATAATAAGAGGTACGAAAATAAAAATTGTAACATTTCCATACAATATACGTACAATTTAAAAAAAAGATTAATTTAAACAATAAAGAGCCATTAGACGTGTCATTAGAACATTAAATTTCATGTAAGGACAGTAGCTTTGTTTGTGGTTGTAACCATGCACCAAATAAAGGTAAAAATAGGGCAAATTAAAATAAATGAAACTATGTGCACGTTATGCTGTAGAGGTAAGACATTAAATTAACTGAGATATTTGTAGATGCGTGTCAATATTTGATCGTATTTGATCGACAAGATTGATTAGAATATCAATTCGAATTCAATCGAAAGATAACATAATGAATGAAAAGTTTGTATGAAAATCACTGCGCTCGAATTGGAACAAAGCACTAAATTGTAGTAGGAAACGAAGACTGTACGAAATATAATCGTAAATATGATGAATCAAGTGAATAAGAACGGTGAATTAAGAATGTTTTAAAGATAGAAGACGAAAAGCATTAACGATCTCTTAAATTATTTTATAATTATCCTATAATTTAATCCTTAAGTGCTTCTTATCTCACTTTATCTATTAATTTAGGCTCCTTACAGAGTGTAACACTTCATTAAAAAAACTTTACGCTTAATATAACCTTTTTAAACATTATTAATATGATCTTTTTTCAGCAGATAATTTTCTAAACCTCTTAACTGATCCTCATCTACACTAACTTCACAACATAATTAAGCTTATTATATTGCTACCTTGTGAGTACTCACTATAGCTGACGTATTTGCATTAACAGGTCCCCTTCATTAACATACAGGTCACTCGTAAATGCCTATTTTAATAAAGTAAGTAAATAAACAATATATTTGATATGTGTAAAAATGTGTTAACATAAATCACATATATGAACGTGCAGATAGTACTCATCAGCCTTAATTAGCAGAGAAGCAAGAACTCCGAATACAAACCATCCTCACTATGAATAGACGATATAGTGTTCTTTTACAGTCCACATATGACCATGAACGACTTATGGTTATATGACAGTGTAACATTAGTCACTTCTGGCTTTTGTATGGCTGTGCATCATGATAATGATGATGGTTTCTACAAAGCTTTAAACACACGTGCATGCATGCACAAGCATGACACACGCCTATCTAGGGTAAACTCAGCTATGGTTAATATATATATATATTATATATATATATATATATATATATATATATATATATAAATTTAAATTAACACGCTGTTGTTGCAAATATTATTTACTTACACATTTTGAAGCTTGTATCTATATATATATATATATATATATATATATATATATATATATATATATATATAATTTAAACATTTTATTAAATAACTATTTTTACCTCGAAATTATTATTAAAAACAAAATTAATTTCATTAGCAATCTACAATTTATTGTTTACAAGCTTGCTGGTTGAAGCAGCCTCTGTGGCTCAACATTTGTGTAGATTTATTTTTCTCAATTTAAAAGTTTTGCAATAACTCATTCAAAACGTTCGCGCCGGTAAATAAAATTCTATGGTAAAAATAACGATAAAATCTTACATTTCCTAAATTTAATTTGTTATGTAAATGTCTGGATCAGAAATGCACACATTTAAATGATTTCAACTTTATAAATATCACCTAAAATATAATTTGACGTTGATAATTTATAACAACATAATTTATTATTATATCTTGTTATTTTTGAAATATTAATATTTACTCTCTTTTTTTAATTGATACATACTGATAGTAAATTGTAGGCAGCGTTTAGCATATTCTTGCATCTGGCATTTTGTTATAATTAATCGAATTTCAGCTCTGCCACACACGTGCCTGTTCTAGGATAAATTACCATTTTATGCAGAACAATAGACTGCAAAATTAGACTAGGTATCTGACAGCAATTTATGGCAGCTTAATTTACCACTATCAAAGAAGCGCCTAATGCAAATTGTATTTATTGTGCATTGGCAAAAATGATATAACCACCTCTATTCTTTTTTAATTGGAAACCAATGCATTCCATGTAGAAACAAATTTTATATTTGAGAACTAAATTTAAGGGAAATAATTTCAATTCTTTTATGTACTGGGATAAACAAGCTTTGTCTTTTTAGCAAAAACAATGTCAGTCACGCTTTAAGCAAACCTTATTAGATATTTTACATTATATTCAATTCTAGCGTTGCGCTTTTCTGCATAAACATTTAGTAAAAATTAATTACCACATAAGAAATTCTGAATTATTGCTGTTCACATAATTTTTCACAGAATACTTCACCATAAGAAGCGGGGCCAAATCATTCATTCCCGTAGGTGCTTGTGTTTAATAACAATCGCTCAAATGGGAAATATTTCCAAATATCGTAAATCAATTGATTAACAGAAATGATATTAGAGGGCAACACCTTCACAATTTAGACCACGAAACTTAATGCAAGTTATTATGGTGGAAGTTAATTGATTGGTGAAAATTTTACACTCTAATCATCTGGGTTCTTTTTTCGCTGCCTAACCTTTGTAAGGCCACATTGAGCAATAAATAAATCAGTTTACTTCGACCGATCATTTTGATAGGCGAAGTTTCTTGGTGTGGTGATACGTGATGACGTTGCGTGAGCTAAGAAAACTCTTCCTCTCTTTGTCGTTAATACTCATGAAATCTTAACCACAGACGGCACTCGGGTAGATGCGTGACCGTCAGCAACCCCCAAATGATCAACATACAGTTTCGCTTTGCATAACAAGAACCAGGCAATTGAATTACATGTAGTCGGAATGGTTTCCGTTTCATGCGCTATGGGGTTCACGTGAGAACGGATATGCACAGTAGTAGGCTAAAGATCCAAATGAGTAAATCGGCAAGTCGTTTTATACAAAATTTAATTTAGTTTGGCAAAAATTACACATTTGTTTAGCTTTATTTAAACCTGATCTGTCGGCTTCATATAATTACTAATTACAATTTTAGTCAGTCGAATGACAGATGAATTAGAAATTTTCAAGTGTTGATGTTTTTTACCCTTTCACGTATTATGACAATAAACATATGTTGGATCAAATAGATATTTACAAATAATATCTTTTTAAATGCAAAAATGCGGTTCTCATCCAATTATTGACGTAGGCGAAATATCTTTGCTGTCATAATCGTTGCTAAGAATATATAAACTGTTGCCATATTGAGTGTTAGAATTTTTATCACTTTTATTTTGACAACTTGAGAATTGTTACCATTACATCCTTTTATGTAGAAATTATCGTATTTAAAAAAACTTTTTTACCTTTATTGTGACGTTTGCTGCATTCAGGCAGATTTTGAATCAAGCAGTCATTTATTGTGTGGATCGTGGTTTTTATTCAAGTTTCCCATTTTGCTGAGTTAAATTGACACTAATCCAAATGACAGTTAGAACTCCTCAATTCGTTTGATTGCCGTAATTTTATCAATATTACACAAATCATTGTATAAATGATTTTCGCGAAACTGATATTTATATTAACTGTCTTCGCGCACATAACTTAGGTCTAAGTAATAGAGCAATGTACATGAATACACATATGCTACAAAAGCTATGATCGTGATTGCATAGGTGTTGTGGACCTGCGAAGTCGCCCGTGTTTTGTTTTTAATATGTCCATTTTTATGAAAAATAAACAAGGGCGCCATACACGTGTTTAAAAAGTATTATTAAAATAGTCTTTCATTTGAATTCAGCATTATTCTCGTAAATAAATATTACGCTGACTTTATTTAATAGATAAAATTAAGTTAGAAATAAAGAGGTGATCTTATTTGCATCCTCATAGAGAAATATGCGGAGAAAAAAATTAGATTTCAAACGAATTAGTCATTAAATTTTCCCGCTTATCGGAACTATTATTTTGGTATTATTTCTAGCGCGTAAAATTATATTTTTAACACTTGGCAATTGACATGTTCTTTTGATTTCTTGAATAGCATATCGAGCGACTTTTACTGGCTTCTTCATCAAGACCCGTGCTTCTCTTTCTAAAAAAATTCATAGACACTACCACGAGATGACACTGATTGCTCGAAGTATAATTCAAAAAGTATACATATAATAGATAATTTAAGTGGTTGTTAGAGAATGGTTTAGAAGCTAAGGAATTATTTTTCAAAAATATACCATCAGAATCTGGATCAAATATATATATAAAAATGAAACTGAATAACTAAATGAATTATTTAGAAGAAAAACATTTTTGGACAACTTTTCTGACAAAAGCACGATATTTTCCAGCTCAACATTTTGTTCGAGATTTATTAGACAGCTTTGTTGATATCGTTTTTCTGTCCACAATTCCTCACAATTCTAGCGAGAACCTAATAAAGCAGGTTCAATATTTAATTTATCCGTTTCATTTATACTTCTTATTGTTTAGTCTCACAATAGCTAACCAAATTATTTAATAGAGTGTCATTCTAAAAAGCCAACAAAATGTAGACTTATCATTATTGCATTTTCCATTGGACACGCAAATCAAAATTTTCAAAATAAGGGAACATTTAAATTTAGTTTATATTCTAGATTATTAGAAAATATAGAAAGGCTGCGGTTTAGATATAAGCAACTGACCCATTAATTACTTACATTTGTCAGTACAAACTAAGAATTGTATAGTGTAGAAAAGGTAATTCATCCAGTAGACCGGTTTCGTCCTTATTGGAAACTCATCATGTACTGGCCAGAAATTGTTGTGGACAGGGCTCGAACCTGGGCACGTCTGCTTCGAAATCTGGTGCTCTAACCACTGTGCCACCCGGCTGCACATTTCACATTCAATACCACATAGCACAGTTCTTTATTATTTGTCGGTCTGGAAAATATTCTAATAACCTCAACTTTTTATTCTAGTGTACACTTTTCGCTTTTTCTAACCAAATATCCAAGGAATTTCACATGTTTCCATTTTCATTTGCACTTATCTATTTTTAAGATGAGATCATATTGATCAGTATTAGCTAGTCTCCTTGATGTATATTAAATAAAGTTCCAGATCATCAACAACGGAAGAATGGTTACTCGGAAGTTTCGTTAGTACCTCGATGATAAATCTCTGAAATGCCTGAGATGCGTTGCACTGACCAAAGGGTATATGCAGATATTCAGATAATAAAAATGGTGTAATGACAGCTGCTTTTGAAATGCTCTCTTAATCTTGCGGTATCTGGTGATATGCTGATTTAAGGTCAGGCAATGTAAATTAGTTAAGCTCAGCCACATAATCTATAATACCCTTTGCATTTTTATCGAATATTTATCAGTAATTGTAAATTTTATTGGCTTGATAATCTACAAATAATCTATAATTACTAACTTGTTGCTCGGCTTGAACGTAGATCGGCGATATCTGTGGAATAGAATTAGAATAAATAATACCATTCTCCAGCATCTGATCAAAATTTGTATGGAGAGACTTTAACTTTTGATATGATACCATAATTACTGCGAAATGTGATAACTGATATCGATCAAGTCCAGCGTGTACGGTTTTGTTGGAATAACGTATGTTCAGAAATGTTTGTTATTCCCAATTTTGGTTAACTTTAGTGTACTTCTAAGCCCCATGCTTTAGTACCATTTACATATATATATATATATATAGGTATTTCTTCAGTATGAATTAAACAGATAGCCAAGGCGATTTCGTTTGCTTAAGGAACCTTTTAACTAAGTCAAGTAGTTGCCGTAGGCTGGACACGATCCGGAGCCCAACTGCAACAGACTCGTCGACTTTAACCACTGCGGCACTCGTGCTGCATACTATTTTAGCTTATGTTGTTTTACTTAAATTTTTAACTAGCCAGTACGATCTGTCATTATACAAAAGTCTTCATGCAACTTGTGGAAGTCATATCGAATTCAAGTTTGATACCATGATTTTATTAGGTATTTTTTGTAAGTATAAAAGTCCTCGGTAAATTCTGGACAATAGTTAATGAATTCCCAATAAGGACACAATCAGTATGCTGGATATATATATTTTTCGACATCTGATACAATGTCAAGTTTATACTGACAAGAAATATTTCACTAAAAATTCTGACATCAGACTTCAATTCCAAAAATTTATATATATATATATATATATATATATATATATATATATATATATATATATATATATATATATATATTTATATATATCCATTATATCTATTACAAGAATTGATAATATATGCCCAGATGGCGAATGATTATATCTTTGTATCTATTTCAAAAAAATAAAATAAAATTTTTCTTATGTAGTATCTGTCATTTTATTTGTAGGTTTTTATAGTTAAAGCAGGCAGCATTATTATAAATAATAAAAATAATAAAACTTCAGAACACGTAGGTAAAATTCTTTTATGTAAATAATGAATAAATCGGGAAATTTCCCCATTTCAATTGATGTGTCAGTATGTGGCTCAGGTTTGCTTAAATTTCAACCCCCAAAGTGACTATTTTTCCTAATTTCCCCTCAAATATGAAGTTAGGTTACTAAACTTTAACAACGATATATGTTATATTATCCAAAAATGCTTTATTTTAATAATTGTTCTCATAATATTTGGCGCAGACCGAAAGTTAATTATATTCAGTGATTAGCGTATTCGTGCAACCAACATTTCCTGATCATTAATCAAATGATAGTTCTGTCATACAAGTGCCAGTTTTATGCTAAATGACCATTTTATGCAGAATAAAACGCTGCATAATTAGAGTAGTTATCTGACAGTAATTTATGGCAGCCTAATGTACCACTATCAAAGAAGCGCCTAATGCAAATAGTAATTATTGCGCACTGGAAAAAAAATGATATAACCACCTCTATTTAATTTTAACTGGAAACCAATGCATTCCATGCAGAAGCAAATGTTATATTTATGAACTAAATTTAAGCAAAATAATTTCATCGGATATCACATTTATCTCATTGGCTGCTGTAAACAAGCTTTGCCTTTAATCGAATACATTATTAATCAAATGATAAAATGTGATGCAAGTATTTAGACACTTTTAACGCATTTTATGACATTAGTTACATGATATCCAATTCTAGAGTTCGTTTTTTCTACACGAATATTTAGCACGAACAAATTAACTTAACAAACAGTTCGAATTATTGATCTTAAACTAATTTTCGACTAAATAAATCATGATAAGAAGTAGGATAAAATCATTTTTTGCATCATCGGAAGCTGACTAATTTTCATTCCTTTGTATGTTTATGCGTGCTTTTTCGAATAAAAAATGAACTCAAAGGGAAATATCTACAAAATAGGGTAATTAATTCCATGACAGTGCAACAATCTCGCAATTTACAACAAGTAACTTATTGTTAGCAATATTTGATTGGAGAACTCTTTATACCCCAATCGTCTTAGCTCGCTTTTCTCAACCACGTCTATTTATGGCCATATTGCATAATAAGCAACTCTGTTTACTTCGACCCGTTATACAGATAGACTCAGCCGTTTGTTGTAGCAGGTCATAATTACCTCACATAAGCTATACTAACTCTTCATAACTCTACTCACTAAAGCTTGGTCACAGAGAGTATTCAGATGACAGTTTGCTCACCAGCAAACACCAAGATAATAAACCTACAGTTTGAAACATCTGAAAATATGGTAGTGTGCTATTTTAGCTCAGCATCGACTAACTGGTCGTATAACACATATCTATCCTTTACCATTACAACAAATCTCAGCAGTAGGCTTCCATAAATCTCGTTGCAAGAGAACAGGAGTGACAACGCACCTAGGAAATTTTAATATGCAAAACATTAGCTAATTTATTTCAATCTCCATGTTTGTGTATGTTACTCATATTATTCCTCACTTGGCATATACATATTTTCTTCCATATGTACGACTTTTGAATTTCCGCGTACTATATATATATATATATATATATATATATATAATTTGTCAGCATAAGTTAAACATTGGATCAGGTAGTATATGCAATCCACCTCGTGGACCGGATTCATCATTATTTGGAACTCTTCAAGTACTGTCTAAAATTGCCCTTTCCGCACAACCTATAATCTTTTAATTTGATATAAAGCTAAGTTATGTATCACAGATAAGGTTTTAAAATGTATGAAATGGGATATTTTGCGATTTTTCTTTTCTATATATATATATATATATCCCATCAACAACGAAACCGTGTCAACGTAGTTCAGTTGAAATTTTTATCGTAAGTAATGCTTTAATTATCAAAGTATTTCCATCATACCAATTTACTTTAATTCAATAACAATTTATCTATGAGAAAATTGAAGATCAATTATGAGGACATCAGTTGAGTTTTCGTGCTTTAAAAGACACCAGCGTGTAAGCACTGAAAAAGCTAAAGGGCTCCGGAAGTGGATTAAAATTTCTCAAGTAACAGATGAGGTTAGTCTACGTAAAAACCTGGTTTTACATTTTAAATACCAGGTATTTAAGTGACTGTAGAGGGCTTGATTGAAATTTAATGCATTATGGGGTTTATGCGAGTCTATATATACACTGTCGTAGGTTAAATTGTTAACTAAGCAAATCTCGAAGCGGCCTTCTACAAATTTGAATTTAACTTTGCAAATACTACACATTTGTTTAGTTATATTTAATACTGATTTTTCGACTTCACACAATTACGATTTACAATTTCATCCAGTCGAATGACGGATGAAATAGTCAATTTCATGTATTATTGTTTATCACCCATTCAGAATAAATTGACAACAATAATATGGTGGATAAACCAGTTATGTAAAAATAGTATTATTTTAAATGCAGAAATGCGGTTCTCATCCAATTATTGACGTAGGCGCAATGCCTAAGCTGTCATAATCGTTGTTAATACTATATAAATTGTTGCCATATTGTGTGTTGGAATTTTTTCACTCTTATTTTGACAAACGGGGAATTGTTCCCAATGCATCTTTTTAAGTAGAAATTATCGTAATTTGTTTTTCATTTTTTTTATTTGGTATGATGCACACAAATATTTAAGCGGGAAATTTTCACTGAAAAATTGTAACTGTAAACAATCACTTGTAAGTCAAAGTAACAAGCAGGTTATAATTTTAGTTTGAATTAGGCAGTTATTAATTGTGTGCATCGTGGCTTTTATTCCAGTTTCCTATTTTACGGATTTAAATAAGCACTAATTTGGCATATGCTTTTATCACATTCATAGTTCAACATAAACCACAAACTTATTGATTACGAAGTGTGTGCTGGAAAAGGAGTTTTGTAATAAAATCTGTAGATATGTTTTGTACATTACGCTACAAAATCAGAAGGGCTTCTGACCGAACATTGGAAACCTTTCTTTATTTTAGCTCTGAAAATGTTAATTAATTTAACGAAGCTAGTTATTAAACAGAAGAGATTAAAATTTGTTTCTTAATCATTTTTATTTTAGAATCGAACAAGAATAAATTTGTACATTCTATCCAGAGGGAAATGTGTTCGAATATTATTTTATTTTTGCTGGCCTTGAAGTTGTCAACAATTGGTAAGTTGCTAGAATTCATATCTTGTTTGTTTATTTGTTAACTAGAATTTATCCGATATTTATTGTTACAAAATTATGACTGTAGTGTTGCCGTGTTTTGTGACTTATCAGATACAATGGGACTGGTGTTTATTTCATGAAGGCAAAACTTAATTCAATGAATTTTTGTAACCATCCGCGAAATCATTGATGATTTAATTGTATAAATTTGGCGAAAGCTACAAAACTTTGATGTTCATGACTACATTGAAATTAAGCTGCCGACATTTTCAGTCAAGTACAATGATGCATTACTACCGGAGGCGAGAGCCTCACATCTAATTTTACATCATTTATGCATGAATAGCGATTTATCCTCATTAGTCAGCTGAATGTCGTTCTCCGATGATGACTATAAAAGGTCGAAGAACGGAATTACGTGTAACTGACGATAGTTTCGTTATTTTGTGTGACTGTTAAGATACAATGGGTTTGGTGGATATCTGAAGCTCTCAAACTTGATTTGAAGAATTTTTTCGCCACCTGCATAATGAAAGTTGATTTTATTGTATAACATAAACTCATGTCTGACTTGGTTAATTTATATATATATATATATATATATATATATATATATATATATGGGTAGTTAAGAATTATACTTCAATGGTTACTTTAAAAGACGCAATTGGTATCGATTTTTCAAAATACAGTAGTTGCTTTCTAAATTCAGATTGTCAATGTATTAGTTTTAATGCCACATCAAGAATTGTATTTAGTTAGATTCTTTTATAAACATGTAGACATTGTTGCAATAGCCACCTTCGAGACAGAGAACACACCAAAGTTACTATTTAGGGCTGGTGCGAATTCAACAGACAGCCTTCACATAAATCCACGCATTAAAATGAAGCAGTCAGTACAATGATTGAAGCCGACTTCGAGCCGTAGAAGTGAATATAAAATAATAAATATCTGTATTATGTAGTACTAAATGTATATGCTTTATACGAGCAAAATCATACTATAATTGATTTAAAATATGGCATTTGTGTTAAGTTAAATAAAATGGCTTCTAACGGATTTAAAAACTCAGTAAGGGTATTATCTGTAGAAATTAGCACTTAGACTGCGGAGATAGGGATAAATAAGTCTCAGCTGGATGATATACTAATAATAAATTCTAAAGGAATCCGCATAAACGACCCAACCAATATAGATGAAGTCAATAATGGCGACCGCATTCAAGAGCTAAAAGACAGACATATGTCGATGTTTTCCTCGGAATCGACGAGTTTTTCCGACCGTCATCAGAATTTAGGCTTATGCTTGCACCCATGGAATGAGGAAAGGCCACATTTATAGATTGGAAAATTTTAAGCCTCTGTTTGAGCGCAAGAATTTTAATTAGAAGCACATATATTGCAAGTGGCTGTCCAGGATTTAGTTGGCGAAACAGTTGTAGTCCAATTATAATTGCCTGTCGACCTGGCGTATAAAGAATATGAAGGATTAATGTTAGTTCACTTCCAAGCCAGGCCTCAGGAGATGTTTTCAGCATCGTACAGATTCAAAACACGCATCAAGCGGTAGTTATCCAAGCATACTGAGTCTTTTCCCGAGTTGCAATCGCATAAGGCCACCATATTTATGCTGCTGGATTCAACAAGATATGGCGCAATATCAAGCGAGCAGTGTAGCCCTGAATAAAGTATTCAGGTTCTTTAAAGTTCGGCCAAAATGACCAACATATTGTCTGTTGCGTCTCCGCAAATGGGTTTCAATACAACATCTGGCAAGAGCGGCGTCATCAGCGAGTCCGTAACGAACGACGACAGCCAGTGGCTTGGAAGCAAGGACAATAATATAAAGTCACCAGCTGCGACGAATACGTTGCCAAAGGTGAAGCAAAATCAGTATTATTCTCCTAGAGAACGGCCATTTTAATGGGGAAATATGGTCCACCATCTCACCAATAATGATAGTCGAGATCAGGCGCAAAATATAAATCCTCGGAGGCTCAGATTTTTATATCGAAAAAAGAAGACCTGCATAGCACCAAAAAACGTTTTCAGAGTCAGATGGACAGCAAAGAAAAAGAAATATGGGAAACGTTGCCACACGTAACGATTTTCATTAAATTTAAATTTTTAGAACATATCGCCAATAATAATGCAATTGTATACTGGAGCTGGTGTCTCGGTATTGCCAATGACTTGGCCATTAAACAACGTAAACTCTACGTCATGCATCAGTCGCGTCGATGATGGCTGCGCACGCATTGGACGCTTAATTATTAATTAATAAATATATCTTATATATGTCTTTTATTGTAGCAAATACTCAAACACCCTTTTTGGAGCTTGATCTCATTAGAAAATAGGTTAAGATTGTCAAAATAAATGTATATGCCTCTCGAGGCAGAAAAGAAAGAATTCCATAAAGTCGATATGTAGTTCTAAGATGCAGGAGGAGGCTAGTTGTCTGCCCGGTTGGTGGAAAGTTTTCAAACCCAATACAACACTATATTCCAACTTCCTGTTTGCAGTGCATGTTCAGGGCTGACGGTTGATCTCTTTAAACTATGGCTAGAATTATATGTAGTTTAAGAAACTCCAAAAGTAGATGGTGCTCCTCCAAAAGAACTAGTAGCACCGATTCAGGCAACACAAGAGATGATAGAGTACGGCGTTCTTGAAATATTCTCATCTGTTTTTGGAGCCCCATGGTTTACGTTACGAAAAATGGTGGTTCGCTCCGACCGGCGGCTGATTTCTGGCAGTTAAACTTGGTGAACAAACCTGACTTGTATCCCATGCCGCTCTGCGTGATGTCTCTACAGCTAGAAAGAGAGGCAAATTGCTTTCCGTACTTGACTTTAATCAGGAATTTTGACAACTTGGCGTTCGGCCCAAAGACATGTGGAAGTTAGGGTTATAGGTGCCACAAGGTAGCTTCCAATTCACTCGGGTACCATTTTGTCTTAATAAAGAACCGAAAGTTTCCCAAGGAATGATGGACTCTTTCGCGTAAAACTTACCCTATACAACGGCTTACATTAAGGATGTTTTTATATGGGTCACTGCTGAGCATCATTTACATATTAGGCTGCATAGGATGTTGTCCAAAGCCGTAGATTAGCGACTAAATTTTAGTCAGATAAGTCGGCAAGTGCGGTTCCTTGGTCACTCAGTATCAGCTGAGGGATGTATGCTATTCGATTCGAATCTTCAGCTTACCAAGGACTATCCCAGGCCCACTACTAGAAAACAATTGCACCGGTTTATTAGTATGATGAATGTCTATAGATCATTACTGGCAGGGATGGCCGTTGCGACAACTGGTTAAACACAATGGAATTGATGCTTACTTCAATCTCGCAAATATGCTTTAAAGATTTAGTTAATTTGACTAGGATGTTCTAAACAAACGGTATGCTATTAACTCATTCTAATCAATGCGAATTTATTCGCCAATGCCTATTTCGCATTTTATGGATTTAAAAAACAATTCTCAGTAGATTCAACAACAATCACGTTGTTCCAATTCCCAAATGTAATAAAAAAGAGCCATTCGTCTTTGTTCACATAATTTACAAGCGCGAATAATAAATAGCATATTTTGGACAAATCACATTTTGCGTTTATTTCCCTCTATTAGGTCTAATTGGTATACAATATTTATTCATAGTAAAATTCGTCTTACCTCGGCTTCGTATGGACGCCTACAAAATAGGTAAATTGTATTCACTTTAGCCAGAGCTGTAAAACCAACTTCAGTTGCATTCAATATAGGTGTCGAGGCTAATAAATACAACTTGCTATTCACCCTTCTGGAGAGGCTAAATGAGGGGTTACTGTGGCGAATTATTGAACTGTAATTACTAATTATCTTCGTTTAGTTACAAAGTTTATCCAATAAACTTCCATTGCCTATATTTTTACTCACACTGATGACTTATTTTGCTTTAGTGGAAGTATACAAATTCAACCATATACTACCGCACACGTATACTAAAATTTCAGTTGTGTCAATAGTTTTGTTGGATTAAAATTTGTTTTAGAAATTAATGCAGTCATCGTAGGCTAATTAATTACAATGTTTCCAAACCCAATAAAGAATCAATGACAGCTATATCTAGCATTAAGCTACCATGTTATCAGGACTTTCCCTCATTTGCAAAAATAAATTTTTAATCTTATTAGTGGACATTGATTAAACTGCTAGTGGCCTTATTTAAAGCAATAAGATATTAAGCTACTATTTTATGAAAAGGAATAGTATTTTCATTGATTTTCGAAATTTCTTATGTAAAAATTTCTTGAAAAGTTAAATTCACCAATATGTTGATAATACATTGTCTGGACATTCTGCATACAATATTCCTGTGCAATTATCAATATTTTATTAATATTCATAATATCTATGTAATGTTTATTGCGTTTTTATAAGTATAGTTTTTCAAAGCAGTATTTCATTTATGAAATAGGAAATTTCATGAATACACAATAAGAAAAAATATATGACATTTTTACTGTGAAAAGAGAGAAGCTGGTTCATAATTCAGGCGATATGTTTCTGCTTATTTTCAAACTAGAATTTTTACAGTTGTGTATTAGTCATTGCGCACTTACCAATAACGAAAGTTACAATCTAATGTTCACATTCGTTTCTTGTTTACTGGCGACACATAAGAATTAGCAGGAATTACGTGCTATATCCACTATATAACTAGGTGAGGAGTGTGGAACAATTGGACGACAAAAACTAATATACGAATAAGAAAAGATACACTGGTGGTGTTTACTTTACTCACCATATGTGATATATACTGAGCCTGTAAATAATAACAAAATTATGGTTGCCGTGTCGGAACATGGTACTATCACAAAGTCGCCAGGATGCACGTAAAGAATATATACCATTCGTTCTTGCTGACTTTGTCGTAACCATCTTGTCCTATTTGAACCAATTTGTTACTAGGTGCGCACAAAGATATTTATTCTCCGCAAAAAAATTTATACACGCGCGACTTTGTCGTACACTTCTTGTCCTATTTGAACCAATTTGTTACTAGGTGCGCACAAAGATATTTATTCTCCGCAAAAAAATGTATAGCTTTTAATTCTTTTGGAATGCGAGCCTTAATAAAATTCATACTAATCTTTCTATGTGCAAAAGTAATTTTTCATATACAAAAACCGTTTCTTTCTCATATACTTCTCCAGTATCTTCAAATGAACATCTCTTTGTATATAAAGTAAAAGGCCAAAACAAAATATTAAAAATGCAAACATGGAGAAAGTGTGAAATAATGAAACAGCCAATCAATTGAGGTATCACTTCCTGTTCAAGCTCAGCGCTTTAACATGCTTCTTCTGCTTCCATAAATCCGGCTGCATTTTCTTTATGCATAAAGTCTCGTATGTGGCTAACTGCCTTCTTGTATTGCATTTTGTAATTATCTTAAATGCTACTTCTGTAGAACATGCGTGTGTTTCAACGATGTTTTGGCAATTGCAAACGTGTATTCACTATTTATAACTATTAAATAATATTTACACATTCATAAGTATGACCAAAATAGAAGGATTTATTTAAGCTATTATTTAAATCAAGTTTGCGCATTTAATGTAATAATTAATTCCATTTTTAAGCAGTTGCACAACGTAGCTTGTTTAGAAGTTTAATCATGAGGAACCCACATGGTACTTAAGTAAATGAAAAACAGATTAAAATTTAAAGAATTTTTTGTTAGAAGAAATAAATCCAATTTAAATACATATCTGGCAAAACTGTTTTCAAAAGATATTTTGGAAAAACAAATATAAGTATGATTTATATTAACTTTATAAGTAAAATATATAAAACTTAACTGGGCCTAAAATCGTAGCCTTCCGTTTTCTATTTACAATCAAATTGTTTTACCCTGGTAAAGTAATATATTAGGCCCTGATAAAATAAACTTTGCCAACAAAATTCTATAAGATTAAATACAATTTTTGAGCAGTATAAATATTTAATTCTTTATCGTCTATAATTTTACGTCATAGACTTCATCTTATCCAAATTATCTTTATTAAACGGAAATCACAATAACATTGAACTGTCCAGTTATCTATCACCGGATTCATTTTTTATTCAAACCCATGTCAATGGGTTTTTTGTAAAATCGTATTTATAGGTTTCTATTTCATATTCAGATTACAATTTTATTCTGACAAACGTTAATTGTACCTTGCGTCTAATTTTACACAAATAAATGTAGAATTCCTCTTTTATTATATATGCAAACTGTATTTTGCTGCAAATTTGTAGGTGTATCGGATCGAATTATATTAACTAGGGAGACTTACATGTGCACAAGATATCTCAAAAATCGCTATATTTTGTAATTGTGTATTAGGTATTGCGCACCTAGTAAAAAATTAGTTCAAATATGTACTGTCCTATTTCTCACAAAAAAATATATTGTGGGTAAAATGCGAAATGTGGGCTCCTACTGATGAGTCGAAAGCAAGCAAGAAACAAATGTGCATTAGACTTTATGTCCTACTCATGCTGCCTTTGGTTTATCCTTCTGATCATATTAAAACTAGTTTATCACTATGTGAGCAACATCTAATACAAAATTGCATATATATTAGTTCACCGCCACAAACCGTATCTAACGCCATACTTTGTAGTCGGTATATTTAATGCTATACTTAAAAAAATAGTAGGATTGAAATTCCTCTAAACAAATTGGAAAGTTAATTGCCGATTTCGTGTCAGTTATATTTTAATAATCCTGCTTTGGTTTTAGGACAAGCGTAAGGAATTTCAATATGAAATTGCAATGAGGCTTAAATATTGTTCGTCCATTTTCATCACGTCGATATAAATTAATTTTTTTAATTTCTCTTTTTAATATGCCAGTAACTTCCACTTTTATATTGTCCAAAATTTAAAAATCTTTTAAACAATCAATGATTGCGCGGGAGGTGCTAACAATTCTTTAAATCAAGTTTGCGAGCTTAATGTAAACCTAATTATTTTTTTGTTTATTTCCAGCTTGCAAACTTGATATAAAAATTCCTTACAATAAAATGCATGCATCTTTTTTATGTATTCATTGCAAGTCAATATGACACACGTGATAGATAATTGTACTTTTCTGTAACTTCTAACTTCAGTAGAAGTTCACTTATTTGATACCAAAATGTAAAAGGTGTCAATCGCTTTATTAAAACGGCACTTCATACAACCTAACAAGATAAAAGTGTCAAATGAATTTCAAGTTATTTTGAACTTAAATAGTCTATATATTTTCGATATGTTTAAAATTACAGATGTGACGACAGCTGCTTCATCTGTAGGTGATTGGAATTATCATAGTGGTGCCGGAGGTCCCAATGAATGGTATAAATACTACCCTGCTATGTGTGCTGGTGTACAGCAGTCTCCCGTAGCAGTTAACTATGGTGAATCTGTGTTTAGTGATCGTTTTGGTTCCATACAATTTATGCTCCTTAATGATTCAACTGGAGACTATACATTGAAAAATACGGGAAGTTCAGGTAATTCTATGTAATTAATGTCAAAATTCGATGTTAAGCATCAAGGAATATTAATCAGAATTACCTGATGTGTTGTGACTAGCACAGGCTGAATTCTCGTTGTGTTGCTCCTTGAAGCCATTTGGCGAGATGTTGGCGGCCGCCTTCTTCAGTTCACCCATCATCACATGTTTTAAAAAGCAAAATTGGGATGATAGGTGAACTGAAGAAGGCAGCCGCCAATAAACGAGGAAATATCTTCAAGGAACAAAAAGAAACTGGAGTTCGCCCAAAATTAGCCACAACATGGATTGTGTAATTTTGGTAAATCCAGTTTCGCGCTTTCTTCATTCTTTTATAAATAATAATCTAAATTGAATATCAAAGATTAAAATTTCTTCCTAACCGGATCTTAGATATTTTTCTTTTGAAATTGAAAACGCTTTTAGTGTTTTAGGTGGTCATAAGCTATATTTTTTTCAATTGATAACGCGTTAAAAGTCGATCGCTAATTTTATTTTTTTTAAATTTTGGTTGCAGGTAACTAACATGCAATTAAATAGTAAACATGGAAATATATTACTTTTTATTATATATTAACAAAGGTTTTTATTTGATCTAACTTTTTATTACGTTTTTCATGCATTAAAATATAAAGAGAAATTGTAATTAGTTCCAAGATATATGTACAGTGTATAATCATACTGAATTATTTATTCACCTTCAAATGTTTCGACGGCCATTAAAACTTACATTGCTAATGAATATTGCGCAGCTTTTTTGGCCTACGTGTTATATACGGACTCCTGACTAGGAAAGTTTGATTGTGAATTCTAAAATTCCTACATGGAGAATTAAACAATAGTTCGCAAAACTTATCAAACGGATTACAACCCTGTATCGATTTATCTGTAATACTGATGGATGTTCAGAATTAAAATTTTATTATTCACATTCATCTGCCAGTTTGTTTTATTAGGAACCTATCATTTGTTTCAAAAGAGCATGTATCCTGATGAAAAGGATCAAAATGCATTCAACTTGCGCTACGACGGAGAATCGAGTAAATGCGCAACCCTCATTACTTATGTTCTCATATTGTTGTTAACTATTGTAAATTAATTCAGGATTCGAACTGCTTACAGTATTCACAAAATTATACAAAATATTTGCAAAAATATCATAAGGTTCTGATAAATTTAAATTTGGATACGATATTTGACATTTCCCATATTAACGAAGAGAATATGAGGTAGAATGCAGAACAATCAGTACTCTAAATTTAAATTTGGGTTAGTGTTTTATTTATATGTATGTATATATAAATATATATATATATATATATATATATATATAATGGGGTGTGTAGCACTATTCAATTTCAAAAATTTATCTCATGAAATGCTGCATATGCATGCACGACCTCTATTAAATCTATTTGAATATAACAACGAGCGAAAATATATTTTTCGTAGAGGAGTAGAAAAATCTTCCTTGTGCACGATGCTTATACATAATATTCTTCGAGTCCTGAGGTCCAGTAAAACTTTTTTATTCTGACATAAATACCAAAGCGCACTTTGTGCCTAAAGTTCGAAAGACTAAAATCCCTATTCATACAAGTCTATGTGTTACAAAATATTTCGAGATTGTATAAGTATGCGGAGCAAAATACAACTTTGGCATCCTTAACTGAAAAACACTATAGATCAATGAAATAAGTTTACTTTTATCCCTTTATATGCTGCCAAATTTGGCAATAATAATAACATAATGAATATTTAAAATTGAAGCGTTCATTAGAGTGTATCATTAATATCTTTGAATTCATATGTAGTCTAAATAGGGCATTGAACATATTCATAATTCATCAAGAACTAACATTGCTAAATCGTTGAAAAAAGCATTAGTTACTCACCTGCTTCTCACCAATTTGAGCACTAATTACTCATCAACTATTTCGAACTTACGTTGAAATCACAAATAAAATTTTCGTATGGGCTTAATTACTTGGTGCCATTACTACCATGGAATCGTAAGTGCTCAGCATGTTTATTATTCGCTAACTTTGTTAAATTTAGTCACACTCGAAAATTCTAGAGTTGGTGCCACTTACAACATTGGCATTAATGAAGCTGAAATTTTTGAAAGCCTATTGTGGATTACCTAACTAAAAGAGGACTTCAACATTTATTTAATCTGCATGCACATAGAAGTATTATACTGTCCAAATATCTGGTATTTGTCAATCAACTAGAAAGTAGGCTTAGGGCGTTGTGCATATTACCATTGATTTATAGCATATTAATACGATATATATGTGTTAATTAAACTGAATGCTTAGTTTTAGCTAAATATGGCAACCCTCCATATTTTATATTTGTTAACTAGTGGATTATTTTGCCATGGAAATGAGTGTAGAGAACATTTTACAGCTCACAGTATTTGAACAACGTTGAAAACATTGCCCAATTAAGGTCAATGTATTGTGAAATATTTTGATGGGGAACAAACATATTCATACATCGAAATACATAAAAAGTTTATTCTTAAAAGTTTGCTGATTTTCTGCATGTAATTATAAAACACCTACCGCTTCCCCTCACACCCCACACTTTAGATTCCAAAATTTTTCAAATATATGGTATAATTTACTAGTAGTTTCAATATATTGAGCAGATGGTTCAAATGCCGATATAATATGGCTGCTTTTTACTTTTTTGTATTCAGTGTCACTGTTTTTTCCTAACAACACATGGGGTGTCAAAATTGTAAAAAACGGAGACATGTTTGTTGCTGCCAGCATTCATTTCCACTGGGGCGCCAAAAACAACATTGGATCTGAACACACTCTCAATGGAAATGCCTATCCACTCGAGGTGAGGAATGCAACTAAAGAAATTCAAAATTTAACGTTGTTTTTCTGCATTAACTCACGTTTTATATTCAAAATATTTCACCAAAGATTTTTCCGACTACGTATAGACCCAGTAAGCACGAAACGAATGTGCATGAGATTATACTTTCCGTTCATGCTGTCTTTGGTTTACCCTTCTGGTCAAAACTGAACTAATATGTTACTAGGTTCGCAACACCTAATATATACTTGTACATATAGACCCCATCGTAGCATATAACAAAATATACAAATCGATTTTACACACACTGTTTGTGATACAAAATCATTTTTAAAACGCAGTCTATGAAGATGAGATAACAGTGCTAACCGTTTAACTAAGTTAATTGGTTATAATTCTAATAAAGTTTGCTGCATCTGAGATGAATCTGATAGCGCGTACAACCAACGCGTTGATGCAAAATGCCAAGGATCGATTCGTTATGAAACTTTAAAAAAATCAGATTATGAACCTAAATTGCGTTTATAGCAAGTAATAATTTGTAGAAAACAATGGTAAGATTGACCATGAATGTTAATGAGCATGTATTATTTTTGGTGCGACAAGTTATAAACGGTGTCAAAGGATCTACATTTAAACAGTCATGTCTCGTTAGTTAATATATTTCGATTACTATAAACGTTATGGTCCATTACTAAGGCAAGAAATACTCTCCTTTTGTCCCATCTTGATTCTATAATTCAGAAAATGTATGATCATGCAATTTTATTGTGTTTACGAACAGTAGCATAACCAGAGAGGTTTAATCGTAGTTTGTTTATCGTATTTTCAATTTTATTGTAATTTTACTTTATGAAACTCATGCCTAGACGATAAAGTAAACTGAAGTTTTAAATTGCATTTAAATGGGAATCAAGTTTTATAAGAAATTTTAAAATGTCGTCATTACAAAGGAAAGACTCAATTTCTTTAGTTTTAATGGTTCTTTTAGCTGTATCCATTTGGAAATATATTTTCATTGCATATGTTGTACAATATGTTATGTAAACAAGATCGCTGGATTAAAGTTTCAAGACACCATATTTCAAGAATAATTATGTATTGTGCAACTACAGCAAATTTCATCTAATGTCAATTTTTTTGCTTGAGTTAGCATCAAAACAAGACGAAATGTCAACTAAGGGAATTAATATTAATCTGGAATGTAAATTTACTTCTATATCAAAGTTCGATTTATATTATTAGTGTAAAAAAATATTCTTGAACGAATTCAGCTTATAGTTCCAAGTTCGTCAAAACGTGACTATAAACGTTGTTTCGAATTCAGGAACGTCATGTATAATCATGTCATGAGTGTTTACGTCAATACACAATCGTTAAATGGTGTTCTATTCAACTGTTACTGACATTGTAATGAAATATGGCAAGATAAATGCAATTAATTTAAAATAAATTAACTATCAACATACACCTAAGTACGTAATCAATAAATAATTAACAAATTTTAATTTCTCTGTCAGATAAAGCTTTCAAAATTAAATATTATAAATTCGGATTTGAAACAAATATCACACAACAAAGTTAATTTAACGAATGAAATGTGCAAGACAAACTAGAACTTTTCAACACGACCAATTAAGCTATCAGCCTTATAATTAATAACTTGGCAGTAGAAACATATGTAGATACGTAATATGCTAAGAAAACTAACTAAAATACTGTAATATACAACAACATTCGAGACAATGTTCCAATAGGCATATACACTTAATGATTATCATATTGCTTGTGGGATATGCTTTCCAGTGAGAAAGGCCTCCGAAGCCGGACGCCAAACTTTAAATTGAAGAAAGTGTATGTAAACATCTTTTTGGGTACAACAAGAGCCTTCCAATATACGCAGCAATTTAAATTCCAATTTTTCATAAAATTTATTCACGTTTAAATTAATAAACTAATGTAGACTAATTTCATTTTTATTGAACAATGAAACACTATTGATTTAACGCGATCTCATCTTACCTAATACAGGAACAAAAATGCCTCATGTTCAGATTCATTTTAAATTCAAGGAAACACTATTTTGTGCTCAATAACTACGAAACCGATCTAGTTGGTGAATTTAATTTGATATCTTGTGTAATATTTAGTTGATATATTTACAAACGTTTATATGGTTAATTCCTGCTAGTCAGATTTTCGCTACGTTCTGCAATTGGCCAATGAAATTTGAAAATCTGAATGCACTTAATTTAGGTTAATATTTTGTTTTTGGCGACTCGTTTAAAATTAAAAGGGGTTGTATTATATTTCAATTTCAATTGATTAGAATGTAAGTATACATACAATCGTAAAGTTCTGCTTACCATTTGTTTTCACAGATGAAGAAGGCTACTCATTGTCTTCGTGGCATACATTTATATTTCCGTTAAACTGAACTTACAAATATTTATTTTTTTAAATAGTTCATAGCATAAAAGGGAAAATAAATGGAGGTCAATGTTGATTTTTTAATTGTTCTTCGAACGTATGGCGTTGTAAAATAAAGAGGAAATTTTCCTCTTTATAGTCCTACAACAGGAAGTATAAAAGTGCATATAATTGTCCATAAATATTTTGTTTATTTTTAATTTAGCTAATTAGGAAACTTATAAAATTCCACATTCCTAAGTGGAAAAAGAAAACAAATTCACTAAACTAAATCTCGGTATTTTTTAATAAAACTTAAAATGGTAATTTAACGGGATAAAATAACACAAAAATTCCATTACTGTATACATTACGAATACGCGTAAATTTTACCTATGCTGCCCAACCTTATCGCTCTTTAAAAATTAGAGTAGAATATTTTGACACGCATGTTTTTATAACCGATTAAAACTGTCATATTAGCTGTTTCGTTGGATTATTTAATGCTTTAATTCAGTAGTTGCACAACCAAATAATGTTAATAAGGTAGCCATTTCTACGTGCATGACGTGTAACTTTCCGTGGATGAATGGGTTCCAATTGGTCTCGTCACTGTGAAGGCTGTCAAAATGTTTGAGATACAACAATTGCCGACTGCCTGACAATATTGTGAATCGCCATTTCTCAAATCATCATCAGGTAGTCAACACAATGCTCTCACAAAACACAGATTTTGGCTGTAATTAGTTCTGTATTGACTACCTGATAATAATTCATGTAATGACGGTTCGAGACGTTGTGAGGCAAGCGGGAATTGTTGAAACTCCAACAATTTCAATGGATAGTACATGTACTGAAGTCTTGAGAGTGACAGGACCAATCAGAACACACCAATCAAAAAGATACAAGTTGCAAACCTGGAAATGGAAAGTAACCAATGTTTCGCAGACCGATAAGTGCAAATCAGCTACTCGCAGAGGTCAGTTGCGGAAATTAACTATGTAATAATAGCACTGCGAAAGAAAAGAACTTTTACAGATAGTCAAGTCGTTACTTTAAATTTGGCTTGAAAGAATAAATAAATTATATGATGGTTCTATTTTTTTAACTTTTTCATTAGCTCCACCTGGTTACATATAGGAGATCAATGTATCCGAGTTTCGCAACCGCTGCTGTTGCACCCAACGGTTTAGCAGTTATTGGATTATTGTTCCGTGTGGATGATTCATTGACTGCAAACGACACTTGGAAGCCAATGGCACAAATGACGAACGCATTTTCAGGGATACAACAACCAGGTGAATCCATCACTTACCCTAGATTTGATCTTTCCGCTGCATTTGGCAAAATAGATCTAAGCAAGTTTTATCGCTACCCGGGATCTTTGACTACTCCGCCGTGCACGCAGAATGTGATCTGGACATTGTTAAATCAAGTCGCAAGTATTAAATCTATAGAGGTACGATTACTATATAAATATTATTACATTTAACGATAATGTTTGCAGGACAATTATTCGCCAAATACAGAAGACACCTATTACCCGATATGAATGTGAAATATAAATTTAAAATAACAAGGTCGCAATTTAGTTTCATTATATCAACTGATTTTCTGGAAGGATAAACCAAAAAATATATTTACATGGATAAGCATTATACATCAAGAGGTTCAAGGAAAAAATATATCCGTTGAAAATGTCCAAAAATGAAGAAACGTAAGTAAGCACAGTTATTCATGATCTTTAGAAAACCCCATCGAAATGCCAGTATACAAAAAAATAATTTTTGTTTACACAGTTCTGGACAGCGTCAATTTATTGAAATCACTCCAAAATAGGAAACCATACTAACACACCTAGACAATTAAAATTGAAATGTGTTTTTTGGATTGTCGCAATTTTCACAGGACAAAACATATTTAGCTAAAGACATACATGCAGCACCAAACTTATTTTGCACCAACTAAATTGGTATGTGCTGCTACAAGCGTAAATTCTGTTTTCTATCGCATCGTCCTGCATATGATTGTTCACAGAAACAATTACAACTGTAGATAACGTTAGACGCAGATTTCAGCAGAATTTTGTCTTTCTCACTTTGTAGAAACTTTTTGGTGGTGGATGTTATCAAAACTAAGTTAGCTTCAAAATATATAAACGCAAACGTGGAACGCAATCTATCCCTTACAAGCTTCATTGTGAGTGAATATGCTCTGTCATTTTCAACAGCACAACCATTCAAAATGAGTTTTATTATATCATTACCTTCTTAATCATCTATAAATAGTGGTAAGTAACCGTTACTGTTTAAACTATTACACACACCATCCAACTCAGTCTGAAAACAATCAGACGAACAGAAACGCAGTGCCTTAGTACATAATTTCGTAACTAGACCTTGTTTCAATTTCAATGGGCAGTACATGTTTAAATGTAAATGTTACACTTCTCATGTTTTCTTAAGGAAGAGTGATTTGCACCTAATGCCATCGGTTTTACGTTTAAGCAAAACATCCAGACAACTTAAGTATTACCTTCATCGCTATCAATTATACATCAAGCATTCGCATTCCATTGAGTTCATCGGTATCACATCGGCTATCACTTAAGAAAAATATTTTATCAACATACCGTTTGTTTAGTTTGATTATATACTTAACAGATAAAGGTTTTATCGTTTTAAAAGAAATATGTTGCACGACATAGAATAAATTAATTACCTGGCCCTTTTTGTGACCAACAAGATGTTTTCACCACCTGGTTTCTCTTTTATTCCGTATATTTCGGCTTCCGGTTTCGGAAGCCTCTTTTAACGAGAATCACACCAAACAAACAATTTGACAATCATTATCTCAAGTTTAAACTAAATTTACCACTAGTTACTTGGTGATTGTCAAATTGTTTATGGGATGTGCTTTCAATTGAAACCGGTAGCTGAAATATACGGATTAAATGTTAAGACAGCGAATCAAAACACCTTGCTGAGGACAAGAAGAGACAAGTAATGCAAATAAAAATATTGGCCATGATAGGAGCCGAAGTCGAACCTATTCCGAGACACTCATTTTATCTGTATTATTGATCATTAAAAATGAAATTTACATCGGAACAACATTAAAAATATAATCTTTCCAACTACATTTGACTCATTTTAAAATTTTGAAACTTATCATAGCCCGCAATAATTTTGTTGCATACTAATAATTGCATTTAAATAGGATATTTCCATTCAAAAAGGTATCTATCTTTCGCTTTTTTAATATTTCATACTCTTCTATATAATTTAAACCTGCAATACATTTTTAAATTTATCCTTCTAATACAGCGTACAATGAGTGGTAAATATTTTGAATTTCAATAAAAGCAAGAGTCTATAAACGAAAAAGTAATTTTAAAATATTTTTGACGAGTTCGCATAAGAGATTTTTTTGTCAAACTATTTGTAAATAGCTTTATATATTCTGAAGCGATTACCATGAGTCATATTTCATGATCAGATGATTTAATTGAATTGATTTTCAATAAATTTAACTGCTCTTATTAAAAGGATAAAGTTTCATTCATAATAGCTTTATTGTTGGGTCTAAACGCAATTAAAAAACTTCATGACAACTCCTATGATAATAACAACAATTATTTATACTGCTATTTGTGTTAGTCATTGGCTTCCTATCATTGGTGTTTATTTATAATGACAGTTTTTGGACATTTCGGAGATATTTCTACATATTATAAACTTTGAGAATGAATCTTTATTAGTTAATTTGTGAGATAACTACACTCAAATTGTAATACAGAGACAACATCGACATGCATGTGTTACAATACGGCATATACCACATTTTCAAGATCTGCTATCCTGTCACTACCAACGATTTCCTCTCAGTGGAACACAGCAAATCTCTCAGCAAAAGTTAAATCTATAAAAACGTTGAACAATGTTAGAAAATGACACAGTTTTAAACCATCTGAGCCAATCGCAAATGATTCAGACAGGCTGGCATTTTTAAGGACACAGGTCGGTGAGTTCTTCGTAAAGGTCTCAAGAAACCACAAACTTTAGGCGAGAACGCGATCCATAGCCATAAATTGCAAACGAATTTTACACGCCACAAGCAATAAGGGCAATAATGGCACATTTGTGTTAACAGTGATATAGTTGAAGAAAATTATGGAGTATATAAATATATGGTCAACAAATCCGGTCTTAGTAGAACTATTCCTTTTTATCTCTTTTCAAGATTTCATTAAATAACAGTTGTAGCCACACAGGTTACTGCAACATAGAGAAAATATATATCGCATTATTCGACTGGAGTACAGGTGTCACCTAATTGGTGACACATCTTTACTAAATTGGGGCAGATTTCTCTCTGAAGATACAGATAATTCTAAACTGATGTACCTTTCGTGTTGGATAACTCTGAAAGGAAGTCAATGCCTTTAGCTACTTTGCGGTCCCTTGTAAGGCTGCAAGACTTTTTCAATTCCTTAAAAATGAAACTTTGATATCAATCAAGCACAAAAATCTATGGATTAGTTCATATATATCTGCACTTTTTGCAATGATTGACAGATAGATTACGTTCGTAATCCGTTGGCAGTAGAGAAATTGCATAAATACAGTGTCTGTGTATTCAGATCAAAGAGGTCGTTACGCGTTGACCCAGCTTAAAATTATTTAGCAACCATGAACTTTGAGGTTTGTCACCAACTGATGGCATAAATTATAAGTTTTGCTGCAAACTTATTTTAATTTGACGTGATATACGATCTACTAGCGTGCTTCAGTGCTAGTAGTTACAATAAACAGATATTTAAAATTATTCTCTGGATAGTGATGTTTCTTACTTAATCATTTCATTCAAACCATTCCATATTCTGTTGATAAGTCTATTAGCAATAATTAAATTAGATGTACGCTCCAACGATTGTTTGCTACGTTTTTAGATGAAATTAATAAATGTATGCTTACACAGAAACCAACCATCCCTTTTGAATGGAGTCAAAAGAGATTCAGAAGAAATAAGGCATCAATTTGGACTAAGAGTTGAAGCTTTGTTGTACCAGCTTAAATCTTTTGCTTCAGGAAGAGCGTGCAACTATCACCTTCCTGAAAAAGTATTTGATCTTAGTTCGGCGACATCTATCATACTGCATCGCCATAGGGAGTGTTACCAAAGTTTTTACTATCCAAATTATTTTACAGTTACGAAATAATGTATGTTAATAAGTTTAGGTAGTCAACTATATTCGACACAACTATTACCAGATTGAACGAATAGTTTGCAAAAACCCGTTTTGGCCCAGTTTTGAAACAGCTTGTCATTGAAATCGACGACAGTGGCAAATATTCAAACAATGCTCAAAGCAAGATACTAAAAATGATTTTATTTAACAGTTTCATGTCTAAGTGCCAATTAAGATATAGGATAAAAGAATTAAAATCAATTTCTGTTATACAAAATCAAATCATAGATACATTTAACTTACTATTCTCGAATAATTTTTTGATCTGCAGCATTTGCGCATCATCGCTGTTTGCAGGAGATTTCAAGTGTATTGATCGTTATTCATCTTAAATAAATAAATATATTTAAGCTTTGGATTGGTTCACTAATTCAATAATGTAATTTAAATAAAACCTACTGATCGACAGATTTAAGCTAAAATTTTTGCTGAAAGATCGCATATTCAACAAAACATCTATCAAAGGAAATTCTTAAGCGGTTACAATCAAGCACGGAAAATAAACTACCAATTTCATGTTGATGGTTACCAGTTGGGCCATGTTAATTGAGAAAAGGCAGTATGCACTGAAAAGCTGATATTTATTGATTAATTGTCTTACAAGTTACCACTAAAAGGTTATTTATATATTTTTTTAAAACCTTTACTTAGAGAAAAATTTGTACTAAGTCTTCATGAAATACTTAAAATATAATAATAAGTCTTAAACGCCAACGTTTCTATTTTTAGTTGTCTTTTGAAAATATTTATTTCGCACTAGATAGACTATTATTTAAATCGCATTTACAGAAGTAAATAATAGTTGCGAAACAAGGCAAAACTGCTGTGAGTTACATAAAAAGAATTGATCCCCGTTAGTCAGTTTAACTCTCATTCTATGATATTAACAAATGATGGTCAAGCGTGTAGGTACGTTGAAATATCGGTAGTTTTCCGTGATATGTGAATGGGTAAAATGTGACTCTGGTGCTTTGCACGTTGGTTAGCTACGTGACAGAAATATATATAATCTGTGCAATGTTTAGACTAAATTAACCACATATATTATCAAGATTCTGCTGGCAAACTTCTATGTAATATATATAGAGAGAGAGAGATTTAAACGCAGTTTATTTCAGAATAGAAAGTATGATCACCGCCAAACACACATAGATTATATATATATATATATATATATATATATATATATATATCTTTTTCTGTCACGTAACTGGCCAACTTGGAACTCATTTATAGCGATAAGCTCACTATGATTCAGTACCAAATTTATGTTTTATTCCGTTTTTATATTGAAACAAATTAAAGACTAGATAATATTGCAGCAATTCATCGCAAAATAATTTCTTTTTAAACTATACTGTTGTTAAAAATTACACTTTACAATAATTAGTTCTTACCTCGCCTATTAAATTATATATTCACTAATTTCAGTTGGAAAGATTTCGAACATTGATATTTGACAATTCGTTTGGCTCTGGACCAATGGGAGACAATTATCGGAGTGTTCAACCATTCAATCCACAAAATGCTGAAGTCTTGAGAATTATGGAACGCTCTTGGAACAGTGCAACACGTTTTTCTGTAAGAAAACTGGATCTACTTCTACCCTCGGGCATTGTTTTACTCCTACTCAAGGTAGTATACTAAGCTGAAGAGTTGACAAACCACCGGCAATAATTAAATTTCGCAATTATTTACACTAATTTAACTAACTTCCAAACACTACATTACTCTTATACCTTAAATTAAAATAAGCTATATTCTCTGATTGTCTTTGTATGCACGCGCAAGTCTGGTGAAATTGCAATCTAATTGTTACACCATACACTGCACTGTGTAGATAATTGATTCTCGAGTAAGCTTAATCATCAAATCTGTTATTTCATCTGTTCAGCTTGTGCGGGTGTCTACAGCGTTATTTTCATGTTCAGCTACTTTGTCATTTTTCAGTTTAAAGAAGTCAATGGATTTTGGAAGTTAGTAAACACTACCCAATCACCATCTCTATCACAGCAAGATAAATAAATGTTTCCAGCATGACAAACACAAGTGGAGCCCATTTGAAAAACTATTCTATATGAATAAAATAACAAGTCACCGATCTATTGACATAAATCACATTGTCCTACCATGTGACAAGGTACTGCCGGTGGGGCTGTCAAAAACTCTCCCAACAACCAAATAATATTTGCGGGAAAGATTTGATGGTGAAGCACACTTTCCACGACTATTACCGGACTGGACCTATCGTATACTAACTCCGTTTTTGCTCAGTTTTTAAGCAGGTTGCCGTTGAAATTGCTGGCAATTACTAGTATTTTCAAACGACGCTCATAGCAAGATACCAAGAATGATTGCTTTTCATATTTACATTTTTAAGTTATAATAAAAACGTTCAGTGTAAAGTATAGGCTTGATGAATTCAAATCAAGTTTCGTCAAACTAAACGAAACCATACTTAACTTTAACTTAACTTTGTATAGATAAGCGTTCATCATGAGAGATAAATCTTCCAATCTGGTATTTAAACTCTTCAGCTCTTGTGTGCGCATACACCTTATTTTCATATTTAGATGCGTTTTAATCTTTTCATTTTCTTTATCATACCATATTATTAGACATTGGTGACCAATGTTAAAGATGCCTGTGGCTATTGAAAGACAGAAAACACTAGCTGATCAACACCTCTATCACATTAAGTTAAATAAATCCATTTTAAGGGGGAAAACACAAGTGAATCATTTTAAACGCAACCAAATCTGATGATTACATCTAGTATTTTATTATATAATTTAACATTATCGACTTGTGCGCCTGTGAAATGTTGTAGATGTTTTACTCATTTTGTACAATTTTCCCAATTTTGCAATAGTTCTTTGGTACATGATTATATTAAAAACCATGTTGAGCAATGTAAACCTTTGCCAGAATGAAGTTTCAAATTATGCATAATATAAATAAGAGCATAAAGCTTCCCTAGTCTCACGCTGCTTTATAAATTATATAATTATATATCGCTCATGTTTTATGGTATGCACTCGAGGAAAATGCAAATAACTTTCATTTGGAAAAAGGAACTCACTTTTATTTTACCACTGGTAGGCATAACACATGAGGTCCGTGAATAAATATGCAATATGTTACCTGCCGATCTTAAACATTATTAGAATCAGCGGGTAAAATACGAAGTATTATTATTTCATAAAATATAGAAAATGATGTAGTGCTGTTTTATATTGTGCAATTCAGATTTTCTAAATAGTAATTAACTGCTAAACAATATTTAAAAAGCATCGGTCGTAATCAAAATATCAATTTAATCTCTCTTCCTCTGTTTTGCTCACTTTTATCCCCTCCAATTGATTTTATTTCATCGCTTCTCAGTACAAAAAACGTATGCATAATTGTTTATTTTAGTATTCTAAGCACTAAGCAAAATCAGTAGTAAAACTTATAAATGCACCTCATTTACGAAGAATGTGTACCTTATTTATTTTTCTTTGTCATATTGCTTTCATATTATAAATAAAGCATAAATTCTATTAAGCGTGTTCAAATTATACGTTTTAGAAAATGGGCTCTGGATTGTAAAGACGAAAGAATTAATTTCAATTTTTTACCTGGAAAGCTAATGAATCAAATTATCACAAATATAACTAAACGAACATATTTTTGCGCGGGCGATGATAAAAATTACTTGAATCAAGGCTGTTATCAAGATATAAACACCTGATCAATTATTTAGATACATCTGTCAGTATAAACCGAGAATTTTATATTTTATAAAAGGAAATTCATCCAGTAGACCGGTTTCATTCTTATTCTGAACTCATCACGCACTGTCCAGAATTTACCGTGGACAGGACTCTAAACTAAGCACGTCGGCTTCGGTAACTGGCTCAGTGGTTAGAGCTTCAGATTCCGAAGCAGTAGTTCCTAGGTTCGAGCCATGTACGCAGCAAATTCTGGACAGTACGTGATGAGTTCCGATTAAGGACAAAACAGGTCTACTGGGTGAATTTCCTTTGCTACAATATATAGTGCTTAGGATATACTGACAATTTATGTACATAATGGGTCAGGTGTTTCTATCAAGATTGTAACCTTGATTAAAAAATCACAAATATATTTTTTATGGCGTGAGAAGCTTAATTTTGCCGAGCATACCAAGAGATATTAATGGGGTAAAAACTCGAAGTCAAGTTCGCGGGTCTAAGATTAATATATCCTAAAAATTTTGTTTCCAACTTATTATGAAATTCGAATTGTAATTTTTAAATTATAAATTTTTCACTTAATTGTGATTGGCTGGCCGTACTTATCCAAACTCCTATATGAGGATACATTTTCAGAGCGTGATCAATGTGTTTTGGTAATTCGACAGTTGCAGGTGCATGGAGAGGACAACTAAAGTGTAGATATTCGAGTCCTATAAACTAACGCGAAACTCTAAGTTGCCGGGGCCATTTCGAATTTACATTTAAGAATACTATTTAAGTCTACTGTATTCGGAATGTTTTATTTCGGTCGCCATACAAATCTGTTTAGCTCAACCCTTCACACTCAATATTTCAGGTCCCAATGACTCTCCATTAATTTTATCATCACTGAGAACTACATTCTTGTCAATATAATTAAGACTTCATGTCAATGACGTCCAAATTGACAAATCGGAAGAAGTATGCATCTGAATCATATGTTGATTCACAGTCGGCATATAATGTTAATATACACATTCAAAGCCGAAACGTATGAAGTATTCTTGTTCTTTGGTTCCTGATTCCGCATAAAACAACAAAGCTTAAATTTTGATACAGCAAGTCTTCTATAGAATTTAAGACCTGAATAAACTTTTGATCTAGAGAGCTACCCATGCTCTTACTAACAAAGACGATACAGCAGAAGTAAATACAAGAACTAAAACCGAGTGCGAACAATAAAAATTGAAATATAACATAAATTTAAATAAATAATGCTCAAAATATTATTAGTATAACTTTGAAACGAGCTATATTTGTTTAAACAACTGGTAGAAAATTTAAGCAGAAAAATAAATTTTTAATTTAAAGTTATATGGAGAAGTTACTGACTCATGCAGCAGACTTGTGAAGCGCCTCAACTACCCTCCGCCATTTCACATCGCTTCTTTTAAGAACGCAGTCACAGAAGATTTCCAGTTAGCCCTGTGGCCATCTGTAATTTCCTAGAATTCCATAAAACAATCTATATCTGTCGGAGGTAGTGATAAGAGCCATAACGTTTAAGACACATGCCTGACACGACTGTTTATCTGAAAATATAAAACACCAGGTTATATTAGACACCTTATAAATTATTACGAAATACTAAAGATGCTTGCTTAATTAAATAGTCGATACAAGTGTAAATAAAGATGTAACAATGTTATGATCATGAACGAATAAAAAACATATTATGACATTCAAGTTAAATCAAATGTATGTATATGTTTATTTAGATATGCAGATGACATAAAGCGTGTACACGTATATATATGGATAAATATTTTTGATTTTTATAAGATGTGAGAGAAACTCACATGGTTGCTTATGTGTTTATATAAATATGCATAATAGAAATATACGTATATAAATATCGTTTATAGAAATATAAATGAATGTTTCTAAATATTCATATATTATGAAGGGTGAACTCACATGGTTGCTTAAATGCTTATTTAGATATTTGCAATATATATGTTTAAGAATATTTAGATTCTTATATAAGATGTGAGGGGAATTCACATGGTTGCTTATATGTGGATTTAAATATACATAATATATATTGTATGTAGACTTGTATATGTATGGATATTTATATATTCGCATAAAATATGAGTATAAATAAAATATATATGTAAAAAAAATATACTATACACTCAGGGTGAATTGTAGATACTTGAAGTTCAAAGAATCAATTGTTTTGCTTATTAACACATACATATATACATATATTAAGGCATATATACATAGACAAATAAATTGATATTTAAATATTAACAAATGCATTTTGACTGATATAAATTACCCGATGAGGGACTCACGGTGTTGCTTTGTATGGTATCTCATATTATATTAGATTTATACACGTATATATATATATATATATATATATATATATATATATATATATATATATATATATATAGATACAGTGGGATTGGATGAACGAATATACTAACGAATCCAGAACAATGGCTGTAGATACTAGTAGAAATAAGATTTATTAATAAATTTTATTCCATGAGTAATGTTGTTTTTAGCCTTTATATATATATATATATATATATATATATATATATATATATATGATGGATGTATAGATATTTTATAAAAGATGTGGGAAGAACCTACATGGTTGCTTATATGCTTATCTATATATGCATAAGTTATAGCGTGTGGACGCATACATAAATATAGATATTTATGTAAGATGTGGATATAAATAACAATAAATAAGTAAATAAAATTTAAATAAAAAATATTGTTGATATTATTTATATATTTATATATAGATGTTATATATAAATAGATGTGTATATTATACTTATACATAAATATATATATGGTTTGGACACATATTTAAATGAAATATATAAATTTATACAGGATATGGGCATAAATGTGTATTTGGTTGAGATACGATTCGTTAGTGTAGGTTCCGTATTCGGTCTTGTCCAAACGATAGAATAAAACTATATTCTTTCAACAGTTTTATTAACCTCTCTCTATAATCTATTACACACTGGATGGGATTAGGTAAACCGAGAATTTAAGAATTACTGCAATATGACTAAAATTAAAATTTTGTTGATCCTTCTACGCGTCTGGAGCAACTATTAAAAAATAGAGACATCATGGATCGACGTGTATGTCAGTTCATAGGGTTTGCTTATAGTTAGTCTATAAATGTCACTATGGAAGAGTATACATATGTGTATATAGGTTGTTGTGTGCGGAGGTGGGGGGTGACATGGATATGTTTTTGCGGAAATTTGAGTTTAAGAGAATAGGTATGAAAACCAGATATTAGGGCAGACAATAAAATATACTTTAGGAATTAAAATAAATAAAAATAGATTTGTATTGAATGAAAATACCACATTTGCCAGAAGTTGTTTCTTTCCTGTGCGTATTGTACCAACACTGAAGAAGGGACTTGAAATGAAGTACCGAAAATTCGGGGGGGAAAGAGTGGAAAATCTTGTTCCAACGTAATTTTCAGACAGTAAGCTGATGGAGGGATTCACAAGGAAGGGACAAGTGAGAACCCATCAATCAAGGCCAAGAATCGGTGCACCTGGAAATGTAAAGGATTCAGGATTTTACCGACCTACGAGTGCTATCAATTGTCCCGCACAAGAAAATGGCGGCGAAATTAAAAAGAATGAAAGCACTGCGCATTTAAAATCAACAGTTATGTATGTGAGATTGCCAGTCGCGACAGCCGAATTTCCGTTTTGCAAAAACTTTTATTCAATATAAATTAAGGCTTGATCTCAGTTAATTAGATCTCTGTTTTGCTATAATGCAGACTAAAGAAAGTGACAGTACACATGACATCAATAAATGCGCCGGCGGGGATAAAAATATTTAAATAAAGATTGCGAGTTTATATAAACACCAGTCCAATTATATAAATATTCTTCAGTATAAACTAAGCATCGTAGAACAAATTATTTCAAATAAGACAAAAAGTTTAAACCGCCGTCAGCATGAACAGATGATATAACCTCATGTGCACAATTCTTTTGTGCTTACAGGCTGCTCATCAGTAGGAGCCGGTATAAGGCCCTTTACCCACTGTATATTTGGCTGAGGAATGTGGGAAAATTGAAGTGTACAATCTCCTTTACGAATGTGTAAACCTATAGAAATGTAGCTACCTTCGCGTGAAGTCTTCGACAATGCGACTTCAAAGTCAATTCTCTATATATAATATATACCGAGCCTGTAAAGTGTACCGACAATATGGTTGGTGAGTTGGTGCCTATTGTTGCCGAATTGGTACATAGTACCAGCACTATGACTGTCGAGTTGGTTCATGGGCTTCAAAATATGCTAGATTTTACCAAAATTGAGAATTACAGCTACATCTGAACACCTGTTACTCCAGCAAATAGTATCGGTATCCTTTACAGGCTAGGTATATATTATATATAATGAGTTGTCTTTGTAGTTGCCTTGTCGAAGACCTCATACTGCTGGTTCGTATAGAAGATTGTACCGTCCAATTGTCCCACATTTCTCACCAAAACATATTTTGAGTATAGAGCGTAATACCACTTCCTCCTGACGTGTCGCCAGTAAGCATGAAACGAATGTTCACATGAGATTATACCTTACGTTCATGCTGACTTTGGTCTATTGGTCTAGTCCAATTTGAACTATTTTTTAATTGTTGCGCAACACCAAATTCACAATTGAATATATATTAGCTCTCCGCAACAAACAGTATCTAATTCATCCAATGCACCGGTTTCGACATTTTTTGAAATATTTTAAGTTCTGTCCAAAATATGCCGCGCAAATAACACGAATTTTGGCGTGTATGCCTCGGAGATTTTGACTCTAACCACAGAGTCTATTATGTAAACCAGAGTTGCGAACTTTATATAAAAACCAATCCTATTATATACATACATTTTTTAGCATAAACTAAGCATCGTTTAATGTAGAAAATGAGATTCATCCAGTACTTAAGGAGTTCTCAATTAGAACGAAGTGGGTCTATTGGATGAATTGCCTTTTCTATATTATACGATGCTTAGTTTATACTGACGAATATATATACATAATAGGTTTGGTGTTTATAAAAAGCTCGCACCTTTAATTTAAATAATAATAAAAATAATTGCTCTTAATGATTGATATACTTACGACTGCATAATTAATGAAATTGTATCTGTATAAAGATGCAAAAAATGTTAACATAACACGCACGACCAATGCGATTTCAATTAAATTACTCAGTAGAGTGTATAAATTTCTGTAAAAGTGCAATAATCGTGAAGTCGTAATGGTTGAGGAGAAGGAATTTCATTAAATTGCATTCGATTTTTTGTCAAAATAGAATAATAGTCTAACAAAATTTCGACAAAAACAGAACTTATATGTTCTTGTAACTTGCGCAGTGCTGTCCTTGCTTTTTGGTTTTTTGCCGCGTTTTACTTGTGCGAGACAATTGATAGCCTTTGTAGGTCAGTAAAATTTTGAATACTTTCCATTTCCAAATGCACTGCTTTTGTTTGCCCTTGATTGGTAAGTTTTCACCTGTCTCTTCACTCGGAAGCCGTTCATCAGCTGTTTGTCTGAAAATGACGTTGAAACCAGATTTTCTGAATATTTTCCGAATTTTCGGGACTTCATTACCAGTCACATCTTCATGGTTGACACCATACTCAAAGGAAAAATAACAGCTTGTGGCAAAAGTGGGATCCTCATTTGAGACAAATCTATTTATATTTACTTTACTTCCTAAGTATTTTTTATTGTCTGTCATAATATCCGGACTTAATACCAATTCCCTTTTACTCCCATATACACAAAAAATATCCATATCACCGCCTCCCTCCTCCACGCCCACAACAAACTAAGCTCACATATGTGTACTCTAATTTATAGTGACATTTTTAGAATAAGAAATAAGCAAATTATATAGATTGATATATACGCCTTTCGCTAATGTTTCGATTTTTTAAAATTTCTTTTCCTAACGCGTAGGAGGATCAACAAATTTTTAACTTTAATCATATTACAGTAACCCTCAAATTCCCGGTTTACCAAATCTCATTCTGAGAGAGAGGTTATTAAATCTGTCGAAAGAATATAGTAGTATTATATTGTTTGGACAAGACCAAATATGGAGTCTAAACTAACGAATGGTATATCAACCAAATATACAATTATACTCATCCTGATTAAATTTAATTTTTCATTCAAATATCTGTGCTCAAATCATATACATATATATGGATATATAAAATTACATGTAAGCAACAAGGTGGATTTATACGTTTCACCTGGGGCAGATAATATGTCAGCAATAAGTATATTTATTTATTATTTACTTATTTATATTTATTTATGCCCACATCTTATATATTAAAGCAACCATGTGGATTTTTCCCATGTCTTTTATAATTATCTATTTATCCATCATTTATATATAAACGGATATACATGACATATAATATGCATATCCTGTAAGCAACGGGTGTGTATTGAGCTCCCAAAAATTAAAATCGGAATCTTCGGTATTAGAACACGCATAAACATCATAGTGATTTTTATTATGAATAGACTAGTTTTCAGGAAATGGTAAAATGTGCGCATAGGCATGTTTATTTAAATTGTCTTTGTATTTTACAGCATCATAAAGGAAAGTAGTTTATCTAAGGCAGCAAAACAACAGAAAATCTTGCTCATAAATTAAATAACACCGGACACTCAAATGTCAAAAACCAATTGATAAGAAAAAAGTGGTCAAAAAAGTAGAGCGTGACCAATTGTATAATAAGTCGCACACACAATTCAACACGAACGCGGAAGACTAAAGTTTGTATAGAACAATTATAAAACAAAATATTTCGTCTGAAAAAAATAGTTATAGGGGCGTGGAATGCCGTCTAATTTCGTAAACAAGATTAGAAAACTTTTTTCAATAGAGTTACCTTTCACTCCCTTAGTGGCATAACCGAATGCGTGTTTGAGTTCCAAAATAACTATACATCAAGTCGAACAAAATAACTACTCGCTTTGTCACTTTGCACTATCAGTTTCGCAAAAATCCGATTGATCCTTATTTCCAAGTACACATCTGTTTTCCCTTCGATTAGGCTGGGTGAGTATTCCTCCCTTTCTTCCGAAGGCTTCAACATCGTTCATACTAACCACTGGAAATGAGGTGTGATCCAATCTTCGTTGATTGGCAACGTTTCGGGGCCACTTTTCCGGCTCCATCATCAGGCCACTATACAGAGTACAATACTCACAATAACAGATTTAAGCAAATGTATGATATTACCTCTTATTATCCCACATTCCTCACCAAAATATATTGGTTAAAGGACGTAATACCGGCTCCTACTGATGAGTCGCCAGTAAGCACGAAACGAATGTGCATGAGCTTATACTTTCCGTTCATGCTGCCTTTGGCTTATCCTTCCGGTTAGAACTGAGCTAATTTGTTACTAGGTTCGCAACACCTAATAAATAATTCAATATATGAAGCTATCACGCCTCAAAATTTCAAACAATATTTGTCATACAAAAATAAATACTCATATAGAAGAAACTGACTTTAAATACACAATCTGATGTCCTCAGAAGTCTAACCAACTGATTGAACAATTCAGTTTAAAAAAATGTACACAACACATTAGTTAAGCATTAAATGTACATTGCTTGCGTGGATGCTGATAAAAATTAATTAAATCAAGGTTGCGATCTTGATTTAAACACCTGTCCTATTATGTACATACATTTTCCAGTAAAAACTAAGCACCGTAGAAAAATCAATTTATCCAGTAGACCGGTTTTTGTCCTCATTGGGTATTAATCATTTACTGTGCATAATTTTCCGCAAACAGGGCTTAACTCAACAGGGTGGCTCAGTGTTTAGAGCAACAAATTCCGAAGCAGAGGTGCCCAGGTTTGAGCCCTGTTCGCGGAAAATTCCGGACAATAACTGATGAGTTCCCAATAAGGACGAAAGCGGTCTATTGGATTAATTCCTTTTTCCACATTAAACAATGCTTAGCATATACAGACGAATGTATGCACATAATGAGACAGGTGCTCATACCAAGATCGCAACCTTCATCTAGTTAGTTAGTGAATCATGTTCAAATAGAAAAAATATTGATCAAATATCCTATGCCGGTACGATTTCCGCACAAATAATTTTTGATTTCGTATCTCTGAACAACATGTTGTATAGCGATAGCCTCCTAATAGGAACAAATAATCACATGCATGTTTTATTAAAATTGCGAAGCTTTGTTTTTTGCCTGGCGTTTCATCTCGTGTCATGATAGGCTTAGTTACAAATTTATTAGCAGTAACGCTCATAATTTGCAAACAGGAGACTGACATATGCTAAAGCAATCTGAATTCAATTTCGTGTTGTATCTGTCCACTTGATTCTTGTTCCATCATAAAAGCTATATCGTTCACATTTCATTATTTTTCTCTAAAATTTCTGACACCAATTTTTATTTAAATGTTGTTGCACCTTGCGCAGCGCTGTCATCGTTCAATTTGATTCAGCAATTTGCTTGTGCGTGGTAAGTGATAGCATTCGAAAGGTTGGTAAAATCTTGATTCCTTTACAATTCCAGGTGCACAGCTTTTTTTTAATTTATTGATGAGTTCTCTTTGATCCCGTGTCTCTGAAGCCGTCCTTACACTACCTGTCCGGAAATGTTTTAAAATTAAGATTTTCCAAATTTTTGTCCGAATTTTCGGGACTTTATTTTTCGTCCAATCTTCAGAGTTGACACCATGCTCATAGAAAATAAATTGTAACAAGTGTAGGTGGGTATAAACCGGTTTCTTACCTTTCATGTAAATATTCACATCTGGTTTTATTGTACGTGGAGATTGCGTTTATTCATAAATTTTTAGGGACATATATTAATTTTAAGAATTATACACGCAATATTTAACTTAGTCCTAAATCCATTCGGACAAAAAAACGCGTAACCTAATTGTACAAAATCCTAAATTTAACCTTTTCCATGTATAAGGGTAATAAATATTCTTATATTATTTGAAGGATGACTGTCTTTCATTTTCGAAAAATAAATAGCCTACATAATTGTAATTAATTAAAATAGTATTTTTACTGATAAAACACACATTACCATTTATCCACTGCTGGGATAATTTATTTGTATTTTAATGTTCACAATTTGCTAATTTTTGATAAAAAGGATCTCTAACACAATGTTTCCAATAAATGATTACCTAACATTAATTAAAAATAGTAATGATCACATTAAATCATATTACTCTCAGCTTTAAAATATTAGCGCGCCTGATTACTTGATATGACATGCGTACCTCATTTCCAACATCCACTTTCTTACTTGTACACAAACTGAAAATATTGATAATGGCATGAATCATTTTGTGAACGATCTGTTAATTCTTATTAATGAAATTTAAGTATGCATTCCTTGCAATGTTGAAAACGTTTCCATGTTAAACGTCAAAGTATCTCAATTTGCGGCAAAATACTGTGCAGAACTTAAAAAATTTCCAAAATAGAAGCACATGGTTTACTGGATGAATAGCTTTTGCTACTTTAGACAATGCTTAGTTTACACTTTAAAATGTATACATAACGGTACAGGAGTTTATATTAAGATAGAAACCTTAATTGGAATAGTTGTTATCACCAACCGCGTAGCCAATGATTGGTTAATGTTATAAATCATTAGTTCAGTACCACTTCCTCTGGTAGCCCGGTAAATTCTATAACGACACATTTGAGGTGGTAAGTCGGAACATTAGGCATAAAAGTATGCCATACCGTCTTCACCTGCTTCAGCTCGAGTTCGTCCGCGGCAAAATTCTGGACAGTACTTGAAGAGTTTCCACTAAGGATAAAGCCATTCTACCAGATGCATTGTCTTTGCTTCGTTATACAATGCTTAGTTTATATTGACTAATGTTTATATAATAGATTGGTGTTTATATGAAAGTCTAAACCTTGAGTCAAATAATTGGTACCACTGTCCGTGCTACCATTGATTGTTCAATTGTATATATCTCCAATCATTGTCTTTTCTCATTCGTTGGCATAGTGGATGAGTTGCGAGACTGAGTAAAATGCTCCCTGTTTCAAATTCAGGTAGCAGCAATTTTGGAAGTTAATTGATGAGTTTCGCATATTGACAAAGCCGGTATAAATGATTAAATGCTTTTTCTAACTTAAGCAATGTTTAGTTTACATCGGAAAAAAATATTGATATATGTATAATACTCTATATAGTAAATAATGAATAAAGCATTAATCCACGGTAGACTTGTATACACTGTACTGGAACCGAACGTCTTCAGCACAAATCTTATGAAGTCACGAAAGTATATTTTTTTCCGTGTTGGCCACTCATGTATGTGTTATTCCTTTATTCAATTATTCTTTGCTCAATTTTTAATAAATTTCATAATACTTACATTTCAATAATCGAAAAAAACACATTTCATTTTAAATGACTAGTCTCATGACATCACAAAACTATGCTCAGTCGCACTGAAAGACTGATTTTAAACTTACCCGGTCATTTTCAGGTTACATTAGCAAACTGAATAATATTAACAAAGCCGCAATTTATACATTAGTTAGGGAAAATCAGAACAATTTGTATCGTTGTGTCAAAAGATGTAAAAATATTATTTCTCTTATTGAAATGAAATAGTGCAACCGATACTCTAGAAAAGTGCCATGATTGCAAGACTACTGTTGGTGGCAGTTGCATATTTGGCATCCGCAGCCTAAATATAATCTTCAGTTTGACTCTCGTTAGTCAGTTTTACATCGTGATCTCATGATGAACATGGCAGCTTGAAATGCGTGTATATATGCGACTGACAGATGTTATGCTATGCTATGCGACCGGTGTCGAAAAATTGGATTGGTTTTTATTTCACGTTTGCTTATTTTTTGCTAATTGTCATCACCCTACACGAAATCAAGGAATGCCTAATTGAATGATTCAAACGAGTGTGACTTTCTGAGTTGCAGGTAGGTTATTCTTTGTGACCGCATAAAAGGTGTAGCCGACAATGCAGTCAAATGGAATGCTTGAGTGACTAATATGAGTTGGAGGCATCTTCATCTTATTTTGTAAATTACGTATAAACTTCAGTTTTAAATTGAGAGTCATTTTGCTGCCAGGCTCTGATCATAAACATGAGAGGTCGAAATGCATCAATCTGTGACAGACTACTATGTTTTGTTAGTGGTTAATTTACACGATATTATCGATTTTATCGCCATTTCCACATTCCATAATTGCTTAATAATTCAGGCTAAAGGTGATAATTAGTACGAATTTGCGTAAGTATTGTATTTTAAACTCACCTACATTTATTTTTACTCAAATAGGCACGTAGAGAATTTTACTGCCGATGATACGATTAGCATATTTGTTTGGGCACGTATAGGATGGAAGTTTAATGTAGTCATTAAAATGTAAAAATTATTATTTGCCTTGTGTTTGTTTCAAATTTGTTACTAATGATTTTTAATGCGAAAATGGATAAGGCAATAAATTACAGATTAACCTTTCGTTTAGAAACTTCCATCTACTTTAAACCGAATTTGATTCAAGTAGTAAATAAATTTATGCAGCTTAAAGACAGATTTGAATAACTTATTATCAGTTTTATGAATCAAAACAACTCAAGGCATTTCTAGAACCTTCTCGCTAAAGTAGAAAGAAACTTTTTCATATTATTTAAATCGAGGTTACTATTTTGATGTAAATATCAGTCTCGTTATATACATACATTTGTCTGTTTAAATTAAGGATTGTGTAATGTAGATCAGGAAATTCATTCAGTAAAATATTGTTTGTTATATATATATATATATATATATATATATATATATATATATATGCAAGGATGTATTAGGTTTTGAAACTAGTAACAAATTAGTTCATTTGTGACCAGAAGGATAAACCAAAGACATCATGAACGGAAAGTATAATCTCATGCACATTCATTTCGTAGACCTATTTCTTCCTAATATGAAACTCATCACGTTCGGACAAGACTCGAACTTATGCACTTCTTCTTCGGAATCTGTTTCCCTAAACACTGAACAACCTTGAAGTTAATATTTTGCGGTGTGTAAGCCCGTGTACAGCTATTACCCGCGTACGCAAAACGCGGCATTGAGAACCGAACAACCTTGTCACACGCTAAATAATATTTTCTGTTATATAATAGCTAATATTTCTTGATTAGCCTTTCCTTTCGGTAGTTTCTATATGGCGTCTCTTTAGACCTCAAGTACCAACTAACCACACACAATCCATCATTATAGAACATTTATAAATAAACGAAAATTGATTTTGCGAACAGTTGCAACAATTATTTAAATCAATATTTTGAACTTATTGTAGACGCCAGTCTCGTCAAATACATACATTTCTCAGTATAAAATGAGCATTGTATAATGTAGAAATGGCAATTAATACAGTAGATCGGTTTCGTCCTTATTGGGAACCCATCACGTACCGTTAAAAATTAGTTTTTATCGAAATATTGGAAATTAAAGAATAGGCATTGAAATACGAAAGTGTCTAATAATTCCCAAAAATTCGGCAAATCTGGCTCTGTCATTTTAAGACAAGCAGCTGATAGACGGCTTCAAAATGAAGGGACAAACTAATTTAATTCAAGAGTATTTCAAGTGCAGAACACACTTTTTTGTTATTGTCATCAATACTCTTACAAAGAAGGATCACTTAGTTATAAAAAATTGTTTCATAAGGTTCATTGGAATAATTATTTCCTCTTTCCAACGACAACCACGTTGTCCTTAATAGTAAGCGAATTATAGAGTTGAAAAATGATAGTCACAGTTTTGACGAGAAACAGATATTAGCTTCAACTAAAAAACACATCATTAATCGTATTGACTTGTGTTCAATATTTAAAAAATATTATGCACGAACTCGTCCCGAAATGATTACTGATTAAAAGCCGCATATGAAGATTAGTATAAATTAAGTGGATTGTTTCTATCGCAAAACTTAAGATGACTTAACAACAATATGTTAATAGCAACAAAATGTAAGCCTTTTATTTCGATTTCTACCGGTCGTTCGTCATCTGCAGCACTGTTTTACCGAAGTGTGAAGATGTAAAAAGTTATTTCATAGCTAAGATTGCTTTTATCTTTTCTGTTTTAACTAACAGTTTTTTATTTGCTAATTGCGCCAACTAAACATATTTTGTTCAACGCCTGTTTAAATGTTGTTTTCTGTTTAAGGGATTCTATATAATTCATTTTACCTTTCACATTATCTATTATCATGATATCCCCAAGCATCTGAAAATGAACATAACTTTGAATATATATATATATATATATATATATATATATATATATATATATATATGATATATCCAGCCCATCTAATACAGTTTGGTTCGCCTGATATGATGCTTCATGCATATTATGCAAAAACAAACATAGTGTCTCACATAGCAAGAGTGTTCACCCGAATGTAAAGTGTCCTCCATGCATAAAATTCTCTGTCACATATTCAAGCAGTTCGAATTCTACCGTAAAATATGTACATAAAAATGATGAAAACACTTACATCGTTGTAATCTTTCCAATCAATGACTCTGAAATTTTTTATTTGGAAATTAATCTGATAACTGTCATAAAAAAGTATTATTGACAATTAAACCCAACAGAAAAATTAAAACGTGGATTTGTTCATTAGAGAAACAACCAATCATTGACACATATCATACAATTCGCATGCTTGCCTAAATCTAGCTTTATCGAGGTTTCGTTTCCGTTTTGCTTTTTGTAAACATTATTATGGAAATATTTGTTGCAAATTGAATAACCTTCGCAAATGTGGACGTATATTCGACGTGCAATAAGCCACATATTTTTAAATTTCGATGCTCTCTAAATTTTGATATAAACCGCCTAGACAACGCAAATTGTTCGAGAAATAACGCATACATATTAGTAAATAACACTTTAGTTAGACAAAAATTGATGAATCTGCTTTTAGGACTAGTTCAGGCAAATGAGCTGACAAATATAATGCACAATTTAGCTGCACTACATTTTCGTATAAAACCCACGTTCATAGTTTTGGACACGATAAAACATCCCCTCCTAAATGAGACTGTTTTTACCCGAATAGTAAATGTCATCAACACTAGGTATCCCTCTATTAGTGGTATTCAATGATTCCTTAGTTGAATGTGCTCACTCAAAAGCATGAGCTGACACTGCAGATATGGGGCTCAAAATTACAAAACCGGCAATATGTTTTATAAATTTCCCAAACAATTGCCTATCTTTTGTGCAATGAAATTAACATTGATTTAGATTTCGATGTCGAACCATAGGCCGTAATAGATTTATATATTTTGGGCTTTCACTTCCGGTCTCATCTTTAGGGTTGACACCATACTCATAGAAAAAACAACTTGTAGAAAATGTGATATTCTCATTCAAGCCAGATCTATTTATATTGATTATACTTCCAAAAGTATTGGTTTCCTTATCTGCCTCAATATCTGATCTTATTACCTATTCTCCTATACTCACATGTATAAAAGAAAATAACAACACTCCTCTCCACACACAGCAACCAGTACACACATAAACTGACATTTATGGAATTAGTATAAGTAAATAATATGGCTTGACATACACACCTATCCGTGGTGTCTCGGTTTATTTAATAATTTACTGAAATGCAGAAGGATCATCAAAATTTACATTTGAATTATATTGCAATTATTCTCAATTTTTGGTTTATCTAATCTCATCCTGTGTGAAATAGGTTATAGAGAGAGTGAGATCCGTAAAAAATGTTGAATGAATATAATATTACTCTAACGTTTCTTTCAGTACGGTGTCAATTCTGAAGATGGGACCGGAAACGAAGTTCTAAAAATTTAGAAACGATTGGTTCACGAAAAATTTAAGAAAAACTAATTGTGGACGGCTACAGAGTGACGGAATAAATGAATGTCCATCCATCAAGTGTCAACACATTCTGTGCACCTGAAAATGTAAAAGAATCAAGATCTACCAACCTACGAGTTATTTTAAGTACCCCACAACAGCAAGTTGCGTATTATAATTCACCGATGAAAGCACCCCGCAAGGATTTTTTTCTTCTTACAAATACTATCCAACTGGTTAAATACAAAGGGATTGGTGTTTACTTCAAGCTCGCAAATTTGATTTAAAGAATTGTTATCTCCACACGCGCAATCAATTATTGTTAAATTGTACTGCCTATATATGTATATGTGGCGAAAGCTGCAAGCAGTTAATGTTCGTGACTGCATAGAAATTGTGCAGCCGAAATTTCCAGTCAAGTTCAATGTATTCGAGACTGCTAGAGGTAAGAGCCGCATATCTAAATTTTGATTTCCATATATATTCAATGCGGTTTGATCCTCGATAGTCAGTTTGCTGTCGTACTCTGATGATGATCATGGAAGGTCGGAACGCGTCAGTTCATTGCGTCTGGCGGTAGTTTTGTTATGTTGTTCAACAACTGGTTAAATACAATGGGATTGGTGTTTACTTCATGCTCGCAAACTTGATTTAAAGAATTTTTACTACCACCCGCGCAATAAATTATTTTTAAATTGTATTGACTATCTAAAAATGTTGTTTGATCATCCAACATTTTAATACTGCCTTAAAATCGATATTGTTTTGTTCCAATATAGGACTCCAGTAGCTATTATCTTCGGCGGTATTTCCTATGTAGTTTGAGTGAGTTTGTTAATATCACGTTGGCATTGAATCACTTAAATAGACTGATTTTACAGAATTTCTAGACTTTTCAGTATTCTACTCTTATCGACCCTCTAAATAGCTGGCAAAACTGTCGAAACTTGCATCCTTCCGAAAAATGTGCATTGGTCCCATAAACAAAATTACATCCGAATCTTGTAAACAATACTGCCACAGCTTCTTCAAAGCTGATGGAAACTGAGAAACTAAATCGTTTATAACCGCTTTACAAATCTGATGAAAAGTTATAACTTAAAAAATGGTCACAACGCTCCTGTGTTAGAACACTCTCTGCGTCTGCAATATCTGGAAGGAAGCGTGGGACTTAATAATAATTTGCGGCGCCATTTCTTTTCTGTATCCGCCACTTGACTTTTTCACATGCGTTTACAATGCAACGTTCTGTCTTTCTAACTGTTAACTCCGTTTGCATTCTGATCACGCTGGTTCTTCGAATTGACGAATTGATCTTAACAGTTTACCTCGATTTCTTCAAAATAAATGATGGCTCTCAACTAATCGGCACAAATTGGTAAATTTCATAGCCGGTACGTAAAAGCACACGATTATAATGCAGCCAAAGTTGACTTAAATTCCAATGGTAATCCTGAGCAATTGTTGAAAAAGAGTAGAAAAGAAGTCGACGAGTTTAGAACCATAAAAAACAAATTTCACTTAAAATGCCATTTATAAGGGGCACCACATCCCATACAGCTTATTCCTCTCCAAAAATTATTTTTATTATTATATGCAAACGTTATGGATCAACACACGCCAGCTGATCGAATAAATAGTTAAAAACAAAAAATGAACTGAAATAGCGAATACACATCCGAAATTGTGTAGCACATTGTCATAAAATGCTATGAAATACTCACCATATGCGATAAGTTTTAAAGTTAGTAACCTTCAAAACGCTGTAGGTTGACAAACTTGGCTCCAGGTATTTGCAAGCAGAAAAAACATGCACGAGTACTGAGCCAAAATAGATGTGTAAATGCTAGGGTGCTTCCTTGTTCCACACTCATTTCAAGTTTTCATTTACATTTTGGCTTGCTTGAGACAACAAGAAATGCAAAAATGATTTCTTTAATGTTTGTCGATCACATGGAGAAATATTTTTTTCCACTCAGCATCTAACTTATATCCTTCATCATTTATTTTTTAAATTTCGTTCTCGGACTCGGCATAGATAATCTTAAAAATATATCAAATTAGCGCATCGTAAAACTCTGAACTATACTGTTGGCTTACTGAATTCGTGAAAGGCTTAAGATTTCTATATTCGTGCATAATGCTAAACTATAATTAATCAAATCAAAGTTGCGATCTTGATATAAATACCTGACCCATTATGTGTATAAGTTTGTCAGTAAAAACTAAGCATTGTGTAATGTTGAAAAGGTAATTCATTCAGTAGACCGTTTTCGTCCTTATTTGGAATTCATCACGTACTGTCCAGAATTTGTTGCGGACAGGGCTCGAACCTGGGCACGTCTGCTTCCGAATTTGTTATTCTAACCATTGAAGTAGACATACCCGGATTCGAGCCTTCTGCGCGCCTAATTCTGGACAGTATGTGATTAGTTACCAATAAGGACGAAACCGGTCTAATGGAGGAATTGTCTCTTCTAAACTATGCAATGCTGAATTTATACTGACAAATTTATGCACATAATGGGACTGATGTTTATAGCAAGATCGCAACCTTAATTAAAGCAATTGTTATCACCGCCCACGCAACCAATGTTTGTTTAAATACAATTAATTCGTTGTTTCAATATTTTTCTTTATTAATTTGTTTAAACGATAAACTAACCTAGGTTCAGGTACAATGTGGCTTTGTATAAGCTTCGCCAGTTCTATTGGGATATGATCATCCCCCATCCTCACGTGAAAATCAAATTTGCTGCTGGTAGCTGTGACGCCGATGGCACCAACTAACTATTTCCAATGGAAAAAGGATGAAGGCGAAATGCGACATCTCCTTTACTTTGGAACACAATTCCATTTACGATGACATCAACACACGTATAATTAAACGAACATTGGTTGCGCGGATGGTGATAACAATTATTATAATCAAGGTTGCGGTCTTGATATAAACACCTAACCCATTAATCACTTGCATATGTCAGTATAAACTAAGGATTGTAGGATGGCTCAGTGGTTAGAGCACCAGATTCCGAAGCAGACGTACCCAGGTTCGAGTCCAGTCCGCGTCAAATTCTCTCCAGTACCTGATGAGTTCCCTATAAGGAAGAAACCGGTCTACTGGATTAATTGCCTTTTCTACATTATACAATTCTTCGTTTATACTGACATATGTAAGTAATTATTGGGTCAGGTGTTTATATCAATACCGCAACCTTGATTATAATAATCAACACACGTAATTGGATGATTTTCAACCTGATTCTCGTTATATATGACAGAATTTTAATATGCTACTTTACCTATCCTTATCGGAACAAAATATTGTCCACTACATTAAAGGAAAAATACAATAAGGACAAAGTCATTTCGTGTCATTATTTTATCCTTTTGAACCAACAATCAACCAAATACTCGTGTGAACATACTGAATGTGAACACGGGAGCAAAAGTATTTATTTATCTAATTACCGACAAAAAGTGTGTACAGCACGCGAAAATCACAGTTAAGCTCTCTCTCTCTCTCCCTCCATCCTTTTATATATATATATATATATATATATATATATAGCATGGAAAATTAGGCGTTGTACATGCTAACTGAATTATTCATAATGAAATAAATTGGCCGACACTAACCAGTTGTGTTAAATCTCATAATAGTTAATAGGGAGCTGCCAAATATATGCGAAATTAAACAGCGTTTTAGAAGTAGGAAATAAATTAAACTTTCAATCTGCCTACAAATGAAATAAAAATTAGAAGATGGGCTACGCGAGAATAGGGAAATAATACAATGAATGTTGAATTGTGATAAAGCACTACACTCGCGAGGTTACATCTAAATAAACATTGAGATAAGTTTAATAGAAAAATAAATACATGAAAGCTAAACGGTTTTAAAGAATTGTTTAAATAAATAACCATGGCGATCCAAATGAAAATTAAAAATGAAACAGGAAATACAGCGTACAGAAAGGAAGGGAAGCGGAAAGCATGAAATTGATCTGAAAATGAATATTGAATGCAACGTAATTTATTCTTCTTTATAATAAAGGTAAATGATATGGAAATGTTTGTATAATAATCCTCCAAATAAGCATTCGTGTAAACTTCGCTTCTATCATCGGATAACGCGTCGCTCAATTTTGGGCCTACGAATTTCTCCCTTCCATTAATTTTAATGTTATTTCAACAGCATTTGATCTCAATAAGATCTCCAGGAAAACTAATCTTAGTTTATGGTGTAGAAAAGCAATAATTTAGAATTCTCCCCAAAATAACGTATACCTAGACTCAACAAAGTCACGAACCAGATCAAATTATTTACAATTGGGGATGTGCATATTGTCTTAAACTCTTTCATTTTTACTTTAACATGTTGTTCAGCTGAGTAAACGTACAACAAAAAATGATAAACAAGGAAATATCCACAACTCTGGATTTTCTATAAGTTGACTATCTAATATGCAAATATTCATAGAAAAAGTTCAGATTCCATATGAGAGTATTTTGAAAGATGAGCTTCCGAAAGGTTGCAACGAATGGGTAATGATAAATAATATATTGCACGATTAATAGATGAATTTATGAACGAAAGATTTCATAAAAACGAAACCAGCGCATAACAAAATAATTTAGAAACAAGGTATTATTAAGATAAAATTTAAAGTCAAGTAATGACAAAACGACCGTAGATTTGCCTTAGCACAAAAGTGGAAGAATGAAACATTTGTGTCCAAAGTATAGCTGTCTAAGCAGTTTAGACAACCAAAATTATAAAATTCAGTGAATCGTTCTAAATCACACACTTCCTTCCACACATGAATGTAATCAGGTTTGAAACGATGGTGGTTAAATCTCGTATGGAAGGAGTCATCGTCTATGACTGGCCGAGAAACTATGTAGTTCAATTAATAACAAATGAAATGTTTCTATTTTTGCAAACTAATAATCTGCCTATTTCTATGTGTCATCGAATCAGGATGTACCCAGCATAAATGCATTTAATATTATTGAAAATTGCTTAGGTTGACTTCTAAAACATTATCTCTCATTTAAGTATAGCTTAAGTAGCTATATAATCTAAATCGTCACCATGATCGTTGTCACATGTGTAGCAATAGCCAACTTTGAGACCGAGAACGCACCAATTTTCCCATCTAAGGGTGAAGCGAATACATCAGAAAGTCCTCGTAGAAGTGCACAATGATGGAAGCATATTTAGAGCCGCAGAAGTGAATATAAAACAATAAATATTTGTACTTTGGTTTTTTAAATGGGCGCACTTTATACGGGCAAACTCCTATAAATAATTTATTAAAAATACAGCATTTGTCTTAAGCAAAATGACTTTTGGCGGATTGCAAAACATAGTAAGAGTATTGTCTGCATAAATGAAAACTTTGATCGTCAAGTAAGGGATAATTAAGTCTCGGCTGGACGACACTTATAATACATTCTGAGGCAATCCGCACAAACAACACAAACAATAAAGATGATGTCAACAATAGACAGTAATATAACAGCATTTGGTGAATTTCGAGTCACTGTTACAAAACAAACAGAGTATTCCTAAAATTCATAAAAGGAAAAAACAAGTCCACCGAGACCTCAACACCAAAACACAAAAATCGAGTTAAATTCGATAATTCTATAGTAGGACTGCAAAAGCAAAGCCAACCCCCTCAGTTAGCTCTGCCGAATTAAAAAAAGAAGTTAAAATGATTTGACAAAAAATTAACAAGATTGTCACTTGGCTCAATTCAGGGCCATAACGCGTAGGGTTTCAAACAAGACATTATAACGCACACATGAGCCATGTTCTGGTATACCGACAGGTCCACTACCACACAATTTGTTTTTAGTTCACTTAAGCTGTTTGTGCCATGTAAAAATCTATTATATTGTTCATTAGCTCAATCTGGCGTTGGCAAAGAGAATAATGCTTCATTGGGCAATAGAACTGAAAGCATACGAAAAATGTCACCAATCAAGCTCAACTGATGGATTCCTATTTGGTTGTATAACGGGGAGCACTTGTTTGTTGAACCAAAATACGTCTACGGATGTCATTAATGCTTATTCTACTTCGGTAACCTAAATTAACTAAATTCTCAAACAACGGTGTTCCAATTCCTGCAAACGAATAAAACATTGCGATCTACTGAGTCAAATGCAGCCTTGAAGTCCAGGAAGGAAACGATTGAGAAAAGACAATATATAGGTTGTTGTTCATATACTCTCGTTAAGGTAAACATATGATCTATACAATCTTGTTCAGGCCGAAATCCGGCCTGATCTTTTCCAGTATTTATTTTAATAATAGTCGAAGAAAATAACCTTGATATAGCTAGAGTTACATTTAATCCACGTGTGTTATCGCACGAATAATGATTACCTTTTAAGAAGGTAGAAATGATAGTCAATTCACTCCAAGCAACCAGCACAGTTTCCTCATTCCTTATAGTAGGTTAAATTAGTAAAGAACTTTCAACTTATGTCGCCACCATCCTTAAATAAGGTCGGTAGCAGATTATCGTGGCTTGCAGCGTTGTGATCTTTCAGTGACAGTGGCATTCAATATTTCTAACAGTGATTGATATTCGAGCATAGAATTTCACACTGTTGATATAGGTATAATTTAGAGAACCGTAAGCACTACTCACAATCCAGAGAAATTTAAAGAATGTAATATAATCTTTGACCATTAAAAAATTATTGATTGCTCGAGTGGTGATAATTCTTCAAATAAAGTGTGTGACCTTCAGATAAACACCAATCACATCGTATCTAACCACTCACACATCAGGAAACTAGATTGCCATTTGAAATAACGCGTTCCCACACCTCGTACGTGCATCGAGGTTTGATTTTCGCTAGTCAGTTTGTCGTCGTGCTCTGATGATGATTATGGAAAATCGAAACATGTCAGTAAGTATGACTGACGGTAGCTTTGCTTTAATGATACTGATACGATTAACAGGAATTGGTGTTTATCTGAAGCTAACAAATTTGATTTTAAAAACCTTAGACCACATTATATAAATAAGCTTATACTTGACAGCAACCGATTTGAAGTTTCAGAATTATTTTTTCAGTATAACAGAGGTATACTAGTGCAAAAACAACTGCTGGTTATAGTAACAAATTCATATACATCTCCTTTAAACTATACTATTGAACGATGCGTTAATCAATCCAGCAATAGTAATTGAAAAATTGAATGGAGCATTTACCGTTGATGGTTAGAAAAATGAAGAAAATAAATAATTTCTATCAGAAGAAAATCAAATGAACGAACAGAAATTTACGTTGAGCAGTAATATTTATCTCTCTTGTGTGTAAGTCATGATAAATTAAACCAAATTAGGAAGTGTAAATACAAATAAAACTAATTCGGTAATCCTCTATATTTCGGTTTTAATTAATCGTAAAGGGTGGAGATGGTGTTCTTAAAATCAATATAGGTGAGAAGCCTTAGAATAGGTGATAATGAAAACGTGGGGAGAATGAAGTACTCTGAATGACATCTGACCCTAATAGGCATAATCCAAAGAAAATTAAACACAAAATGGAAAATTTCATGCGCTATTTTGACACTGATTTTGACCGTGTTGAAACGAAAGTTAAAATGAGAAACGAAGTCAGTGTAAACATCAGACTCCAAATTCCTTAATTGTTTTATTCCCTGTGGTGAACGTAACTGGTGTCCGCCAGCGACGCGACGCCATCAGGTATAGGAAAATGTGGAGATTATAAACTATTGTGTTGTTCTTCCAAGTAATTGTTATTTAACTCATCAGTCCAGAGATGTATGTCTTATTCAGCTAAAGTTGGTTCAAAATTTTGTTAAGCATGCTTTTCCAATTTTACTTATTTACACTAGCTAAATCTATTGCACCTTTAAGTAGAAGTTACTTATGAATATATATATATATATATATATATATATATATATATATATATATATATTTCTCAAAAAATTCAATAATTGAAATATTATGTAACCTTTAAATGTTAATTTACATCTATAATTAATTTAGACTATTATAGATTTATACCTATTAACTTTATTTCATTTTAAATTTAGAAGCCACGCTTTAATATTTTTATTAAGCACCCATTTAAATAACGAAACACCATTTTTTACGGAAAAATTGGTTTGCTAATCGTCATCAATGAAGTTGCTTGACCACCACTGTCTAAGCAATTCGTTACTCTTTGAAGATGTTTGGTTAATCAAATTCGATTACCTTTAAATATTTTTTTCTATATGACAGAAAAAATCCTTAAATATATTCAAAATAATAGATCAAAAACTCTTTGGCCTTCTAATGTACCTTGTCAGCAGAATACTGGAAAAGTTCATTTTTTTGCATCTATGCACGTTGAATAAAGATTAAAATATTACGGTATGAAGATTTCCCCAACATTAATGTTAGAGCTAGTGAAAATTTTCCTGACGTCGAGGACGTCACCAGAATAAACAAACATTAAGGGTTTCTCGACCTTATACTAATTTAATAGAAATAAACACAGCTCACATCGTTGGGATGCCCTATTTGCAGATGGCGCAATAATTTTTCTGCTTCATTTTTCACAAAGTGGCATGAGTACATTCATTCGCAAAATAAATTTACATTTATTATAATCAAGGTTGCGTTCTTGATATAAACACCTGACACATTAATTACTTACATATGGCAGTATAAACTAAGAATGGTATAGTGTAGTAAAGGCAATTCATCCAGTAGACCGGTTTCGTCGTTATTGAAAACTCATCATGTACTGGCCAGAATTTGCCGCGGACAGGACTAGAACCTGGACACGTCTGCTTCGGAATCTGGTGCTCTAACCACTGAGCCCTCCTGCCGCACATTACACTGCAAAAAAATTTCAGTTATATAGTAACTAATGTAACTTGGTTAGTCTATTTTTCCTTTAGGTGGAGCTCATATTGCATCCATTTACACCCAAAGTTCCAACTAACCATCCCCAATCTGTTCAGTAATGACATTAGTTATTATATAACAGAAAATTGTGTGTAGTGTAGTGTGCGGCAGGAGGGCTCAGTGGTTAGAACACCAGATTCCGAAGCAGACGTGCCCAGGTTCAAGTCCTGTCCGCGGCAAATTCTAGCCAGTACATGATGAGTCCCCAACAAGGACGAAACCGGTCTACTGGATGAATTGCCTTTTCTACACTATACAATTCTTAGTTTATACTGACATATGTAAGTAATTAATGGGTCAGGTGTTAATATCAAGACCGCAACCTTGATTATAATAATTGTTATCAACACCCGCGCAACCAATGTTCGTTTTATTACATCAATTTGCATGCTGTTCGCACGAGAAAGCTGGCATCATAGATAAATTTCTATTAATAGATTCCGTTATCTTTCTACTTATGAGTAATCGAAACCTTGGTAGTTTACATGGGCAGTCGTGATATTCGGGCCTTTGAAAGTAAATCATCTGAATTAAATTTAATCTCACAATGCTGGCTCAAAATTTCTGTTCAATCTTAAAGATAACTTTGCTTGAGGACTAATTTAAAACAGGAATGTTTGAACACTGTTTATAAAAATTAAACTAGCTCAGGCGGATTTCCATGGTATTTTTAAAGCGAAATGTGAAAATGAGGTACGCATAGCTGAAGTTGTATGAAACATCCTTGAACATCCACACACTGAATTTTGTTCCATTAGTTTCATTATAATAGCCCCCATTGTAAGCTTTCATTTTTCGCCAATTTTAAACGATATCTGCAGCCAGTTTTCAATCAAAGTTAGGCCTTCAGTATATGGACAAAATGTATATCGTCTATCTCATCCATAACACTAGATCGTTTAACGATGAATTTAATAGAACTTAAATGTTGAATCATTTTGCACGTTGCTGTCCTTCTTTTTGTGGATTTGACCGCATTTTTCTTGTGCGGGACAATTGATAGCACGCGTAGGTTGTTGCACATTTTCAGGTGCTCCGATAATTGGCCTTGATTGATGGGTTGTCATTTGTCCCTTCTTTTTTAAGTCTTCCATCAGTTGCTTGTCTGAAAATGACGTTGGAGCAAGATTTTCCACTCTTTTTGTTCCTATATTTCGAACCATTATTTCTAGTCTCATCTTCAGGGTTGACACAATACGCACAGAGAAAAACAACTTGTGGAAAATGTGGTATCCTCATTCAAGACAGATCTATTTATATTTATTTTAATTCCTAAAGTATTTTTTATTGTCTGCCCTAATATCCGATCTTCATACCTAATCTCTAATACTCAAATGTATATGCAAACCTAACCATGTCACCCCTACCCGCACAAAAAACCTACAAACACATACATGCACACCACTAAATTGACATTTCTAGAATAACTATAAGCAAACCTTATGGATTAGCATATTCGCCTATCCATGATGTCTCTATTTTTTTAATTGCGATACCTAACGCGTATAAGGATTAACAAAATTTTTTATCTCAATATTGCAGTAATCCTCAAATGCCCCAGTTTACCCAAATCCCATCCTGTTTGCAAAGGGTTATAGAAAGAGACCGAATATATTAATGAATCAAAATAAACATGTTGCGCGACAGGAAATAAACAATTTACCTGATTTTCGGATTGCGTACCGAAATATTTGAATCCACTGTCATCATATATGCAAAAATCATGATGACAGTGGATTCAAATATTTCGGTACGCAATCCGAAAATCAGGTAAATATTAACGAATCGTATCTCAACCAAATACACATTTAAACTCATATCCTGTATAAATTAATTTTTCCATTTAAATATCTGTGTCAAAACCATGTACATATATATATATATATATATATATATATATATATATATATATATATATATATATATATATAAAATAAATTAAAATTTTTTTCTTTTAATTTGAATATTATTTACTTTTTTATACATATATATACCCAAATGTTATAAAATATCCATTTATATATACGTCTACACGCTACATCTTATGTATATATAGATAAGCATATAAGCAACCATGTGGGTTCTTCCCACATCTTTTATAAATATATATATATCCATCATATATATACATGTATACACCATATATATGAATATCATACAAGCAACACTGTGAGTCCCTCAACGGATAAATTATATCAGTCAAAGCATTGCTTAAAATTTAAATATCTATTTTTATGTCTATATATTGGCCTCTCTCTCTCTCTCTCTCTCTCTATATATATATATATATATATATATATATATATATATATATATAAAATTTATACTCACATTTTATGTTAATATATAAATATCAAAATATATACATATACAGATCTACGCACAATACATATATATTGTATATCTCAATCCACATAAGCAACCATGTGAGTTCTCACCTTATATAAAAATCTAAATATTCTTCCACATATATATTGAGAATATCTAAATAAGCATTTAAGCAACCCTGAGTTCACCCCACATCTTATATGCGTATTTATAAACATTCATATGTCTCTGCATAATATGAACATAAATATACAAGTATATACACATACGCCACTTAAAAGTCTAACCGTAAACATTTGCTGAAATCATATCTCCCTTGAAATCATATATCATGCAGGAAAAAACAGCAGTTTCATTTAAAATGCCACGTGCCTCAACAAATATGATTTTAGTAGCATTTATAGTCGGTTCATTGAAAACACATGGAAAAAAAACTAGAAAAGTCGAAATAAAAATAAGAGAAATATTGCATGATTAAGATATTTCTACACAACATACTAAGCGAAAATACAGAGAAACATAAAGAATTAGTTATAAAGTAAACATTATGAGCGAGTACGAATAATATGTCCCTATAAGGACGTAACCGGTCTGCTGGATGAATTGCCTTTTCCACATTATACAGTTCATAGTTTATACTTATAAATGTATGCACATAATGGGGCAGGTGTTTATATCTAGACCGCAACCTTGATTATAATAATTGTTATCACCACCCGCGCAACCAATGCTCGTTTAATATTTAGATATTGATTATTGCGGAGAATATATATATATATATATATGCAAGTATGTATTAGGTGTTGCGAACATAGTAATAAATTAGTTCAGTTGTGACCAGAAGGATAAACCAAAGGCAGCATGAACGGAAAGTATAATCTCATGCACATTCGTTTCGTGCTTACTGGCGACTCATCAGTAGGAGCCGGTATTACGCCCTTTAACCACTATATATTTTGGTCAAGGTTATGGACAATAGGACGGTACAATCTCCTAGACGAATGTGTAAACCTGCAATAGTGAAGCTAACATCATATACAGTCTACGACAATGCGACTTCAACGCTAACTCACTCTATATAATATATATACCAAGTCTGTAAAGGATACCAACACTATGGCTATTGTGACAGTAATTGATACCAACAGTATAGTACCGAAAAGGTACATTGTACCAACATGACGGATATCAATGTATGCATAGTTCACCGACATTGAGAATTATAATTATTTCTGAACACCTGTTACTCCAGTAAATCTATATACTCTGCCCTTGATGGGTACCAGTTATCATATTTCGCGGTAAGCATGACATCATTCAATTCAATATATAACAGTTAGATATTGTTTTTTGTGGAGAACTAATATATATATATATATATATATGTATATGCATATGAAAGTATGTATTAGGTGTTGCGCACCTAGTAACAAATTAGTTCAGTTATGACCAGAAGGATAAACCAAAGACAGCATGAACGGAAATTATAATCTCAGGCGCATTTGTTCCTTGCTTACTGGCGAAACGAATGTGCATGAGATTATACTTGCCGTTCATGCTGTCTATGGTTTATCTTTCTGATCACAACTGAACTAATTTGTTACTATGTTCACAACACCTAATACATACTTGCTCGTTTAATATGTCTGTATGTTCAACGTGCATTCGCTCTGGTGTTTGCGCAATTCTAAGTCTTGTGACAGAAATGTAGTAACATCCAAACACGATATGCGAAAAACTACCTGATCATCTAATTTGTGTACTTTATCGATCAGATTCCTGAAAATATTTGCTAATTTTATTGAAGTGTTAACAACAACCAGGTTTCCTATCTAATCAATATTTACACCTATCTCCCACTGTATTAATTTATCAGCCGTTAAATTGGAAGTCATGTATTAGACAAATTGGTGACAAATAACTCTATCAGAAGTAAAAAGCTCTATTGCGAAGTTTAATCATATTCTTTTATTAGTAAAATAAACGATCGGTATCTAAACAAAATCAAAAAATATTTAGAAATACATATTTTATCACATTATAAGACAATAAATTAACCACCGATTGCGCGAACGTTAATTATTATTGAAATATCATTTGCGGGCCTGTATTTGAATACCAATTCCATTTTATTAAACCAGTTGCATATCATATTATAAATATCGTCAGTTTCATAATTCTATACGTTTCGACCTTTCATGGCAATTATTAGAGCAAAACAGAAAAGTGATTGGCAATATTTAAATCGCAATGCAGACAGAATATAGAAAATATGAAATGCTGCTCTTATCCCAAATAGTTATGTTTACAATCGTTTTGACCGTAATATTGGCTGCGCAATCATGAGCATAATTTTTCCGTGGCTTTCTCTACAATTGACTATGTTGTGCAATTAGGCAGTCATTGATTGCCTGAATGGTAATAATTTTTCTAATCAAATAAAGTGGAATATTGCTGTCAGTCGCATATGTTTACGTGATTCGACCTACTGTTGTCATCATCGGAGTACGAAGACAAACACGCGAACACGAATCAAGCCGAAATTTCTATGAAAAAGTATGCAAAATCATAAATACGACTAGCACTTCTGATTTATAGTGTTTTACATTCATTGCATTATGATGCAGAGTAGTGTTTGCCGTCGCGCCCGGTTTATTACCACTGTGGTTTCGCCATCAGCCAATCAATGATGATTTAGTTGAAAAATATGCATATAAATGCCTCAAAATCTGCAAAGTTCATGTTCGCAACTGCTTATAATTTGTTCAGTCTCATCTACATTCAAGTACAGTGCATGCGGGACTACAATGGGTAAGAGCCCCATATTCGATTTCCACTAAAGAGGAAACTCCGATGGAAAGCTAAAGTCGCAACACTATACTATCAATATCGTAACCGTGAACTAGAATATACGACATTGATTACTTGATCGTGTGGAAACTAATGAAGAAACAATCAGATCGATGAAAATATATTCGATTGTGGCGGTAAGCAGGAGATACTGCGAATGCCTGTCTAGTATTCCTCTATTTGTCTCTTATGTAACACAGGATACGAGAGGCCTTAATCCCTGTCTATGGATATAAGAATGATTTTCAGGGTGCCTGTTCTTTGCACGACAGCTCCTGAAGTGACTATGTTGCACTTGTATTATACTGATATCTCTTGATTGAATGCTATTCACGTGTCGAACTGGTTTCCAATTGTAAACAACATGTACAAGCCGTACCCTATTTCTAACACAATATTGGATTAAAAATTAACTGCAATGTCAAATAGTTAAGATCATGCTAAATTATAAATATCCTGCATAGCTAGATTGTTGAATGAAATGTACGAAGACGTCAATGGACTGAACAAGTAGACTAAAAATAGAAAAAATAGCACTTTAGGAAATAATACGACCCACAAGAATTTGTCGACAACAACTAAGCAAATAAGTTAAAAAGGAATGCGAGCCTCTGGATATTTTTACATTTCGTAGGTATTATGCCGAAAATAGATCATAACATAAATATAAAGATAAAAACATAAAACATAAACATAAACTTCTAATAAATAAGTAAAAGCAAAATAATGCAGTAATTAAATAAGTTAGAAAAATATTTAATGAATCTAAAAACGTGGAAAATATTAATTTAGCATAAAAAAGATATAATAATAGCAAAAATCACGCTTTTTATTTCGAGCTGATATTGCAATCGACGTTTGCGGGATATTGAATAGCACTCGTCTGTCGGTAACATCGTGTTTCCCTTGTATTTTCAGATTCACAGTTTGTTTTTTTAATTGATTGGCGGTTTCTCACTGGTCCCGTCACTCTGAAGCCGTCCTTGCACAGCTTGCCCCGAAAATGATTTGAATAACACACAGAATTTTCGGGATATCATTTCCAGTCCCACCTTCAGGGTTGAAACCATACTCAAACAAAAAACAACTTGCGACAAATGTTTTCTCTGTGATTATGCTGCAACACTGAAGATGGGACTGGAAATAAAGTCCCGAAAATTCGGAAAATACGTATTAAAAAATATTTCCGGACAAGCATTATAAGAACGGCTGCAGAGTAACGGGAGCTGTGAGAACCCATCAATCAATTGAAAAATCAGTTATGCATCTGGAAATGTAAAGAAATCTAGATTTTACCAATCTACAAGTGCTATCAATTGTCCTGCAGTCGGCAATTGTGGTACAGCTCGAACGATAACAGCACTACGCAAAACCCAAATCTTTTTAAGAAATATATCAAAGAGTTTTATTCTTTTCAAATGTTATTTGTCATGAATCTTTCGTACGAAAGGAAAAAAATACAGATGAAATTTTAATTTATCCATGAGAAGCTTCTTAAATTTAAACGCAGTATATTACTGAAAGTACCATGTGCATAAGCAGAAAGCATAACAACTATAACTGATTCAGCCCAATAAGGATATCGGAGGAGGAAAACAGAGGAGCGATGTACAGAGACAAAGATATCCACAAATATATAAAGTAATTTTCGTGGATTGGATTATTCAATATTTGTGCAAAAAATATAATATAAACGTCGGGAAAAGTATGCATAAAATCCATCACGTATGATCCGTCCCATAGCCTGCTTGTGGTGGATTTGCTTTCAAAAGCAGGTAACTCAAAGATGTTCGTTAACACCTTAAAATCAGACACTCAGGGTAGATTTTTCACGTCAGCCCTATGTGGAAGGCTATCTGAATAAGATATAGACCCTGATATGAATCACCCCCTACATGAATAAACCACCTCGTGTCTTTTTAGACTATGAAAAGTATTTCATGGTGACACATCAGTAAAACAGCAGTTTATAAATCGCACAGGATTAGCAATAATATTGTTTCAAAGAGAAAAATGACCCTAACATTCCGCGCACATTCGATTAAGCCAATGTTGAGCATTCGTTTAAACGTAAGGTTTCGCTTTTCTGTGAGAAATAAGGATGAATGACTTTAAATGGAGGAAGACAACAATATTTTTTCAATAATTGATGTTTAGAACACACATGGGACAAAATTTCGGAAAAATAGTTCACTATCGAGTTAACCATATTACTGAAAGCATTTCCTAATGGACGAAACAATGAATTGGAAGTCAAAATAATTTGTTAGTATGTTAAGAATACGCTTCACGCGATATAACCATGGAAGACAAAAATAATAAATAATTTGCGAGAATGAACATTCTTGAAAATAAAATAATATTTTAAAAGATTTTTACTTTAGTAAATCGTATTTTGAAAGTCATAAACATATAAATTGGCCTAAATTGTAGCCAAGACCTGATTTCAGTTAATTCTAGTAAGCATATGATCGCACAAACGTTATTCCCTACGATTTTTGACACACTAGCAGATTATGCCTCAAAATTAGCCCATCAGTAGACGCCGCAAACAAAAACATCATGCCAAAAAGACGTTTGCTTATAGCCAAGTGTGTTTTTATAGGGCATATGCAATGGTGTGCATTAACCAGACATTTTTCTGGTTCACAGGTAATTATTAGTCCAACTTAATGAAAGCAATAACTGCCAAATTCACGTGTTTAAAGAATATTAGTTTGTAATAACCCTACTCAGTAGATTAGTTCAAATTGAGCAATTTATCAGTAAGCAAAACGTATTTACACATGCACTTGGTCCTATATACCGAATATCTGAAATATAAAATTGGCCTGGAGAAATGCATTTATTCGTTCGTTCCATGCACATTGTAAAAAGTAATACGCGTTTTGGCAACGTGAACTTTAAGCCATTAACTAGCAATTTTACCTTTTTAAGTGAAAATTGTTCTAAATTAGCTGTAGCATACATGTCGCCTTACCTTATAAATTAAATGTGACTGTGTATACCCTTTTATCAAGGTCCATGTGAACGCTTTTGCTTGTTGTTTAAATAGGCCTTCGCATCAAGGCTAGATCCACCCCATCGCTAACACCTCCACACACACACACACACACACACATATATATATATATATATATATTCGTTCACGGCTTTTCGTTAGTTTCTTTTTCGTTGAAGAACGACAGTGAAACATCGTTACTTTTGTGCTGTTTAAATCCAGTTTTTGATGAATATGATGATAAAGATTAAATATGATATAATCGCAAAAACTATAAGAGGCGCGTGAATGTTCTAGATAACTATAATATACTTAAAATAACCTTTGAACACAAAATACTCAAGGCAAAAATTTTCCTAAATATGAAAACATGAAGAATTAACCGTGTAAGCATTCAGATCATTTCAAAATTACTAACTTAACTAAACAATACTATTTTTAAACACAATATGACAGTTTTTCTTAAAATAATCTGCGCTATATCACACATTCTAGGCGAAAATATGGAGTTCTGAAATTATATCACGCACTAAAAAAGTTAATTATAATTCGAAGGTTTCCAATTTACTAGTAATGGATAACAATCTTGTAAATTTATCAAGGCAATACCTTTTCAAAAAACTTTAGCATGTTATAGATATTGCTCAAAATTCACGATATTACCATTGTAATAAAAGCCATCTTAATGTTAATAACAAAAAATAGTTTTACTAAAATGCGAAAAAATGATGTTTAAAATCCATGGTCATCAATAAATTGTGGAATAAACAGTTTCAGTTCTTCTTGTAGGCGTACGATCATTTCGTCAAAAGACCAATTCGGCGAATGTGGAACCAGAGCCAAAGGACGTTGATTGGTCAGCTGGAATGGTGACCGCATAATAACCGTTGGACCATGCTTACCAGTTGGAAATATATCGCGTAATTGAACTGAAATATTAAAAGTAGTTCAGCAAAAAATATAAAATAAATAACAAATATAAAAATATTAAATTGAAATAAAGTACTGCAACAATAAATTCCAAGGAAGAGATTTTCAAGTTTGCGAGCTTGAAGTAAACACCAATCCAATTGTATTAACCAGTCATCGAAAAGCAGCAAAACTACAGTCAGTTACACGTACTGACGCGTTTCGACCTTCCATGATCATCATCAGAGTACAACGGCAAACTGACTATCGAGGATCAAACCGCATTGAATATATATGGAAATCAAATTTAGATATGCGGCTCTCACCTCTAGCAGTCTCGCATACATTGAACTTGACTGGAAATGTCGGCTGCACAATTTCTATGTAATCAAGAACACAAACTTTTTGTAGCTTTCGCCAAATATATATATATAGGTAATACATTTTTTTACATCATTAATTGCGCAGGTTGTGGTAACAATTCTTTAAATCAATTTTGCGATATTGAAGTAAACACGAATCCCATTGCATTTAACCAGATGTCGAAAAGCCTAGCAAACCTACCGTCAATTACACGTACTGACGCTTTTCGTGACTACAAGAGCTAAAAGCCGCATATCTAAATTTGCTTTCCATATATATTCATTACGGTTAGATCCTCGATAGTCAGTTTCCCGTCGTACTCTGATGATGATCATGGAAGATAGAAACGCGTCAGTACGTGTAACTGACGGTAGTTTTGCTATGTTGCTCAACGACTGGTTAAATGTAATGTGATTGGTATTTATTTCAAGCTTGCAAACTTGATCTAAATAATTTTTACCACCACCCGCGCAATTAATGAATATTTAATTTTATGCTCAAAGGGAGTTAATATTAAATTTATCACTCGCAATGTAATACAAGATAAACGTACATCACAGTCAATATTTAATCGTAATAACTGCTATATGTTTAACAATGAAAGCCCATGTGTTTGAGAAATTAAAAACGTCATGAACCCTCTGCTTTCAAAATAGAAGATTACACACACGCTAGTTTGTAGCATACACGAGCATAAAATGCTGAATAAAATTTAACCCATATTTACAACCATTGGCTGGTGTCAGGCTTGAGCAACTGACGTTATGAAAACTCATATGACATGCGTGTCCAACAACCTCTGACAACCAAAATCCAGATGAAGTGGCGAAAATATTCGTTGGTACGTTAAGGCACTGATGATGGTCGTTGACCATCGTTGGCTGAAAATCTAAAAGAAACTAGACTAAATCTAAATCCTACACCAGTAAGCACAATCAAGGATACAAAAGTCTTGAATAGGAGACCTCGAACAAACATCAAATTTACGCTCCTTGTCAATTGCACGTGCCTGTGTACAGGCTTAATTTGAAAATTCAACTAAAAAGTCAAACATAAATTGTAACAGTGCTTTCAGAGCATTACTAAGGAACATCATTTTTACAGTCATAAGAAAGGCCAACTCCGTGGAAATCAATCGCAGTAGTAATAATTATATATATATATATATATATATATATATATATATATATATATATATATATATATATATATATATATATATATATATATATATAATACTATGTAACTCATAAATGTTTTAATGTTTTCGCATGTTAAGTTCTGCACAGACAATCACTTGCACTTAAATAAGTGCTATAATTATATCACTGTCTGTTTGCCGAATCTACGATTGGTTTGTGGCCCATGCGAAATAAGAAATCGGAGAAATATGTGTACATTCCGCTTATTGATCGCATCGTAAGTATTGTAAATGCAATTTATACTTATCACTGAATAGTGGTTAAAAACTGAGGTAATAAAGCTTCTTTCCGAACGTTATATTAAATGTTTGGCCCTGTAAGCTGCATTCAGTTAAAGATATCTTCAGGTTTTCAGGATCAGTTATATAAAACTAAAACGCGATACTTGAGGCTTTCATTGAAAGATACGCAGCTAGTTTAGCATGCAACATCGCCTAGAATATAATTGTTTTACAGATTCAATTCTGCTTTAAAATTAATAAAAAACAATTGACAATGAATAAAATAGTTAAATACTGTTTGTTACGGAGAACTAATATATTGCAAGTATGCAATGTGTTGCGAACCTAGTAACAAATTAGTTCAGTTGGATGAAATAGCAGACGGATTAGCATCAGCTTCGTTACCATCTACAAAACAGTGTTAAAATATTGAAATAAATGTTTAAATCAATATTTCCCACGTCTACCTAAGACTAATACTGGCATTGCAATGTGACTATGAAGCATCAGTATAATAGCAGAATTGAACAACCTAGCACTCTTTAACAGCGTCCAAAATTATCCATATAAAGAGAAATACTCAAGAAGTATAGCCCTTTCCGGAGAAAATTTTTCTAATGAGCCCAGAGCGATGTAAAGAAGTCAACATCAAACCACTGCCGACTAATGTTACGTAATATCCCGACAACTATGTCAGACTAAAATAACAATTTACAAACTGCCTACCAACATCAATAATTGTGTGTCGATTAAATCGAATTACGAAGGCAAATGCTCATGAAATTAATATCGATATCACATTCAGCTCTCTCCAAAACTTTCAAAATTTATATTATATATATATATATATATATATATATATATATATATATATATATATATATATGCCGCCGTACATATACTGCACGTATAAAAAAGAAGATGGCCAACAGAATCGGTCAATATTTAAGACAGAAATTAATTCTAAAGCGCCCAGTATCGTCAGTGAATTCAGCAGTTTCTGAGCATAATCTTTAAAGTCGCACAAAGCGAAAGTTAAAAAATTTATTCCCTTTTGAACAAAACCCGTTTAAAAACCATTATTTATATATTAATCCATTTGTATTAAAAAGAAAGTAACGGGCTGCAATATCCAAAAGTTCCAACAATAAGATATTGAAATCTTCTAGGCACGAATTATCATCACATAATTTAACCAAATCCGACTATCCGTTGAACCAACATCATAAAACTTCAAACCGACTTAACAGCAAGTTAAAGTAGAAGCAGCCAAATAATTGACATCATTATTATTATGCATATCAACAAATGAGACTACAAGAGAAAAATTATTAATATTACATCTTCACGCATTGCATTACCTGGCGAGTGCACTGGCACAACTTAGGAACGGGGCGGCATGGTAAGCAGCATAGGTAGAAAATATTCGTGCTTGCACCCGCACACAACCTAAAGACAATCTTTAATTAACCTCAAAAAAGTCTAGCGACAGCCGTAAATAAATATTAATAAAGCTCAAAATCAAGCTAAAACCAACTCAATTAACAAAAAAGGAAATATAAACGTCAAAACTGTAGAAATGTATTTGTTTTATAAAATAAATCTGCCTATTTATGCACAAAAACGTCAAAGTAGTATTTTCTAAAAAGAATTTCTACACATACTGACAATACACATATAAAGGATCCTGCCATAACGCTTTAATTCAGTATCACTTCCATGTGGCCTGGTGTCTATCTACGAATGACAGATCGAGGATGACCATTTAGAAATTAGATTCGAAAGCGATGGCGGATGGGAGCCGCAAGAAGGAAAAATAGAAAAAACCAAAGTTAGCATATAAATTCAAAGTGCAAACAATGTGCACCTTCAATGGCGTACTGAATGAGTAGCAAGACAGGAGCAGATAACTTTCAATTAGAATCTCGGTTGCGGCAATTCTAGCAAGTACTTGATAAGTGTCTAATAAGAATGAAATCAGTCAATTTGATGAATTGCATTTGTAATCTTAAGTAATTTTCAGTTTATACAGACAATATATATATATATATATATATATATATATATATATATATATATATATATATATATATATATATATATATATATATATATATATATATAATTAAAGTATATTGAATGGATTTTGTTACATATCTTGGTAGTATAAACTATAAAATAGAAAAGGCAATCAATCAAGTATATATATTTCATTCTTATTTAGAACTCGACATATATTGTCCAGAATTTGCCACGTAAGGAGTACATTTCCATCAGAATCTGGAGCTATATCCACTGAGCAACTCCTGATGCAAACTAAACGCAATTACCAGTTATAAACTAACTTAGGTTCCTTTATTTAGCCTCTCCTTCAGATGGAGCCGGTACGACATCTTCATCGAACTAACAGGCCACCTGAAATCTTTCACTATAAAACAGAAATTATGCCATATGTGTAAATCAGGAACAGATGGCATCAAATGTATCAAACAAAATGCATCCACAGATAAACAAACTAGCAGCAGCTAATGCGATTCTTAATTATAGCCCATAATGCAAGAGCAATCTGTGCATTATTCTCTTGTCTGTTTAGTCGGTCAATGCCGTAATAAACTGCATTTACTTAAATACACAATCTTTACGAAACCTAATTTAAAGTGGAATAGCGATGTTACCATTTTCGAACAGAAGCAGAATACAAGTTATCAATCGCACAGTAGTCTTTCATTTGGAATTTGTGCTTAAATAAAGTCTAATTACAACCATCATCCCGTGTCATGTAATGCATCGAGTTTGGTATAACTACGCATTATCACTTAGTGTCAAATTCGTAGAGACGAAATAAAAGCAAGCGTGCCAAATGCAAATGGCAGGCTACGGCGCCTAAAGAAACTTTGACCAATGGCACCCATTCAGATAGTGTTTTTCGGCCTTGGTTGTCAGATTACCTAAGAGAAGGGAAATTGAATACAAACCATCACCACTAGGATTGGGCGACCACATATAATCATAATAAATACGAATAATGAATTCATTCTGCACCGGCCGTCACGCAGGATAAAAGGAGTCGCCTCATCTGATGAGTCGTGCAGGGTTTATAAGATAAATCCTGCCACTGCAGAAACACCTTCATCTCAGATCTTGTCTTTTCCTTCTCTTTACTCTTCTCAATCTAACAATAACGCTCTTTTAGATGATATGAATATCGTGAATGTTAATTACATGACTGAGGCCAAATATCTGAAATAGATCAAGTGAATTGACATTCATAAAGCCTAAGTTATGTTTTAACGTCAGCGCATTTAATGTGCAAGCATTGAAACAAGATGGACAACAAGAAGCTCTCGTACGTACGTTGGATAAATTAGAAATCGATATATGTTGCGTATCTGAAACCAGAATGCAAAATGCTACGATCATTACAGAAATGTCTTCATCATCTTTATCTATGCGTAATTGGCTTATAACCTCTGGTTTATGGAGTTTTCTCCAGCCGTTAAAGGGGCATCGGTATTATCCTTAGCTCACGAGCTGAAGCTTGGTTAGAAAAATGAGTCCCTGTACACAGTCAACTATGTGCGGCATGCTTAAATACATAGACTGAAATCAATGCAAAAAACGTTAATCAACGTTGCCTTTTCACTGTATCTGCATATGTTCCCGTCGATTGAAGACACTTTTTACTTCACTCGAAAATCTTTACTAAGTAGAGCAAGAAGTTCAGACATAATCTTGCTTATCGATGACATGAATGCTCAAGCTGAGCGCTTAAGTAATGCAGAATTTAATTTAGGTGGATAATACATTTTCAACTAAATTTGGATAATAATGGAAAACGACGGTTGGATAGTAGCGCGGAATATAGATTATACTTAAGTAGCACAAACTTCAGACGTAGCGTAAGGCGTTGCGGAACATGGCGCCCTCCAGCCATTAAACAACGGTGGACTCAAATAGATCATGTGGCAGTTCGTTATAGTTGTGGTGACATTAAGAATTGCCGTTCGTATTTGGAATACTTACGTGGACTCTGACCAAATACTTATCCGTTGTAGATTTGCACATGTTTTCCTGAAAAATAAATATGAATTAACTTCAAATAGATTAAAGCAAATTCTAAAAACCGTTTTTTTTTGGCAAAAAAATGAAGATATTCTCAAATTAAAGTTAACTAGTCTTGATCGCAAAAATTCTAATTTACCTCGGAAGAAAATAAATTCTACTATGCACAATGATGGTAAAACTGTATGTGGAATTGCAAGCTTCCGCAGAAATAATCATGGTGTACCTGGAAAGCATATGGAGACACTCGAAACTACGTGCCAAATTCCAGCTAGCTCGGCTTATAATAATACTTGTAGAGTTGTAAAATGACAATATAAGCGCAATACAAAAGTCGATATTCAGTATTTCTTGATCAGAAATGCCGAAGAGATGGAAGAAGCTTTCGCATTAGGTAATAGCCAATATCTGTTCGAACCTATTTGCGCAACGGATCTAATAAAATTAAAAGTTAATGAAACTATAGATTGTGACAATTACAATTAAATAACCACTAAAATAAGTCGTTTTGATAGGTGAACTGAAAACTTCAAAGGTCAAATTACTTTGGCACCAGAGCCAGTTTGAATCTATGAAATTATGCCTGTATCAACAGTGTGTAATGTTAATCTCGAACAATCATCATAGTTAGTAATACGTCGTAAAGCTGCGGACGCGATGATTTGCCTCTGAGCTTATTTGTGGAGTGGGAACTAATCTTTTCGTACTATAGAGAATGAGTAGACCGTGTTGTCTGCTTAGAATGTCGACCATCTTCCCTATCTTCAAAAAAGGCAATCTTAATTCGTGTGATAAAAATCGTGGTATAAGCTTGACTTCAGTCGTACCTAGGTTATTTGCCACGATTATCTTGCGCCGTCTTATCACTTTTCGTGAATCACATACTGGAGAAAGAAAAGCTGGATTCCGGTAAGAATGAGTATATATAGATAATATTTTTACCTTGAAGAAAGTTCTTAAACAGCGACATGTATATCGCCATCCCACAAAAGCCATCTCTCTAGACTTCAAGGGTGCAATGAACACAGTAGTTCTCAATGGTTTATTTTACATTCTGTCGAAAAGCGGTACGTTCACTAAATTTGTGAACACTAGATTTGCTCTCTTCACAAAAACTTCGGTTTGCGCAAATGTCTCCAACGAATTCAAACAGAACCTTACTACGAACAGTGGTGTTCGTTAAGGCTTTCCACTTCCCCATTTTGTAATATATCATGTTATGAACACTATTCAATACTTTCAGGATACAGAAGTCTAAATTCTCCCGGGTGGTAAATTAGTCTATCTTGACTATGCGGACGAAATTTAACTATTATCCGACAATCGAGATTCTGCTTAAACCACCTTGAATAGATAAGCAGCCGTTATTCCGTCTTTCCGTACGAAATTCGCACTCCCCAAAATGTGAGATACTTATACAGGATCACTCACCACTCACTACAAATTTACGATTGCAAAGTGAAGATCTAGACGTAGTTGACAGGCTTACATGCCTTGATAATTCTTTCAATAACTCAGGAAATATTTTTCACGAGGTGAGTATGAGAATCGCGAAAGCTATGGTAACTTTCTATTATCTTCGATATTTATGGAGAAACGCAAGTATTTAACTTTTCCTTAATGGTCGTGTTTACAATGCATTTTTACGTGAAGTATTATTAAACGCCAGTGAGATTTAGCCCCTTAGATTTGAAGATTTTATAGGCTTACGGGTATTCGACCACTTTTTTTTGAAAAGCATAGCACATATAGATTACCAACAACGAATAACAAACGCTGACATCCGTAAAAGTGCTTTTAGATCAGACCACATGTTCCTTGATATAAAAAAATAAGACACAATCAACTGCGTTGGACTTCAATTCGATTTCCCAGTAGAGCATTATTCTCCCAGCCAGAGACCGATAGATGTAATAAACAAGGTAAACAAATTTTAACATTGAAAAACAACTAGTGAGCTAAATTCAAAATTTTAGTATAGGACCCGGTCGTTTGCTTGGATTGGGTCCACGTGTGCAGCATATTTCTTTGTTGGAAACCCTACGCGATATAGCATCAGGTCGAGGCCATTGATAATCTTGTTGCAAATTTCAAGTACAATTATCTTAATTTGATTTTTAACGTTGGAAAAAGTTAGTTGCGAGGTCTGGTTGTGTTTATGATGCAATACAGTGAAAATCGCAAGAGCTGTATTGCCGATGTTGCCTTGCCTTAAAGCTGACTTGACTATAATGGTAACACAATTAAACAATAATTGATCGCGCGAGTGGCGGTAACAATTTTGTAAATCAAGTTTGCGAGCTTGAAGTAAACACCAATCCCACTGTATTTAACCAGTCTTCGAACAACATAACAAAACTACCGCCAGCCGCAACGCACTGACTCGTTTCGACTTCCATGATCATCATCAGAGTACGACGGCAAACTGACTATCAAGGATCAATGCGGTTTGATCCTCGCTAGTCAGTTTGCCGTCGTACTCCAACGATGATCATGGAAGGTCGAAACGCGTCAGTGCGATGCGGATGGTGGTAGTTATGGTATGTCGTTCGACGACTGGTTAAATACAATGGGATTGGTGTTTATTTCAAATTCGCAAACTTGATTTAAGGAATTGACCATAATGGTGTTGTGCAGAAGTTTAGTTTTCCTCACTTCTGTGTGTTATCTAGGCAAATATTAACTAATCCTTCGAATCGTAAATCACTTTCCTTTAATAATTTGCTTGTCATTATTTTTTTTTTTAATTTTGTTTTCTTCGTTTTTGATCCTTTTATTATGGTTATATGGCAGGAAAACATTAGTCACTAAAGACTTTATTATTTCTGTGTATGATGATGACGAATTAAAATCTATGCACTGTCGTCCAAGAAAATGTGCGTGTAAATAATGCGAATCGCTGGAAGACCATGATTGCGTTTAGTACTACTCAATAGGTCTTATTTTTCCAAGCAGAAACTAAAAGACAAATCTTTGTGACATTTAGTGTTGAAGCAAATGCTTCACTTTACTAGAGATCAATAAAGTCTCGCTTTTTGTATGCAAAGTTCCAAATTCGTAACATAGTTATTAATTTCAATAACGTGTACGCGTCAATTCTCGACTATGGTTTAAAAAAATAATTTCAAAAGCTATCATATCTTGAGCGGTGATCGAAGACCCTAAATATTATCATTTATTTCAATAAGACATTATATAAAAACTGCACGGAATGCTGAACAATATGCGCATGGTCTCTAGAAGAATAGTGACGGATATGACATCAGGCTCTCTTATCTTACCGTTATCCACAATCAAATTATTAATGCTTCGAATATACAGATATAAAGACAAGATCTTAGAATACGTAAGATGATGAAATGTCACAGTATCCAGATCGACAACATTTTGGTAAGCAGATGGTTTCCCATTTTTTTAGAAAGCAAAAACAGGTCAGAAGTGGAGTAATGATCAATCAGTGGATCTGGTTCTTCTTTTTCCCTGGTTGAATTGAGATAATATCTTGTTTTAATTGGTAGGCAATAATCCAAGCAAACATTTATAAGCCGATAAAGAGGTAGTTCAACTAGCTTTAAAGGAAATCAATCCATTCTCTAAGCACAAAATCAATAATGGTCTATCAAATAGCAAGCATCTGCCACAAACGAAAGGATCAAACATTTGTTCATATTCAATATACCAATAAGCACCGACGTTTTTGGCAGAAAAATGTAGTCACGCAAACTACAGGTCCGCAGCCAGCTACGAGCACTTTTAAAATCTTCAGCGCAATATTCCAAGGACGCCTGTTTATGTTTAAGGGAAAGATTAAATTTCCAACATGTTGGAGTACGATTGTTGCGCTTATACTGTAGGTGGGAATGCCCCTTCAGACAAAAACCGAGGCAACAACCTACCAAAAGATTAATAACACAATATGCTACAGAAAAAATCTTAAAACGCAATATAGCGAACCCGGTCAACTCAAGCAAGAAACTGACGTAACATGGACAGAAACCGACCTGATAACATTAGATGCCTCAGTGAGGACTACCAATAGATAGCGCCCCGGACTCATCATTTTCGTCTACTTGAAGCATATTACGCTGACTCGTTGGTATGGACACAAAGTAGTGTCGTAATCTTTAGCCTCTAGCGATTGTCATCCGTGCTAGTCAAAGTTTTGACATTGACCATCTGTTCAATTTTGCCGATGACGGAGGGCTAGACTGGCGTCTCTACAACTGTTGCCACAGTGTCACTACTTAAATTCTGAAACTTGACATTATATCAAGAAATATGATAGGGAACACCATGAGATCCGTCATATCTAAACATCAAATGAGCCAACCAACATCTTTGTTAGCATACTCTTATACTCAACAAATTCCAAAAAAGTATCGGCCTATAATTTGAGCAAAATAACGTCTCACAATATTCCGGTTCAAAAGTGACAACTACATTTCAATTTTTTACCCAAAGGCCAAGTAAGTTAAGAGAGTTAAGACTAATAGTTAACCTTCCAACACTTACTGAAGTTCTGAATAATATCATCTTTTAACCACTGTTTCATTATAAGGACCTTAATCGATACGTATTTACTCTAAATCGTTCATCTATAACAAACGTGATCGCACTACTAGACGACATACACACCATTCTATCCTTGCAAAAACTATGCCATAGTAATATTTTTAGGCATCTTCAAGGCTTTTGAAAAATAAAACTAGAATTTATCTCTAAATACTTATGAAACAGATAATCCATCGTAAAATTAGACAACTGTCATTTGTTCAATTGTCTATCAATACTAATGTTAAACGCGGTCCGAAACTACGACCTCATTTCCTTAATTTTGCATTACTTTTAGTAAATAGCGCGATGAAACATAGTAAAATTATCAATTCGGCAGATGAATCATTAATTTGACAGCCCAGTAAGTAAAGCAAAAATTGCAAAACATTCAAGACATCAAGAAAATCTATTGTATACTCGAAAATCTATCACTTAAGCCTTCTTAGAATTTGGTAAGAACGGATTACTCACAGACGGTTTTTATACCTAGAAGAAATCATACTTCAAAAAGACAACAAAACATCTATGAATAATTGACCTAAAAAGTATATTCCTACCATCACACTTAAAACCAAACGTTCGATCAACCTGATACTGAGGCTAACATGGACAACCGAGCTCGGAATTACTCTTTTAAAGACATATTCTAGAACACAGCCATTATTTGGAACCTCACAAGTAAAGAACTATTTGATAAAATTGAAGGACTCTGTTTTTATTTCCTAAAGAATAACATTCTTTAACATGTCCTGCTTAGAAAACCTCACTCAGATTAACCTTCAACCGCTGTCTTAGAACAGCAATTAGTTTTTTGTAATTGTTATGTGTATAAAACAACTGGAACTTCATGCATTTATGATTCATTCAAGTTGCATTTCAAGAGAAACTAAAATCGACGATTTCAAAATTTACCTTCCTAGTTTCTATCCTCAAAACTCAACGCATTATAAAACCGATTGCCAACGACACAAAAAACAAGTATTCAAAATCTTTTTAAATTGTCATATATGAAAGAACATTACTCGACTATATCACAGAAGTGCATCAATTTAAATTCTACATTTGCATTCACAACTGACAAATAATCTAGTTATTAACATTAGATAACATGTAGGAATCATTTTCGGATGGCTATTTTTAGAGTAATTTTATTTTAATTTGTACAGAACACTAATTTCTGTTCATCCGTCATTTTATTTCTATATGTATAGACCACTATTTTCAGTATGCCAGTCTTGTTTGTAACACCTCTAATGTTTAGAGCCATTTATTATTGTGTACAGAATACTGCTCACTTTCGCACATTATGTCATAATTTTAGAACAGTCGTTCTCGCTTGTTTAAATTACTGTTAACATTAATAACAATCGGTTACCATTGTAAAATGTGATCAACACTAAAAGGGCTTTCTGATTATACTTTCAATAAATGATGGATTGTGTTATCGTGTAAACTAGCGTTCTTACACTGTTAAACGAGGAGAAAATTTAGACTAACGGTTGACGGCGCTACATATTCTAATGTTCTGTTTCCTCTCATTGAGTACAAAATGCATAAATAAATTGGAACTCATCGATAGATCTCCAGAGATATAAACAAGATTTGCAACTACCTCAATTGAGCAAAAATATCCTCTTCGAAGCCCTCTACTTCAATGCAAAAACATGTCTTATGCCAATTAGCAGAAAAATCTTTGTAATAAAAAGGGAACAAATTGCGATTTTACACGATTCATCTTTTATCCCATTTAGTCAACGTAGAAGATCATTATTTTTGTTCAAGAAAACTCACTCTCCTAGTTTACTAGAAAACTGATATACTTCTAGCCAATACATAAATAGCGTTCAGACAAAGCGTAAAAAAATCGTAAACATCTTTTTCAATGTTGGACTTTTATGCACCATGCCACTGGAGCGGAAATAATCAAATAAAGCCTTGCTTAATCTTGTTCTAACAATATGCTATTGGACCCTCGATTACATAATCACTTAACGTACTTAATACTGGAATGGATCTGAATGAATATTTCTTCCCCTTAGTCTTAATTTCAAAATACAGAATCGAAGCATACAAAATTGAAAACGTACCAAAATCTTTAATGGCCATTGTTATAAATATGCAACAATACTTACCCTCAAGTATGCATGGATGTTTATCTACCTCAGTTAAAATATAGCACCAGCGATAATCTGAGGTATCTATTTCTATGCAAGAATTATTGAACTTGTTTACAAGCAATTCAATATACTCCTTTCTTTTAGTCAACAATGACGCAAACAATTGGCATTTCTCTTCAATCGTGTTTACGAATTCCGTTATGTAGCTCAGTAATGAGAACGTTTGTGGCCTATATTCTTTATCTGGTGTATATAATTCAACGTTTTTTGACTCTCTATAAAATAAATTTTGTAAATAGTCTAACCGCTTCAATCGAGTGCTGTAAATAAACTTCGTACACACAGCACCAGTTGGTTCACGCACATCAGGATAAGAGAACTTCAGGCATATCTGTAATTCATCACAGTTGTCTTTCAATATAACAGTAATGTAAACGTAAAGAACGGCCTGCGTGTAAAAATCAACATAAAAACCTCGTTATCCTTTACAGTAAGTTGAAGCGAATGCGGAAATTTCAACGATGTCTCCAAATCCATCAAGTCATCCAATAAATTACAATTTTGAGGCAAAAAACTTCTATTGTACAAGTAATACTTTTCTAATAAGCATGTATACATTAAAGAAAGTACTTCAAGTGGGTTATCATTTAATTTGGGTAGAAGAGCCTAAAATATAGTCAAAATAACTACTTTATAATTTAAGTCATAAACGAAACTTTCATTGCATGACTCCAGAAACAATTCAGGGATATAATTATCTTTTTCATACATTACGAATACTTAAAATAGTAAATAATTTCATAGTAATACCTAAGAATGGGTCATCACAGTATTGCGACCTTAAAAGAAAGTCAAAACTAGTGTCGCTTTCTGATATGTTGTCAATATCAAACACGCTACACTCATTTATCTTTTGTAAATTTGTTTGAAGACGAATAAGTTGCGCCAAAGCCAGATCTCTAATCATCATTTGACAATCAAGCAAGCGGAATCAGGTTGAGCATATGCCGAATGCAAAAATACCGCCGCAACAAAAATATATCTAATCAATAAATGTGTAAACGCTTCAGCTGCAAGCAAATTTCGTGCGACATTACAAAAAACGTTAAAAGCCATGGATAATTTGATACAGTTACTGTTGGTGGTCTTTATTAGGACCGGGACTGAGTTTCCGGTAAATGCTGCGAATGTTCAGCAATTTTGCAGTCTAGAATTACTCCTAGTTACTTAAGGCCACCTCTGGATGATTGGCTGGTTCTCATTTGTTGTGGCGTCGAATCAGATAAGTGAGTTACTGTGTGAAGCCTCAGAATTGGCTCGTTGAAAATTTGCGAAAACACCGAGAAGCCTGGCACATGTCGAGGTCCAATAATTAGATGATCGATTCGTATGACTAGTTGTGCAGCCATGGGTTGAGTTGGCTGACATAACAGTGGAAGACGACACGCTAATCAAAAATAAAACATCAGGGGAATAAATACTAATTATATTAGCGAATGACGTCTCAGCGCGGAATAACAAACAATATCAGCTTATTTTATTTAATCTTGACAAAAATGCCGACATAAAAGACGTTAAGAAATTATATATTTTGATCAAGGATGAGGCGCATGCTGACACTGCTAAATGTTATAGGGTGGGAAAATGGTCCGATCGTCCAGGACTTGTGGTTGTAAAATTTTCAGAGGCCAACAAAAATGCAGATCAAGGCCATCAATAAAAAGAAAGGTGAGAATCCGAATTTTTATAGCATATTTATTGGACGTGATAAAATATTTCTCCAACGGAAGTTGACAAAAACAAAGAAGCTAAAGAACAACCAGGAGCGGAAGTTGTCTACTTCTGATCACGCTATTATAAGGAATTTATCGAGAGAAGATACAATATCAAAAAACGATGTATCGTTACTCAGTGTTGTGGACAGCGGAAAGAGGAGAAGTATAGTCTCAAAACCCGGCAAGAGAACAATAAAGAAACCAACAAAGGTGAACCAGTAAAAGTCGATAAATGTTTAGATAAGTCGTATATTACATATACTTTATTTTATGATAACTTTATAAGTGTTAAGAACAAAACCTTTTTGCTGTGTAATTTTATAATAAGTAATAATTTTGATTTTATAATGTTTTCTGAAACTTGGCTAACAAGGATATTGAAAACCACGAATTTGTTATTCCTCAATATTCTTTATTTAGAAAAGACAGATCGCTGGATAAAAGAGGTGTAGGAATACTCATTTATAGTAAATCTGTATTAGATGCGAACATTTTACATACTAGTGAATATAATGATATCATTGATTTTTTATCTACACAAATCGATAATCTGATCCTAACCGCGGTTTACAGACCGCCGTATGCTAGTTTATATGATGATCAAACATTTACCAACTCTTAAACGAACATTGGTTGCGCGGGTGGTGATAACAATTATTATAATCAAGGTTGCGGTCTTGATATAAACACCTGACCCATTAATTACTTACATATGTCAGTATAAACTAAGAATTGTATAGTGTAGAAAAGGCAATTCATCCAGTAGACCGGTTTCGTCCTTATTGGGAACTCATCAAGTACTGGCCAGAATTTGCCGCGGACAGGATACGAACCTGGGCACGTCTGCTTCGGAATCTGGTGCTCTAACCACTGAGCTATCCTGCCAACTCTTTTCATTCTATTTCGGACTAACATGGTTATAATGTGGTGGTAGGTGATTTTAATAAGTTACATGATTGTGAAATAATCATTTTTTTCTAATCATGTTCTCAACTAGATGTTCTGAATGCTTAGATCAGGCATATTTGGAAATTGAAACGGTGAAATCACACAGTTATGATGTTGTAAACTATTTCAAAGTATTGGATCACAAAGAAATTATTTACAATGGAACATCTTGAGTAGAAAAACACAGAAACTAAATTTTGATAATGCACACGTGCAATGTTCCAGAATCACTTGGAATCTTTTAGAGAGTTAAGCATACCGATTGATATTGAAAGTTTTTATATCAGGAACATTGACAAATTTGTTTCTTCTGTTTCAACGTTACTATCTGATATATTTCAGGCATCTACGTTTACGGATATTATACCGAAGCAAATCGATACGAAATTATGTTGTGGAGGAAGATATTTTCTTCGTCAAAATTAAAGTGACAATAACTGATAAATTTAAACCATCTTGGCTGATTGAAACGAATTTTATTTAAAACGAATTTATTCATTTATTTTCCAGAATTTTCTTTGTTTAAATACTTGACTGTATAAAAACTTTGAATTGTGCGCAATTTCAGTTTTCGAGCATACTGTACGTGATTGGTTGTAACTTGCTCGGCCTGCTGCATTTATTTCATTTTCTGCATTTAACGGTTACCCGATTTCCACAATATATTCCTGCTAACACTGTTTTATATTTTTTACTTCCGCATATATTGGGGACGTTCTGGAACAGGTAATTTAATAATTCTGTTTTTCACGTCTATTTCTTACCAGATTATTTGTTCGGGTGTTTTGTAACGCGAAAGGTTTTACATTCCGATTGCCTAACATTAAGTATCAAATGAATAATTAACTACGATTGACATGAAAGCTCATCTTAAGTTTGAGGACACTAGCAAGTTATTCCAAGACATGACAGATATGAATTTAACAGATATGAATGAAAGTACAAGCTTATCAGATTCTATTATAAATTTAAAGACTGATCACGATCTTGCATCTATTGGGTTCTCAGACACTAATAAGTTAGGAGCATCTACAATGTAAAATAAGAATTAAAGGAGATAATATAATGAATGTAGACTTATCAATAGTATTTTAAAAAAATTAGGTTAGATTTTATTGCTAAAGAAATTAATTCATCACTGCTTATAATCCGTCAAAGATCTGAACGAATTATTTTGGCCAAACTGAAGAGTAATCCTAGAATATGATACAAACTCCTCACAGACTACAGTAAATATAAGGAAAAGTTAAAGCTTATATTACCTGTGGATAAAACTGAGAATGAATTTCTCTGTGAATTGGATGAAGTATTTGGCAATTTGATATGTAATCCACAAAATGAAAGCAATTTCATGGATCTACCTGATCCTGCGGGAGACCAGGAACCAGGACTTGTTATTCACAATGATGCATTGATAAAATTAATGTTAAAATAAAATAAAAAAAATAAAAAATCACCTTGGTATGTCGATTGATAACCTGCTTTAATTACCTTTAAATTTTATGAATGCGCTCTGCAATTTTATAAATAGAATTTTGAAGAATGAGAAATTACCAATTGATATACTAACGATAATAGCTAAACCATTGTCAAAAGTAAGTAAGCCAACGTTCGCCAGTGATTATAGACTAATCTCTATTACCCCTTCGCTTTTGAAGATAATAGAACGATTGATGCTAGATCATTTCGAACGAATGTTGCCGGCTGATTTTGATATATGTCAACATGGCTTTACGAAAGATAGATCGACAACTACTTATATGATTTCGATGTGAAAACATGTAATTATATTAGATGACAAAAAGTTAGATGCATTAATTGTATTTATAGATATCTCAAAAGCTTTTGAATCTATATCTTCTGATGCTATTTTGAATGCGATTAATTTATTGAATATTGATCCGAATATTTTTAGATTACTTAAAAACTATTTAAATAATCGAAGAATGAGTATTCAAGTAAACGATTTGATATCAAAATCGAAAAGAATAACAAGTGGAATTCCACAGGGATCAAGTTTGGGGCCAATTTTGTTTAAAATTGTATTTGCATATTTGGAAACTAAGACCCCCAACGGTCGAGTTTGCAAATTCGCTGACGAATTAAAAATAATCCTTCCAATTGAACCAAAAAATGTCGAATTCTTCAAAAATAATGTGACACTAGATTTGTACCATTTACGTTCATATTTGATAACAATAGGGCTGAGAATAAACAGTAAAAAGACGAGAGCTTTAAAAATAGGCCACAGAACAGAATTTAATTATGTTTATTTTCATGGTGCTGTGATTAATGATGTTTTTGAGGTAAGAATAGAATAGAATAGAATAGAACATCTTTATTGGGATTCAAACCACACATGTTCCATCAAATAATAAAATTGGAAAATGTACAATATAAAAAGATATCACATCACATAAATATGTGCAATTAGTTGTACTGTACAATTTATCAGCATCAGAAAGTTCGGCTGTAAAGAGTGATAGATTCTTCATCAAAAATAGGAAAATTTAAGGTATAATTCGAGTGTAACATTTTGCAGAAAAAGAGAAACATGACTAGTAATTGATTGTATGTAGTGTTGATTAACATGATGATATAATGCATAACATTTCAATTTTAATAATACAAAACTTGAAGATAGAATCTCGAGAAGTTATGCTGCTGATAACAATTAATTCTGTCTTTTATTTAACCATGAGAAAGTATTATCATAATCAAAATTAAAAATATCAGCAGGATTGTACACTTTTTCTAGTTCGGTAGATAAAAATTTAAAAGAAATCTTAGATGGAGGCGTTTCTCTTAGCTCCCCTGGCAATTGATAGTAACTTTTTTAAATTTTTGAAAAAGAGAAGAGCTTGCTCGCAACATTCCCCCCCAATGGTGGAGATATTGCAAAATGACCAGATCTAGTTCCAACTTCATGACTCTTTCTTATTGGATTCATATAGACACCAGTCCACTGGTTCAAATGGAAAGCTTTTATGCAATAGCACATCCTCCGAAACCATAAAGGATGCAGTGATACAAACTGTAATCTAGTGGCGTATATAGTGCAGGAGATAGGACTAATTTGTTTCACAACTTTTCTTTGTACAGCTTCAATCTTATTAGACAAACCCTTTGTTAAAGGATTCCAAGTAGCGGCAGCATATTCTAGTATCGGTCTAATCCATATTATAAACATTTTAAATTTTATTTCATGCGATAAATATTTCTATTTATTAATGCCCATCTGTTCTTGGCACTGCCTACTATCCTTTCAATATGTCTCTCAGCAGAAGCCGTACAATGAATAGTTATGCCTAAATCCTTAATTTCTTGCATAAGTTTAATCTCAAAAACATCATTAATCTCAGCATCATGAAAATAAACATAATTAAAATCTGTTCTGTTACCTATTTTTAAAGCTCTCGTCTTTTTACTGTTTATTCTCAGCCCTAGTGTTAACAAATATCTACTTAAATCATACAAATCTAATGTCACATTATTTTTGGAGAATTCGACATTATTTGGAACAATTGGAAAGATTATTTTCAATTCATCAGCGAATTTGCAAACTCGACCGTTAGGGATCTTAGTTTCCAAATGTGCAAATACAATTTTAAACAAAATTGGCCCCAAACTTTATCCCTGTGGAATTCCACTTGTTACACTTTTCGATTTTGATATCAAATCGTTTACTTGAATACTAATTCTTCGATTATATAAATAGTATCTAAGTAATCTAAAAATTTCTTGGGAATTTGGTACCAAATTCCCAAGAAACTCCATGAAAATGGAGCCGGCTTATCCTCCAAAAGGAGTCAGCCGCAGTAAATATATAATAAATAATCTAAAAATATTCGGATCAATATTCAATAAATTAATTGCATTCAAAATAGCATCAAAAGATATAGAGTCAAAACTTATTAAAACTTATGCAAGAAATTAAGGATTTGGCATAACTATTCAATGTACAGCTTCTGCTGAGAAACACTTTTAAAAATAGTAGGCAGTGGCTAGAACAGATGGGCCCTTCTAAATAGAAATATTTTATCGAATGACATAAAATTTAAAATGTATATTATATGGATAAGACCGATACTAAAATATGCTGCCGCTACTTGGAATCTATTAAAAAAGGGTTTGTCCAATAAGATAGAAGTTTTACAAAGAAAAGTTGTTAAACAAATTAGCCCTATCTCCTGCACTATATACGCCACTAGATTACAGTTTGTATCACTGCAAACTTTATGGTTTCGGAGGATGCGCTAAGAAGATAATACATCCGACAAAAATATAATAAAAAATAATTGATAAACTGAAACCAGCCTGCTGTTTAAATCGAATATTATGAAAAAGAAATTATTCCTTTAATTTCTAAATCATTCTTTGTTTAAACACTTTCGAGTGTTTATATTGTTGAATTGAGCGTAATTTCAGTTTTATGTATTCTTTGACCGACTTGCGTGAACCTCTCTTTGACTTATAGCAGTCATCTTTTATCTCTTAACAATTTTATAACTTTGATCCTCCTAATATACTCTTGATACCATAAGATTAATTGATTATTTGAGCATATTGGAAACGGTCAGGAACAGGTAATTTAATACTAAAAACGTTTTGCGAAACTGAATTAATCAAAATTATCTGATCTGCGTTTTGGCTAACGCATTTTTTTACAGAAATTATCTTTCTTTAACAAAATATATCGGATGCCTTTATCGGACCAATTGATGAAGGCTGTCGATAAAGGAAGCCAAAATATTTTGCTAAAGAAAGAAAACTGCTGGAAAAAACAACTCATTTTGTCAAAACAGATCAGGTAATAATGTAGTTTAAATGTTCTGTTTTCGTTCCAAATCTCTTTCTAAATTAAAAGTTAGGAGTGCAATGTTACGTATAATGTACGTAGTCTTTTGCCTATTAGTTTATAAGTGGATATACGTGTGTTTAACATAGGGACTAATCTTAATTTCGGGTACGCTGATAGCATATTACAATGAGTTTTAGGTATGATTCTGATAAACATGAAAGGATATATTAACCCATCAGACTCCTAAACCTATACTAAGATTGATAGAAATATGGTAACTTTGGGGCTCTTATTAGTTAAAAGTGCCAGAAAATTTAGAAAATATGGCGACTACGCCAATAAAAATTACATCAGGCTGCCACGTATAAATCTCAAATACTTTCAAAGTAGTTCGGAGATACCAAAATGCTATTTAAATATTATCATATTAGAAACACTATGGATCATTTTTGCTGCATAGATAGTATTTACAGAGAAATTTAGAGCCAACATGGTCGGTTTCAGAGATAAAACCCTAGAAGAATGAACACGCAATGTCTTTGAATTGCAAATGGCCGAAATTCAAAAGAGATATCATCTGGGAAGTTAGTGCAAATGAACGAACTGTAAACGCCCCGGCTTCAAGTAAATGCCGTACGACGTTACAAACTCGGTTAAAGTGCTCTGAATAGAGATTAGTTACTGATAGGGGCCCTTAAGAGGGCCTGGTAATGCGTTCTCTTGAAGTCTTCAGAGTGTGAAGATGTCCTAGAGCCTTGGGTGGACTCTGGTTGAGTTGTCGCTCCCGTGGTTGAGCTGTAATCACGATGTGGATAACGTCGTGATGGTTCTGCAATTAATTGGCTCGTCTCGCTGGTTATACCGCAACAAGATGAGTCACGGATGTAGCCAATTGTTGGTGAAACTATCAAATCACCAGCGTAGGTATTGACAGCCGACAGAACGCACACGCGTGACGGAAGGCAGCATGCAATTGCAACGACTGACTTGCATGGTAAATTGCCGTGCTTAAATAGCATGCCATGCCTACTTGCACACTATTGGTTAAACGGCAAGTTTCGCTTTTTTCTCATTGGTGCAACGTAAATAAAATTGAATTTAATTTACGCAATATGTCGGCCATTAATTTGTGTCGTTACAACACTTTCCTCTCTGAAAAAAAAGGAAAAAAATTCTTCTCTGCGAGGCTAGATAAGAAATGCATGACAGAGTTCGAACCAAGTTAAGCAAAAATATGATGAACCATAAGTGCTGGGCTTAAATATGCTTGTTGGTTGCTTCAACAATGATATGATGCCAGGTAACCACTAGGAATTGCTACACAAATTGTTAGCTCTAGTGGTCGGTCATACCACGTGAGGCAAAATAGAGCAGTGTAAGTTTTGGGAGCCGCAGCGTGAAGATTTCGAGGTAAATCGCCTCTGAATTTTCCAGGTTTAAGTTAAAACCTAAGCAGGTTGGATCGTTGTCAATGTGTTTGTATACGACCAAAGGAGCTAGAGTGCTCGACGTTGTGGTCATGACATTTGTAGAGTGGTCTTTGTGCAATTGATAAAGTTGAGATATGAATTGAAAGTGGCCTGTACCATGATCTGAAGCTGATCGCTACTTAGTGTTGCTACACGAAAGCGTTAGCTCTAAGTAGCTGGTCATACCAAAATAGGCAGTGTGATGTCATTTGTGATAAATACATTATAATGTAAAAATATATACATAAAATCAAAGGTAACTACATAAAAATATGTACACGAACATTGCCTCAGAGATGGCATAATACCAAAGAACTGTTCAAAAATGCTACACAATTGTTAACTAAGAACAGCTGGTTATGCCACGTGAGACAAATACGAAAAATAACGTAAGGTTAAAAAAATTTTGATAGATAATGTTAATGTTTAAAAAAAATCAATTACGCGTTATACAAAGCAGGAATTGAGATTGTGGGCAGACGGAGCCTGAGACGTGTGTAGAAGGTTGAACGCTCTCAGGATCAGGCGGTTCGATAAACGGTTTCAACCTGTCTATGCTTATTGATGTCGGTGTAGCGCTTTGCATAATAATGAAGTATTTTGGTTGTCTGAGCAAAATCGGGTAAAGACCGCGATACTTTGGTTGTAGTGGTGCAACAGCATTATTGTTGCGAACGAGTACTCTCTTGCAGCTGTGGAGCTGTGGGTGAATGAAGACTGGACGAGGCGTGTGTCTCGGCTGCTGTTCAGACATGTTACCAAAATGAAGTCGAAGGCGGGTAGCTTCGTCTTGTGGGTCATCCTATGCCGGTAGTAGACGTGGGAGCTGACTAGGCAGGCGTAGATCCATGCCATACAAAAGTTGTGACGCAGACGTTTTAATGGATTCACGAGTACGGGAACGCATGGCAAGCAGAACTAAAGGTAGTGCATCGACCCAGTTGCCATTAATGGACGAGGATGCTAAAGCTGCTTTGAGTTCCCTATGCATTCTCTCTACCATGCCATTAGCTTGGGGATGGTAGGCAGTCGTCTGGCGTAAGATGCATCCCATGTACCGCAAGGTGGTTTTGAATCGATCAGATGAGAAGCAAGTGCCTCTGTCCGTGATGACCTCATTGGGAACACCATAATTTGATATCCATGCAGAGATAAAACCGTTAGTTACTTCGTCTGCAGAAATGGTGCCAAGAGGTAATGCCGCAGGCCACCGTGTAAATATATCGATCATAGTTAGAAGGTAACTGAAACCTTGAACCTTTGTCAGATGAACTATGTCGATTTGGACGATGGCTAGGCGAGAAGTAGATCGAAAATGTTGCAACTTAGAACGAGTGTGTCGTGTGATCTTGTTTTTCTGACAAATTGCACACTCTGAGACCCATCGTTTAACATTCTGCCTAAGTCTGTGACCCCAGAAACGATCTGTAAGAAGTCGGACAGTCGCTTGGCTTCCTGGGTGAGAAATTGAGTGAATTGAATCGAAAACTTTTCTCTGAAGGCTGGTCGGCAGAACTGGCTTGTTGGGCTGCGTACCCGTGAAGTAAACAATTGGTAAGCCTTCCCACAGACGGCATATGAACTTGGTTGGGTGACGGGCTATTGATCTTTAAATGTGAATGTCACCGCGTTGTTCAGTTCCCAGGAGAGTTGGCGTTAGTGCAGATTCACTGAGTGCCACGGAGTTGACAGTAAATGGTGACGACGAAGGTGGTTCTAGAGAGACGTCTGGCCTGGACAGGGCATCTGCAATGAAGTTCTGTTTGCCCTTACGTGAAAGACGTCAAATTGCCATTCGCTTAGACGAGAAAGCTGTCTTTCCACTCTGGCAGGGTACTTGGCGATAGATGAAGTTGCGTTTCGAAGTGCGCTAACTAGTGGTGCATGATCTGTGAAAACAACAAATCTGCTACTGCCAATGATACTGATTAAATGGCGCACTGCGTCGTGGATAGCGAGAAGTTCTCGGCCGAAAGTGTCGTACCTCGTTTCTACTGGTTGGAGAGTACGCGAGTAGAAACTGATAGGCTTCCGAACTCCGTCGATCTCTTGTTCCAACGTGGCTGCAATAGCGAATTCAGAAGCATCTGTCGTGAGTAGAAAAAGCTTTTCAAAATCTGGATGCGTTAGTTTTGTGGCATTTGCTAACAAGTTGATGGCAAGTCGAAGTAATTTCTCGTCTTCGGATGACCAAGCAATGATGGAATTCTTGCTAAGTCCTTTTCGGTTCCGCAGGTGCCTGCACAAAAGATAAAGTTGTTTTGAAAGGCCTGGAAGGAACTTGCGATAATAGTTTAGTACTCCCAGGATTTTCTGCAAATCGCTCACAGTCCTTGGTGACTTGATATTCTTGATTGAATTCGTCTTTGACGGCAACGGTTGAATACCTTGGGCCGTGATACGATGCCCTAAGAAGTCGACGGATGAAGTTGCAATCTGCGTCTTGTCACAATTGATCTTGAGTCCGTGGTTGGATAAGCGTGAGAGGACATTTCGTAGATGTTTCGCATGAGATTCTAGATCTGGACTGAATACCATAATGTCATCGAGATATGACATACAATAAGCAGAGTCGTCGCGAAGTATGTTGTCTATGAATCTTTGAAATGTCTGAGTAGCACACTTAAGTCCAAAAGGCATGTAAAGATATTCAAAAAGGCCAAATGGAGTGATGACTGCAGTTTTCTCGATATCCTCTGGTGCTACCGGTATGTGATGGTACGCTTGTCTGAGGTCAATCACTGAGAAGAAATTGCTGCCGTTGAGTTTTTCAAGTAAAGTGTTGATATTTGGAATAGGATATGCATCAGATTTTGTCACTGAATTTAGATTACGGTAGTCTCCACAGGCTCTGTACGATCCGTTTGATTTAGAGACTAAATGCAGTGGTGACGCCCATGAACTTTCGATGGTCTGATGATTCCCTCTTCCAAAAGCCTTGAGAATTCTTCTTGGGCAGCTTTCAGCTTAGCAGGAGCCAGTGGTCGCTTCTTGAGTGCAATAGGTTGTCCTTCTGTGACGATATGATGCATCGTGTTGGAGACTCGTAGCTCTGACTTGTTAAGATCGAAAAGCGATTTGTATTTGCGAAGAGCTGCTGATATCTCTGCTGAATGATGCACTGGGTTTGGCTGAATGACATGTAACTCCAAACGCTCGGAGGCAAGTGTCCAAAAATTTTGCTCAAGTCCTGTGGAGGGGTCGATGATCTTTTGATTGGCAAGATCAACAATGAGCCGAAATTTTAGATGGACATCAAGGCCTATTATATTATGTGAGACCTTGGCAATGATGAAGTTGTGAGAAAATTCACGTCGTAGACCTATGTTGAGTGTGCGGTATTGGCAGCCATAAGTTGGTATGGGCTCGTCTGTAGCTGTTGCGAGAAGAACGCCTAGCGACATCTCGGCCATTGAATCACCTTTGAGAACTGAGACTGCCGCATCTGTGTCTACGATGAACTCTTCGCCAATTTTGAAATCAAGAACGTGCAGAAGTTCGTTGGGCTGTTTGGCCGGGTCATGCAAACAAGTAGGCTGGTGATTGCGATTGGCGTTGTCTATTTGGTTCTCTATGTGAAAAATTCGGCGTGGACGAAAAGAGTCGACAGGGATGTCGGATTGTAGTTGGCTTCTTCCCTGTAGCGCCGTTGATGCCGTTGATGTGCAGAAAGTACGGTCTTCTACTTCCTGCGCCAGACGTTTCCCGATACTGATGCACCCTTGTGCCTGCGATCTGTTGTCCTCTCCGTCAGCTGTGGAAATTGACACTCATTCGGAAATTCTTCGGAACGACAAAGACAAACTTGGCAAGCATAAAAAACTTCTGGTGGTTATAACACCAGTTCTTTGGGGCATATTTATTAAAGGATTGCGGAGATCTCGATCGCCGCCTACCATTATAATTTGACTTGGAAACGAATTTTGGTCGAGCATTCACTTGATTTAGCTCGGATTTGGTAATGGCCAATCCTTCTAGAACTTTAGCCATGTTCGCCACTGTCCTCTCTAAAGAGGAGAGTCTATCATCTTGCGGGGGTGAAGAAAAGGATGATGGATTCACTTTGGGTTCCAAAACCCTATATTCTAACTCACATCTCTCAGATAAGTCATCTATAAAGAGAGTGTTGGGGAGCTGTCTGGCAAAGAGTTTTAATGTTTGGGGAAGATTGTTAATAAATACAACCTTAGCCTCATGGTCAGAAATGTGGTTTTATACCAAGGTTTCCGTAATTCCCTCAGTATTTCGATGGGGCCAAGATTTGGTATGTCTAACTGCGCATATTTGTTTATTATCTGCTCAGTTTCTATGGGCCGAAGCAAGGATTCTACTTCGTTTTGTAGACCCAAAATGGGATTAGGTAGCTTCCTAATGGCCTCAAGCTTAGGATAAATCCGTCGCTGCAATTCAGAAGGTAGTTTAGCAAAAACATTCGACAGTTTTTGATGACTGTCATATTTAGGAAACGGGAAGAAAGCAGAGTCTACGCGCATAAAGAATAGTTCACTATCTCCATCCCAAACAGGAACATCAATATCTAAAATTGGACCTGACATTCTAACAATCTTACAGAATCTTAAAAGCATAAATTTATAAGCAATATGAAAATATATAAATATACTTTAACGAAACGCTTACCCACACAAAAGCTTCCACAGTTGAATGAGCGCAGAACAAAGCACGTCACAGTAACTGCTTCCAAAAATCCGCAATTGAGCCTGTCGAGTACGTACGGTGCCGTTTTGTACGTAGGAAAGATGAACAGAGGCCCCGTTGGCCTTTGATGCCAATTTATTATTATTATATGCCCCCAAAAAAAATTCAACACAAATCCACGAATATACACCCAACAAAATTCCCAGAAGACCACGATTAGGGTAAAGAAAACGCAAATGTTAATCTATTTTATCCCAAATAAATGAAAAAGTAAGTCAATTTATTTATACCAAAAAAATCAGAACAATAATCAATATCCTGGCGCGGTCGCCAATTTTGTAAACGCCCCCGGCTTCAAGTAAATGCCGTACGACGTTACAAACTCGGTTAAGGTGCTTTGAATAGAGATTTGTTACTGATAGGGGGCCCTTAAGAGGGCCTGGTAATGCGTTCTCCTGAAGTGTTCAGAGTGTGAAGATGTCCTAGAGCCTTGGGTGGACTCTGGTTGAGCTGTAATCACGATGTGGATAACGTCGTGATGGTTCTGCAATTAATTGGCTCGTCTCGCTGGTTATACCGCAACAAGATGAGTCACGGATGTAGCCAATTGTTGGTGAAACTATCAAATCACCAGCGTAGGTATTGACAGCCGACAGAACGCACACGCGTGACGGAAGGCAGCATGCAATTGCAACGACTGACTTGCATGGTAAATTGCCGTGCTTAAATAGCATGCCATGCCTACTTGCACACTATTGGTTAAACGGAAAGTTTCGCTTTTTTCTCATTGGTGCAACGTAAATAAAATTGAATTTAATTTACGCAATATGTCGGCCATTAATTTGTGTCGTTACAGAACTGTTGCATCTAGAGTAGCTGGGGCGTTAATTTCCTTCAGATATTTATAAGCGCCAATATACGAAAGCTTTCGGATTTAATATTTCTTAAGATATAGTGCATCGTATTTTTACAGATTATTTACCAGCCAGTCTTAGGGTTACATTAGAGATCCGTAAAAAATGATGGTTGATTGGAAAAGTAAATTTAGACGATTGGTCGACTGTAAAAACTGCAAGAACTAAAGTTACATGTTCTGAGAGAAGACTCAGTTATGGTATGGAAAACCATGGCAAATACAGAAGTTCACCTCGCAGTAAGGAAAGGTTTCGCGATTTCCGAAGCAAAGTCTCAGATATCCAAAGACAAATTAAAAATAAGGCGAAGAACAGGTCGCAATCTCGGGGTGAGTATGGGAATTTAGTCGTTGAGAGAATCACTTGCGCCACAGTTTTGATGGACCACGTCAATGGAGCAAGGCACATTTTGAATATGCACGCGGTGTCAAGTGCGAAGGAGAAGGCTGCCTATATCAGTGTTTATGTGTAATCAAATTAAATGGTAGAACCAAACCGATTGAGAGAAATGCCCCAACGGGAAGAGCAAAGAACCTCTACTATTAGGAGCCGTAGGGGAATTTGCATCGTAAAGGCTCCTTGAAATGACTGTAAATGTCATTCTTAAGGCAAAATCAAAGGTTGCGGCAAAGAAAAATACCCTTAAGACAGCAGGCAAGAGAATTTGATTCTACCTAAGCGGCGATTTCCATCAATAATTCAACATTCGTGATGAAATAAGTGGTCTGGAATTTCCCATTGGCACGGGTACTAATGTAAACATAGTTAGGTCAGATGTTGTGGAAGAAGATTGGACCACGTTTGATTATCAACTATTGGCAGCCAATGGTTGTGATAGGGTAAAGAAGGTAAAAGAACTGTGGATAACTTTAGGACAGAAATCTTCCATTTAGAGGAATTTTTTGGTAACCAACTTCAAGGACTACAAAATATGATATGGATTTCTTAACTCATTTTAATCTGTCATTAATTCCCAAAACCATAACCATTGGATAAGTCATCAACACATACTGAATATGGAACCTTAGTATCGAGATCAGCTTGTTTCCCACAGCCCTAAATGGCTTTCGCTGATATCATAGAGGAACATCTTGCAGTGCTTCCGCCTTTTAGGGCCACACTAATTGATTGTAGATCACGAAATAGATTTGGTGGCCCCGTTGCCTTGCTCACCAAACGCCCAATATTTGACACATAATAACAAACAGCTCGTTGTTGCTGAATTTCACTAATTGCGCGAAAAGAGAATTTGAAGGAGGTCCAATTCCAATTTTGCTTCCTCAATAGTGGTAATTCCCAAATCTGAACCAGGACAATGGAAAGTTTGTGGGAACTAATGTCTATCAAACTCAGTGATTGAGGGTGACACTTATCCACTCCCTAACTAGATTACTCTGCTCTGGGACTTAATGGGATATTAGGTTTACTCAAATTTTTATGTGTGAAGGCATGGTATAAGATACTGATGGAGGAAAGTTCGGTAGCACTAACCGCATTCAGATTTCCAGGAAGGGGATTGCATGAATTTCATCAAATGACTTTTGCTTTGAAATATGCCAATCAGACATTCCAACGTTTGGCTAAATAAATCCTCCAGAACTGTCAATTTGCAATGACGTATTGTAGGAGTATTTTTTGCGGGGTAGCTATCTAGTTCGTGATTCTGTACCCTTCCTACATATCCATGGTGGCTATTGTTACTACCCGTACTCATGATCAGTCTCTGATCTTTTTTGGATGGTTGATGTAAGAAGGCTAAAACGAGTTATCACAAGTATATTGTACACAATGTTGCAAATAGAAATAGAATTCACAGTTACTCCAAATTGACCGTGCTCTGGTCGGCAATATAAACAAATTCGAACACAAATGAATGTCATAAACACTAGTCACAGTCAAACTAAATTGTCCGTATTCTTGACGGCAAAAGTTAAAATGAGCTCTGTTTACACACACAAGCAATTATTCTTTCACAAATGTCTGAATTGAAATGAATATATGCAACTGATTGAAAATACATGATGATATGAACATAATCACTGTTATAAGTTGTCACTGAAAATGAATGAGTGTAATCCATGTAAAGACCTCAATGACAAAATCCACAAATAATTAGTTCACTGTTTGCTATGTTTTTAACTCATGCCATTATAATAATCCATTATTCTCTGAAATTCGAATAGGCATAGTTAAATGTGAACAGTAAATCCCTCGCGTAAACTGTGAATAATCCAACTGAGCGAAATAAATCCACTGTGACACAATAGTCCACCGCGTGTTCCATGCGTATCGCGCGCGGTTCTGTATTTTTAATAAACAACCCTATTAATTACAAATAAAATTGCAATTCAAGAAATCTCAATTAAAGCTGCTTGAAACTAACAGAGATTATTTCTAAAATCACAGTGAAGAGAAATTTTGTGTAAGAACAGAGTAAGATTATTTGACCTTAAAGAGCACTGTATTTGTCAAAATCAAACATCGTTGGGTTGTAACGCGGAGTCGCGTGTTACAGTATATTGACGACATCATTATTTTTATCTATCGCGTGAGGAACACCGCAAGCACTTTGAAGCGGTTTTGATCAGTCTAGAAGAATATGGATTAGTGGCAAAACCCAATAAGAGAAAAATTAGATGATATTCTGTCAAATATCTTGGACGTACACTTTCCGTCAATTCATTCCTGGTTTAGCCGGAAGTTGAGGGTTGCTAACAAGCCATCTCAAGCATGAGTAGAGCCCGATCGAGTTTTCCTAGCCTATTAACTTGAGCCAGATAGGTAGAGAAAAATTCCATAGAGCTATAGAAATGCTAAATGCAATAACTTTCTTATCATCTGTAAAATGTGATAATCTGTTTGATCTAGTCACATATGCCTTAGATGTTGCAATTGGGGCTGTGTTACAACACTGAGGCAATATTATTGTAAGGCATACCAAGTTTTATAGCCGCAAGCTTCATGAACGAGAACAACATTATGATACATTTGGTATATATTTTCTGGCGGTGTATGCTGTTGTACCATATTTCCAGTATTACTTAGACGGTCATCTATTTAAATTATTGACAGACCACAAGTCGCTGATAAGTATACTTGGCAAAACCGTGAAGCTTAATTTACAGATTACCCGAATAGCAAATCTTGTCTTGGCTGTCATTCATATTGTTGGTGAAAATTTTTTACATCAGATGCTATTAGTATACCAAAAGAAGCGTACGTCAAGTTGATACGCCAAGGTCCACTGAAGAACCTAGAGAATTCTCCCGATATTTTATTCAAGCAAATCATGGAAAAACAAGGGTTGGATTCCTTTACGTTGATGTTGGTTAGTCACTGTTTCACTTTTACATAATTTAGAGGACCTTTGGTCACTACCATAGGACAGCCCCTGAGAAACCAGATTCGGATATCCAATATATACGGAAGGATCATCCAAATTTGAACAACTAAATTCCTCAGAAATTTTTCATAAAATAATTTTCTTAGATCCTTCGGTTAACTGCTCTGTATCTTCACACCTATTTCTGTTATCAATTATATTAAAGTAAATTTATTATAATTAAGTTCGTTTACTCACAGTTTCACAGATTTGTATTGATTCCCTTTCATGAAGTAAAAACCTGAAGCGAATTTTAGATTGTTCCTGAACTATTCAAATATGGAAAAATGAGGACGGGAACTCCTTTTGACAGAAACATATTGTAAGGATCAAAAATTTTTAAATTGAAAAGAGAAACAAGATGTTTGCTACAAGTCAACAAAAAGGTCAGGCACAAAATACCTACAACTGAATAATTCAACGATCAATGATTACGCGATTATATCAAGTTTATGAGCTTGTAGTAAACACCGATCCCATTGTATTTTACCAGTCATTTAATAACATAGCAAATGACGTGTGACTGATAAATGTTTTTTTTTATGTTGTTCGACGACTGGTTAAATACAATGGGATTATTTTTTATATCGAAGCTCGCAAACCTGAATAAAGAGCTGAATAATTATCCATAAGTTACTTCTATTTTAAAAAATTATTTTTTAATGCAATAACGGGGTAGACTTGTTCACAAAATAGACGTTGCTTAGTACTATTGTAACGACACAAAGAATTTTCCGACATATTGCGTAAATTAAATTCAATTCGATTCACGCTGCACCAATTAGAAAAAAGCTAAACTTGCCGTTCACCATTAGTGTGCAAGTAGCCATATATTTCTATGACAATGCTATTTAAGCACTGTAAATTTATCATGCAGTTCAGTTTTCATTTTTGCCTTTTACTGTGATTGTCTCGGAAGTACTGTCTCCTACCTTTCACATAAGCTGATTTTTGGATTGGCTTAACCAACATTGGCAACATCAGTAACGCCAATCTTGTTGCTGTACAACTAGAGAGACGAGCCAATTACTGCAGAACTTCAACGAAGTTACTCAGCGAGATTACAACGCCACAACAGTAGGAACTACAACCCAAGTCAACCCGAGCTGGTCACAAGAGTCTATGAGTAATTTTGGACGTCATCACGCTTACGCACCTTCTTGGAATTTGCCAGAAAACGCAAGGTCGGCACTGTTAAGGGCACAACTCTTTATTTTATGGCACTCTAACAGAGTTTGTAACGTCGTACGGCATTTACTTGAAGCTGGGGCGTTTACACTGTGTTTGCATAGAAAACAAATCTGTTATAAACGCACCGGCTTCAAGTAAATGCCGTACGACGTTACAAACTCGGTTAAGGTGCTCTGAATAGAGATTTGTTACTGATAGGGGGACCCTTAAGAGGGCCTGGTAATGCGTTCTCCTGAATTGTTCAGAGTGTGAAGATGTTCTAGAGCCTTGGGTGGACTCTGGTTGTTGTTGTTCTTATTGTAGAGTTGTAATCACGATGTGGATAACGTCGTTCAGGTTCTGCAATTAATTGGCTCGTCTCGCTGGTTATACCGCAACAAGATGAGTCACGGATGTAGCCAATTGTTGGTGAAACTATCAAATCACCAGCGTAGGTATTGACAGCCGACAGAACGCACACGCGTGACGCAAGGCAGAATGCTAATGCCACAACTGACTTGCATGGTAAATTGCCGTGCTTAAATAGCATGCCATGCCTACTTGCACACTATTGGTTAAACGGCAAGTTTCGCTTTTTTCTCATTGGTGCAACGTAAATAAAATTGAATTTAATTTACGCAATATGTCGGCCATTAATTTGTGTCGTTACAACACTTTCCTCTCTGAAAAAAGGAAAAAAATTCCTCTCTGCGAGGCTAGATAAGAAATGCATGACAGAGTTCGAACCAAGTTAAGCAAAAATATGATGAACCATAAGTGCTGGGCTTAAATATGCTTTTTGGTTGCTTCAACAATGATATGATGCCAGGTAACCACTAGGAATTGCTACACAAATTGTTAGCTCTAGTGGTCGGTCATAGCACGTGAGGCAAAATAGAGCAGTGTAAGTTTGGGGAGCCGCAGCGTGAAGATTTCGAGGTAAATCGCCTCTGAATTTTCCAGGTTTAAGTTAAAACCTAAGCAGGTTGGATCGTTGTCAATGTTATGGTATACGACCAAAGGAGCTAGAGTGCTCTACGTTGTGGTCATGACATTTGTAGAGTGGTCTTTGTGCAATTGATAAAGTTGAGATATGCATTGAAAGTGGCCTGTACCATGATATGAAGCTGATCACTACTTAGTGTTGCTACACGAAAGCGTTAGCTCTAAGTAGCTGATCATACCAAAATAGGCAGTGTAATTTCATGTGTGAGAAATACATTATAATGTAAAAATATATACATTAAAATCAAAGGTAACTGCATAAAAATATGTACACGAACATTGCCTCAGAGATGGCATAATACCAAAGAACTGTTCAAAAATGCTACACAATTGTTAGCTAAGAGCAGCTGGTTATGCCACGTGAGACAAATACGAAAAATAACGAAAGGTTAAAAAAAATTTTTGATAGTTAATGTTAATGTTTAAAAAAAATCAATTACGCGTTATACAAAGCAGGATATTGAGATTGTGGGCAGACGGAGCCTGAGACGTGTGTAGAAGGTTGAACGCTCTCAGGATCAGGCGGTTCGATAAACGGTTTCAACCTGTCTATGCTTACTGATGTCGGTGTAGCGCCTTGCATAATAATGAAGTATTTTGGTTGTCTGAGCAAAATTGGGTAAGGACCGCGATACTTTGGTTGTAGTGGTGCAACAGCATTATTGTTGCGAACGAGTACTCTCTTGCAGCTGTGGAGCTGTGGGTGAACGAAGACTGGACGAGGCGTGTGTCTCGGCTGCTGTTCAGACATGTTACCGAAATGAAGTCGAAGGCGGGTAGCTTCGTCTTGTGGGTCATCTTGTGCCGGTAGTAGACGTGGGAGCTGACTAGACAGGCGTAGATCCATGCCATACAAAAGTTGTGACGCAGACGTTTTAATGGATTCACGAGTACGGGAACGCATGGCAAGCAGAACTAAAGGTAGTGCATCGACCCAGTTGCCATTAATGGACGAGGATGCTAAAGCAGCTTTGAGTTCCCTATGCATTCTCTCTATCATACCATTAGCTTGGGGATGGTAGGCAGTCGTCTGGCGTAAGATGCATCCCATGTACCGCAAGGTGGTTTTGAAACGATCAGATGAGAAGCAAGTGCCTCTGTCCGTGATGACCTCATTGGGAACACCATAATTGGATATCCATGCAGAGATAAACCGTTAGTTACTTCGTCTGCAGAAATGGTGCCAAGAGGTAATGCCGCAGGCCACCGTGTAAATATATCGATCATAGTTAGAAGGTAGCTGAAACCTTGAACCTTTGTCAGATGAACTATGTCGATGTGGACGATAGCTAGGCGAGAAGTAGTTCGAAATTGTTGCAACTTAGAACGAGTGTGTCGTGTGATCTTATTTTTCTGACAAATAGCACACCCGGAGACCCATCGTTTAACATTCTGCCTACGTCTGTGACCCCAGAAACGATCTGTAAGAAGTCGGACAGTCGCTTGGCTTCCTGGGTGAAAAATTGAGTGAATTGAATCGAAAACTTTTCTCTGAAGGCTGGTCGGCAGAACTGGCTTGTTGGGCTGCGTACCCGTGAAGTAAACAATTGGTAAACCTTCCCACAGACGGCATATGAACTTGGTTGGGTGACGGGCTATTGATCTTTGAATGTGAATGTCACCGCGTTGTTCAGTTCGCAGGAGAGTTGGCGTTAGTGCAGGTTCACTGAGTGCCACGGAGTTGACAGTGAATGGTGACGGCGAAGGTGGTTGTAGAGAGACGTCTGGCCTGGACAGGGCATCTGCAATGAAGTTCTGTTTGCCCTTGACGTGAAAGACGTCAAATTGCCATTCGCTTAGACGAGAAAGCTGTCTTTCCACTCTGACAGGGTACTTGGCGATAGATGAAGTTGCGATTCGAAGTGCGCTAACTAGTGGTGCATGATCTTTGAAAACAACAAATCTGTTACTGCCAATGATGCTGATAAAATGGCGCACTACGTCGTGGATGGCGAGAAGTTCTCGCCCGAAAGTGTCGTACCTTGTTTCTACTGGTTGGATAGTACGCGAGTAGAAACTGATAGGCTTCCGAACTCCGTCGATCTCTTGTTCCAACGTGGCTCCAATAGTAAATTCAGAAGCATCTGTCGTGAATAGAAATGGCTTTTCAAAATGTGGATGCGTTAGCATTGTGGCATTTGCTAACAAGTTGATGGCAAGTCGAAGTAATTTCTCGTCTTCGGATGACCAAGCAATGATGGAATTCTTTTCCGCAGGTGCCTGCACAAAGGATAAAGTTGTTTTGAAAGGCCTGGAAGGAACTTGCGATAAAAGTTTAGTACTCCCAGGATTTTCTGCAACTCGCTAACAGTCGTTGGTGACTTGATATTCTTGATTGAGTTCGTCTTTGACGGCAACGGTTGAATACCATGGGCCGTGATACGATGCCCTAAGAAGTCCACGGATGTAGTTGCAATCTGCGTCTTGTCAGAATTGATCTTCAGTCCGTGGTTGGATAAGCGTGAGAGGATATTTCGTAGATGCTTGGCGTGAGATTCTAGATCTGGACTGAATACCATAATGTCATTGAGATATGACATACAATAAGCGGCGTCGTCGCGTAGTATGTTGTCGTTGAATCTTTGAAATGTTTGTGTAACAAACTTCAGTCCAAAAGGCATGTAAAGATATTCTTAAAAGCCAAATGGAGTGATGACTGCAGTTTTTTTGATATCCTCTGGTGCTACCGGGATGTGATGGTAGTCTTGTCTGAGGTCAATCATTGAGAAGAAATTGCTGCCGTTGAGTTTTTCAAGTAAAGTGTTGATATTTGGAATAGGATATGCATCAGATTTTGTCACTGAATTTAGCTTACGGTAGTCTTTACAGGCTCTGTACGATCCGTTTGATTTTGAGACTAAGTGCAGTGGTGACGCCCATGAACTTTTCGATGGTGTGATGATTCCATCTTCCAAAAGCATTGAGAATTCTTCTTGGGCAGCTTTCAGCTTAGCAGGAGCCAGTGGTCGCTTCTTGAGTGCAATAGGTTATCGTTCTGTGACGATATGATGCATCGTGTTGGAGACTCGTAGCTCTGACTTGTTAAGTCAAAAAGCGATTTGTATTTTCGAAGAGCTTCTGATATCTGCTGAATGATGCACTGGGGTTGGCTGTATGACCTGTAACTCCAAACGCTCAGAGGCAAGTGTCCAAAAGCTTTGCTCAAGTCCGGTGGAGGGGTCGATGAACTTTTGATTGGCAAGATCAACAATGAGCAGAAATTTTAGAAGGAAATCAAGGCCTATTATATTATGTGAGACCTTGACATTGATGAAGTTGTGGGAAAATTCACGTCGTAGACCTATGTTGAGTGTGCGATATTGGCAGCCATAAGATGGTATGGGCTCGCCTGTAGCTGTTGCGAGAAGAACGCCTAGCGACATCTCGGCCATTGAATCACCTTTGAGAACTGAGACTGCCGCACCTGTGTCTACGATGAACTCTTCGCCAGTTTTGAAATCAAGAAGGTGCAGAAGCTCGTTGGGCTGTTTGGCCGGGTCATGCAAACAAGTAGGCTGGTGATTGTGACCGGCGTTGTCCTTCTTGCGACCGGCGTTGTCCGTTTGGTTCTCTATGTGAAAAATTCGGCTTGGACGAAAAAAGTCGACAGGGATGTCGGATTGTAGTTGGCTTCTTCCCTGTGGCACCGTTGATGCCGTTGATGTGCAGAAAGTACAGTCTTCTACTTCCTGCGCCTGACGTTTCCCGATACTGATGCACCCTTGTGCCTGCGGTCTGTTGTCCTTTCCGTCAGGTGTGGAAATTGACACTTATTCGGAAATTCTTCGGAACGACAAAGACAAACTTAGCAATTAAATACTGTTTGTTGCGAAGAACTAATATATATGCAAGTATGTTTAGGTTTTGCGAACCTAGTAACAAATTAGTTCAGTTGTGACCAGAAGGATAAACCAAAGGCAGCATGAACGGAAAGTATAATCTCATGCACATTCGTTTCGTGCTTACTGGCGACTCATCAGTAGGAGCCGGTATTACGCCCTTTAACCACTATATATTTGGTGAAGAATGTGGAATAATAGGACGGTACAATCTCCTAGACGAATGTGAAAACCTGTAATAGTGAAACTAACATAATCTAAAGTCAACGACAATGCGAATTCAATGCTAACTCACACTATATAATATATATGCCAATTCTGTAATGTATACTAACACTATGGCTATTGTGTTAGTAACTGATACCTTTTTTGAAATCGATGAGTACCGGATACTAACACTATTGTTTCCGAGTCGGTACATGATACCAACCTGATGGATATAAATTTATGCTGAAGTTCACCCAAATTGAGAATTACAACAATTTCCGAACACCTGTTACTTCAGTTAAACCATACACTCTGGCCTTCATCGATATCAGTTATCACATTTCGCGGTAAGCATGACTTCATTCAATTCAATATATTACAGTTAAATACTGTTTGTTGCGAAGAACTAATATATGTGCAGCTATGTATCTGGTTTTGCAAACGTAGTAAAAAATTAGTTAAGTTGTGACCAGAAGGATAAACCAAAGGCAGCATGAACGGAGAGTATAATCTCATGCACATTCGTTTCGTGCTTACTGGCGACTCATCGGTAGGAGCCGGTATTACGCCCTTTAACCACTATATATTTGGTAGAAGAATGTGGAATAATAGGACGGTACAATCTCCTAGACGAATGTGAAAACCTGTAATAGTGAAGCTAACATCATCTAAAGTCAACGACAATGCGACTTCAATTCTAACGCACACTATATAATATATATACCGAGTCTGTAAAGGATACTAACACTACGGCTATTGTGTTAGTAACTGATACCTTTTTTGAAATCGATGAGTAATTCTCAATTTGGGTGAACTTCAGCATAAATTTATATCCATCAGGTTGGTCTCATGTACCGACTCGGAAACAATAGTGTTAGTTTCCGGTACTCATCGATTTCAAAAAAGGTATCAGTTACTAACACAATAACTATAGTGTTAGTATCCTTTACAGACTCGGTATATATATTATATAGTGTGAGTTAGCATTGAATTCGCATTGTCGTTGACTTTAGATTATGTTAGCTTCACTATTAAAGGTTTTCACATTCGTCTAAGAGATTGTACCGTCCTATTATTCCACATTCTTCTACCAAATATATAGTGGTTAAAGGGCGTAATACCGGCTCCTACTGATGAGTCGCCAGTAAGCACGAAACGAATGTGCATGAGATTATACTTTCCGTTCATGCTGCCTTTGGTTTATCCTTCTGGTCACAACTGAACTAATTTGTTACTAGGTTCGCAAAACCTAATACATACTTGCATATATATTAGTTCTTCGCAACAAACAGTATTTAACTGTAATATATTGAATTGAATGATGTCATGCTTACCGCGAAATGTGATAACTGATATCGATGAAGGCCAGAATGTATGGTTTAACTGGAGTAACAGGTGTTCGGAAATTGTTGTAATTCTCAATTTGGGTGAACTTTAGCATAAATTTATATCCATCAGATTGGTATCATGTACCGACTCGGAAACCATAGTGTTAGTATCCGGTACTCATCGATTTCAAAAAAGGTATCAGTTACTAACACAATAGCCATAGTGTTAGTATCCTTTACAGACTCGGTATATATATTATATAGTGTGAGTTAGCATTGAATTCGCATTGTCGTTGACTTTAGATTATGTTAGCTTCACTATTACAGGTTTACACATTCGTCTAGGAGATTGTACCGTCCTATTATTCCACATTCTTCTACCAAATATATAGTGGTTAAAGGGCGTAATACCGGCTCCTACTGATGAGTCGCCAGTAAGCACGAAACGAATGTGCATGAGATTATACTTTCCGTTCATGCTGCCTTCGGTTTATCCTTCTGGTCACAACTGAATTATTTTGTTACTAGGTTCGCAAAACCTAATAAATACTTGCAAACTTGGCAAGCATAAAAAAACTTCTGGTGGTTATAACACCAGTTATTTGGGGCATACTTAATGAAGGATTGCAGAGATCTCGATCGCCGCCTTCCATTATAATTTGACTTGGAAACGAATTTTGGTCGAGCATTCACTTGATTTAGCTCGGATTTGGTAATGGCCAATCCTTCTAGAACTTTGGCCATGTTCGCCACTGTTCTCTCTAAAGAGGAGATTCTATCATCTTGCGGGGGTAAAGAAAAGGATGGTGGATTCACTTTGGGTTCCAAAACCCTATATTCTAACTCACATCTCCCAGATAAGTCATCTATAGAGAGAGTGTTGGGGAGCTATCTGGCAAAGAGTTTTAATGTTTGTGGAAGATTGTTAATAAAAACAACCTTAGCCTCATGGTCAGAAATGTGGTTTTATACCAACGTTTCCGTAATTCCCTCAGTATTTCGATGGGGCCAAGATTTGGCATGTCTAACTGCGCATATTTGTTTATTATCTGCTCAGTTTCTATGGGCCGAAGCAAGGATTCTACTTCGTTTTGTAGACCCAAAATGGGATTAGGTAGCTTCCTAATGGCCTCAAGCTTAGGATAAATCCGTCGCTGCAATTCAGAAGGTAGTTTAGCAAAAACATTCGACAGTTTTTGATGACTGTCATAATCAGGAAACGGGGAGAAAGCAGAGTCTACGCGCATAAAGAATAGTTCACTATCTCCATCCCAAACAGGAACATCAATATCTAAAATTGGACCTGACATTCTAACAATCTTACAGGATCTTAAAAGCATAAATTTATAAGCAATATGAAAATATATTAATATACTTTAACGAAACGCTTACCCACAAAAAGCTTCCACTTGTGTATGACCGCAGAACAAAAGCACGTCACAGTAACTTCTTCCAAACATCCGCAATTGAGCCTGTCGAGTACGTACGGTGCCGTTTTGTACGTAGGAAAGATGAACAGAGGCCCCGTTGGCCTTTGATGCCAATTTATTATTATTATATGCCCCCAAAAAAAATTCAACACAAACCCACGAATATACACCCAACAAAATTCCCAGAAGACCACGATTAGGGTAAGGAAAACGCAAATGTTAATCTATTTTATCCCAAATAAATGAAAAAGTAAGTCAATGTTATTTATACCAAAAAAATCAGAACAATAATCAATAATCTGGCGCGGTCGCCAATTTTGTAAACGCCCCCGCTTCAAGTAAATGCCGTACGACGTTACAAACTCGGTTAAGGTGCTCTGAATAGAGATTTGTTACTGATAGGGGGCCCTTAAGAGGGCCTGGTAATGCGTTCTCCTGAATTCATCAGAGTGTGAAGATGTTCTAGAGCCTTGGGTGGACTCTGTTTGAGTTGTCGCTCCCGTGGTTGAGCTGTAATCACGATGTGGATAACGTCGTGATGGTTCTGCAATGAATTGGCTCGTCTCGCTGGTTATACCGCAACAAGATGAGTCACGGATGTAGCCAATTGTTGGTGAAACTATCAAATCAACATGGATTCCTGAACGGCCGCTCATCTTCCACCAACTTAGTTAGTATTCTCGATCATTGCTACTCTTCTTTCTCTAAAGGGCTTCAGTGCACTCTCCTCTTCCTAGATATATCCAAGGATTTGACTCGCTGTCATTTTCAGCAATTGAATCTGCCTTAATGAGAAGCGGTATATGCGGCAATGTTCTCAATCTTATCAGCTATTATCTTCGGAATCGATATACAAGAGTAAAAATTGGCAGCAGTCTCTCGAGGCCAACCCATGTCCGATCCGGTGTTCCCCAGGGCTCTGTACTTGGTCCCATTCTCTTCAACCTTGCACTCGCACACATACAGGTTGAAGACACTCTTTTCAAGCTGTTCAAATATGCAGATGATATGGTCATCGTATTCAGCAACCCCACAACTTCCAACCCTTCCTCATCCCTTATATCGGAGCTCCTATCCTCGCTCCACTTGCAGCTCAGCGAAATCGGACTCAAACTAAATCCCACCAAAACCCGCTTAATGAGACTCTCGTCTGATCCATTCTGCTCCATCCCGGCTGCCAAACTACCCCCCTCGACATAGAAATAATAGATTCGGCCAAACATCTCGGAATTCAATTCTCAAAATCCCTAGACTTCTCCCCCACACCTTACACACACTACTTCCAAACTCTTCAAATGGGCCCGTCTGATCTGTTTTAAGACTAACAATCCCACTCTCCAACTCACATTATTCAAGGTCTACGTTCGGCCCTCATTTCCTACGCCAGCGAATTCTACTGTCCTCTCACCCACGCCTCCTCGTACACCATTGAACAGGTATCCTCCAGATTTCTTAAGCGAGTCTTCCCTGAACTGCCAAAAACTACAGGGAACGCCTACTTCTAGCTAACCTCCTTCCGCTTTTTGGTTCACACGTCACCTTCGAGTCATTTCTTTTATCCATAAGATCTCAACCTCCTTACCACTCTCCAACTTTGCCCACCCAAGTCACCACTACGCCACACGTTCTAGTAACTCTTCTATCCAAGCCTACCATACCCCCCACCATATTTAAAAAAATCTATCTCTTCTCCAAAGCCACTAATGTCTTCAACGCTCTCCCCACAGACATAAAACTCCCTACCCCAGCACGAATTCAAAAGGCAGCCCATCAGTACTTCTTCAACAAATTTCTTTGTGATACGACCGATTGGAAACGAAAACTGGTTCCTTCTTAATCCATAACATTTACTCCACCCTATCTTCTTACCTCTCTTGTCTTATTCTTTTTTTCTTCAAGATTCACTAATACCACCTATCAGCCCATTCCTAACCCCATTATATCCACGTTGCGGATACTCTACTACGTTTTGCTCATCCAACTCTTTTCTTTCTTTCTTGTTTCAGCGGAGGACCGGAAACCCAACAGCCCTACCGATTCACCAACGGTTCGCTTCGGACTTCGACTCTCCCTGGTCTTATTTTAATCTCGATCACGTTCTACAGATGCCTGCGATCCTTGCAAGACTCGCTCGCCTCAATCCTGCCGACTCCATCAATTCATTCGTCACGACAACGGACTCCAACGGTCGACGTCTACCTCCGGGCCGCCATCTTTTTATCTTCATCTTCGTTTTCGATCTCACATTCACCTTGAAGATCTGATACTTCACGGACTATCTCCAATTGATCTTGTCTAGTCAAATGGAACTTCGCTTATATTTATTTTTCACCAGATTGAACTATCTTGTTGTTAATGATAACTTTTCCCCTCCCCAACCCCTCCCCCTGCTATTAAATACTTTGCTAGTCACAATTCCACTCACCTCCACATATTCTACCCTTGATTTGCTATTTCAATGATTGGGCCAGTTGGCCTTTGATGCCAAATAAATGTATTATTATTATTATTATTATTATTATTATTATTATTAAATCACCAGCGTAGGTATTGACAGCCGACAGAACGCACACGCGTGACGCAAGGCAGAATGCTAATGCCACAACTGACTTGCATGGTAAATTGCCGTGCTTAAATAGCATGCCATGCCTACTTGCACACTATTGGTTAAACGGCAAGTTTCGCTTTTTTCTCATTGGTGCAACGTAAATAAAATTGAATTTAATTTACGCAATATGTCGGCCATTAATTTGTGTCGTTAGACTGTAAACATTGACCTAAAATGTAAATAATATTTATATTTGACAGAGGAAATATCTTCCTCTACAACAATCCTGCTTCTAATTTCTTGAGTGATCATTTCAATTTTTGTACCAGGTGGCCTTTGTTGCCAAATAAAAAAATTGTCCTTATTATTTTGTTTGTCTACGCCATTAGTATAATAAGATTTTTAAATTATAGCATCCTAGTAAACGGTCATTTAATTTTTAAATTATAAAACGTTTAAGACAAACCTAAAATAATAATACATAAACGCTTATTATTTATTTACGAAATAAAGGAATGCTCGTTTTCTAAAGAGTTAGTTTTCAAAAAGATCTCTATTTCAAAACTAAGTTGTTATAATATTTCAACAACTTATTGCAATTGTAAACTTCAACTACCACCATCCGATATTTCCTTATTATAATGACAGTGGAGCACGAAAGTGATAATGACACGAAAAAGTAAATAATAATTTTAATTTTGTAGTTTAAAGTTACAAAATAACACTGTTCCCGATCTTCTTGACAAGATTCGTAAAGCCGAAGAAGATAAAAAGAAATTAGGTTCGTGTTATATATAATATTATATGCTTAGAAATTATGTACGACCAAAAAATAAATGAATTTTCTCAGCGCGAGGCTATACTTTTAGAACGTTACAAAAATGTCGATATGCATCTTAAACAAGCGGAAGCTCTTTTGGTATGTAATTAATTTGTCCTTTGTTTTATGATTGTCAAATCTTCAAAAGTATTTTGTATAGTTCACATAAAGTTAAATTTTATTTAAATAGAGCTAACTTCTCAAAATTGTTATGACTTTGTTGTTATTAAACCTTACTGAAGCCAAGCAGTTTCTAGATGTATCATCATCATCATGCACAGCTATACACAAGCCAAAAGTGACTATTATTTCACTGTCATAATCATCAGTCGTTCATGCTAGATGTAAACCTTGTAGAGGCCATTCGGTCACTACCATAAGAGAACTTATGAGATGCCAGGCTCGGATAATCCATATATGCGGTATGATCATCTAAGTTCCTCTGAACAATCTTTTAAACTACATTACTTAATTCTACTTGCTAATTACTCTGTAACCTCAATATTTACTAAACCAGCCATAATATTAGAATAAGATCTCTTGCAATATTATAACAATAAGTGTGCTCACCCAATAACGCTGATGTTCACAGATGAGAGAACTACACGATGGTGACCTCGAAAACAAATATCCACGTCAATTACCTGAAGTAAATTTGAGATCCTTCCCAATAATGTATATTAAGAACGATAAATGGATGCAAATTTTAATACTTTATTGCCAAAGTGTACTCAGATAGAACCACGCAGTAAACAGTACGTGTAACTCAACAACTCAGTTAAAACTCTTCTCAACATTCACCAAGACAAGTAAAAACTTCGACAATATGAACAAAAGGAACTTCCAAAAAGTTAACAATATTTTTTTACGAAACCAGCAATAACATTAAATATCCAAAAAATAAAATTTGATTTATTTTCATATGAGGAGTTAATTCATGTGCAATAAATTAATTAGCCTCCGCATACACCCTCATTTTTTATATGTTTACTAATACATTACGAAATCATCATTCGTCGGTTTCTTGATGACTCTTCCAGAACGAGTTTCAACATGTAGTGCTGGTACTTCACTAGGTTTCACTTTCATATTGAATTGTTCTTTCTCCTCAGTCGTCTTAGTTTTAATCTTTACTTCTTTCCAACATTTATCTGGCTCTTCCTTTTTCTCACACATTTTCGAGTCATGTCGCATCTCAGCTTCTTGATACTTCGATGGATACCGTTCCTCAATCTCCTCATCCGTCCACGTAAACTGTGGAATGCAGCGATCCAGTGCTACACACTACTGTGCGATTTATTTCTATAAATGCATTTTTATCAGTCATATAATTGACTCTAAATGGTCCCTTATAGAATGGAGTCAGACAATTCTGTCTGTTCTCGTTAGTTATATATACATGAGATGCCTGCTTCAAGTCTGAAGATACATTGTATTTAGACCTTGTACTTCTAGTTTTGGTTGGAGCTAAACGACTCATTTTATCTCTAAATGCTCCAAAAAACCGATCAACTGAACTAGAGGCCCAATCGAGACAACTTGTAGCTTCTATTAGAAGATCTCCAAGTAATCTCAATGGCTCTCCATAAACAAGTTCTGCTATGGATGTTCCTAACTGAGCTCTGTATCTATTCCGCATTGCCAGTAAAACTATGGGCAATTCATTTATCCAACTAGATCCACCAGTGCAGCGTAATGCAGCCTTCAGCTCCCTGTGCAGTCTCTCAACCATCCCATTAGCTCTGGGATTATATGTACATGTATGTCTTACTTCTATATTTATAGTATTCAGTGATCTGATAAATAGTTCAGACATAAACTGACTATCACGATCAGTAGTTACCCTCCTTATGGTTATATGGCAGTGAAAAATTAGTCACTTTTTACTTTTGTATGGCTGGAAATGATGATGAGTTACCCTCAGCGGTACACCATGTCGCGACACCCAATTATGCAAAAACATATATAAGACTTCTTGAGCTGTCATGTCCTTCAGAATTGCTCAAACTGACCACTGAAACACTCTTCCATCGTGAGTAAATACTTCTGGCTAGAAATTTCGGGCATTTCTACTATATCAATATGTATACTATGAAACGACTCGCTGTTGTACCAATCGTTTTAATTTCAGTTTTAGTATGACGCAAAACTGTACAAATTTGACGCCGGGCACATGTTCTTACCCAAGCTGTTTTCTTTCGACATCTTAGGCCATACATATCTATCAGTGACCATCCTGATAGTTGCCTTAATGAAAATATAACCAAATTCATGCAGCTGTTGAATTACCTTATACCTTAATTCTAACGATACATACGGTCTAGGTTGAATCCTGGAGATTTCACATAGTAACAACATATCTCCAATCTTCCTGTGTGTATACGCGGAATTCTTTGCCAACACAGCTACTAGGGGATTAGCAACTTGTGCTTCCATCAATTAATAGATTAAATCATTAGATGATACAACAGAGCATACGACTAACTCCGAACGAGTAATATCTTCGTCTGATACGTCTGGTCTACTGAGAGTATCTGCTACCACATTCTCTTTTCCTGAGGTATTAGTTATGGTAAAATCAAAATTTGCAGTCGAGTTATTTGTGAATTCACCCGCCGAGAATAATTAAGCCTTTTTGTTTTCCCTAGAATACTTATCAATGGTTTATGATCAGTTGATATCGTAAACTGATGTCGATCTAGGTAGTGCTCAAAATGCAGCACTTCAGAATAAACCGCTAGTAACGCCTTTCCAAGCGTGTCACATCGCTTCTCACGATCTTGGAGTTTCCGACTAAAGAATCCAATCTGTTTGACTATACCATTATCCCTCTGCTGTAACACTACCCCTATAGCTACATCGGAAGCATCTGTGACTAGCTCAAACGGCTTAGTCCAATCCACTGGTACTAATTTGGTTATTTGGCTTAACAGATCTTTGGCCCTCTGGAATTTCTTCTTGTCGTCTTGGCTAAAATTAATAGACCAGGACTTCTTGATCGTGCTCCGTTCACGAACTAAATGTCGAGGTAGCGACCCCAAATTCCGGCTAAACCTGGTATAAAACGACGATAATAGCTTATCATCCCCAAAAATATACGCAATTGATGTACAGTTATGGGTTCTATCACATCCTTGATTGCTTGGACCTTATCTTCCAAGAGTTTGATTCCATCCTTGTAAATGAAGTGTCCAAGAAATTTTACAGTAGAGCAACCAATCCTGCTCTTTTCTGGTTTTACTACCAATCCATAATGTTCCAGCCTAGATGAAACGACGTCCAAATGTTCCCGGTGTTCCTCTTTAGATTGACTATATATAATGGTGTCATCTATATAGACTAGTAAATGGACAGTCTTGAAGAACTTCCTCTGTCAGACGCTAGAGTGTATGACTTGCATTCTTAAAACCAAAAGGCATACATAGGAATTCATGCGATTCTCCTCCAGGAAATCGCATTGCGGTGCCTCCATAGGTACTTTTTAGTACGCTTTCTGCAGATCTAACGTAGTATAAACCTCATACCCCATTATATCCCTGAGCAAAGTACTCTGGTTCGGTAGAGGATACGAATCGCCTTTCGTTACTTTACTTTTTTACTTTACTGCGGCTGACTCCTTTTGGAGGATAAGCCGGCTCCAGTGACATTTCATGGAGTTTCTTGGGAATTTGGTACAAGTGGTGTCCCCTCACCACTCGGCTTTTTGATCGAGGACGCACCTCTAGCCTTTGCACATCCAAGCGCAGTCTGCAAGGCAGCAGTAAGTTGCATGGTTGCCGGTGGCTGTTGAGAGCTCATTCGCCATTCGGAAGTACGGGGTACTGTCCAGGAGTCCATGTAATCCTGTGGCTGTTGAACCCTTTTGTGGCGGGGAACACACGCCGAGTCATGGTGCCGTCGTCGGGCTCATGTGGTATTTTATAGGAGATCCGATTGCCGGTCGGAAATCCACCACGCCCTGGTGACACCACCGCCATAGCCCCGTTAGCCCATGTACGATCGGCCATCGAAACATGGTTGACACCGTCGTACCACGTTGAGGAGGGGATGGACTTTACGACCGAGTTCAATAGACGATAGTTACCACAAACCTTCCATTGACCTGGTTCAGGTTTTTGGAACTACCACTATTGGAGATGCAAAGTTGGGGATTGAACGCCTACATATTCATTCTTCTCTCAACCGCTTAAATTCTTCAATTGCAAACTGCTCCTTATGTTGTGATAACGGTTGAGCCTTCGGTGAAAAGAGTAGTGGTTCCACCAACTCGATTTAGTGTTCTATGTCTGTGTTTAAACCCTTGCTCTTAGCATTGAATGGTAGAAACACGGCCAGGTGTTTCTCGATGACATCCATAAAGTAATCGGCGATGACGGTCATTTTAGAATAATTTGTTACTAGGTGCACAACACCTATACACAATTGCGTATATATATATATATATATATATATATATATATATATAATTCTCCGCCACAAACAGTATATAACTGTTATATATTTAATTGAATGATCTCATTATTACCGCGAAAACTGATAACTGATTTCGATCATGAACAGAGTGTATGGATTTGCTGGAGTAACAGGTGTTCGTATAGGAGATTGTACCGTCCTATTTTCCCATATTCCTCACCCAATACCGGCTCATACTGATGAGTCGCCAGTAAGCACGAAACGAATGTGCACAAAAAGTATACCTTCCACTCGTGCTGTCTTTGGTTTATCCTTCTGGTCATATTTGAACTAATTTGTTACTTAGTGCGCAATTGTATATATATTAGTTCTCCGCCACAAACAGTATCTGAGTACAGGTTAACTGTCAATTGTTAAATTTTTATATGAAGAATCTATTATATTGAAACTAATATGTTTTCTCTATTTAAATAGCTAGAACTTTTCGGGTTATCCTTACTCCGATGATATCATAATGCAATGAGTAGCAATATTGCAAATATAACCATCACACTGTATCTGTATGTGCATTATATATCATAACATTTGTATTATTTGGAAATAACTCGTTATTTTACGTTATATTTTACAAAACTAATTAAGTCAATTAAATGCTACATTTATATTTTTTGTAAATGACTTATTACCTCATGTTTTGTTGGATATGCCTTTCCTATATTATAAAGATTCATTTATTTATTATATTTGATCGATTATATTTCGTTTGCATTAAACTAAATCATTCGAATTCTCAATAAAAAATAAGTGTAAATGTTTAATAAATCAAGGTACTTAACGGTAATACTGGTTAGAGCATACCTGTAGTCAGGATAATGTAACTATAAATAGAATACTAAAATAACGGCTTACAAGAAAAACAGAGCAGCAACTATGATATTCATTTTAAATTTTACTTTGCTCGAGTAACGTTTTGTGCATTCAGTTGCCATGTCGACTTCTAATGCGAGTATGTAAAAAAATACAGCTTCCTTGCGGATTTCATTGTATCACATCATAAACAAACCAAACCTCGCAGCTAACTTTGTCCTACTAAGAAAAGAAAATTACGAAGATGATTCTACTGGGCATCTGCAACAAGATCGCCACTGAGCTCGATTCGATGCTATATCGCTAAGGGTTTCTAACTAATAACTATGATGCGCACGAGGACCCCATCCTGGCAGACGAGTGGGTCCTATACTACCCAATTTGGATGTAAATGACTTCAATTGTTTCTACCATGTCAAAATCTGCCCACTTTGTTTCTTACGCCAATTTGGTGCTGGATCAGAGAACAGAGCTCTACTGGGCAATCGAAATGAGGGCATACGCAAAACGTGACCGAGCCAACGAAATTGATGGGGCCTTATCTGTTTTTCTAACGACAAGCTCTTATTGTCAGATCCAAAAATACGTCTACGGGTGTCAACGTTAGTTATTCGTTGTTGGTAACCAACGTGTGCTATATTTCTCAAACAACGATGATCGAATGCCTGTAAGCGTCTCAAATCATCAACTCTGAGAGGCCAAGTTTCACTAGCGTACAGTAAGACGGCGCGTACAGATGTGTTGTAAACACAGCCTTTAAGGTAAAGTGAAATATTCGCGTTTCTACAGAAATGACGAAGGTTCGAGAAAGCTACTCTAGCTTTCGCGATCCGTATTCTCAATTCGTCGGACATATTGCCTATGTTATTGATAGAGCTCCCAAGATATGTAAACCTGTCGACTATGTCTAGATTTTCATTCTGCAGTCGCAACGTTGGAGTGAGTAGTGGTTGATCCTGTTACGGTATCTTACATTTAGAGGGTGCAAATTTTATACCGAAAGACGGGACAACATCTGCTAATCTATTCAAGTTGGCCTGAGCAGCATACTGATTGTCGAATAATAGTGCGATATCGTCCGCATAGTCAAGATCGGCTAGTTTATCGCCTGGGAGAACTTCAACTCCAGCATCCTGAATGTGTGTGAGAGTGTCGTTTATAATAGCATCGATTACAAAATTAAACAAAATGGGGAAAGTGGACAACCTTGACGAACACCACTGCTGGTTCAAAAGTTATGCGTTAATTCGTTGTAGACCTTAACGCGATCATAAGTTTTTGTGTAGAGAGCTCGTATAATATTAACAAATTTTGTGGGCACACCGTTTTTCGACAAAATATGGAATAAAGCATTGCAATCCACCGAATCAAACGCACCCTTGAAATCTAGAAAGACGGCTATTGTGGGACGGTGATATAAATGTCTTTGTTCAAGAACTTGCCTTGACGTAAAAATATTATCTATAAAACCTCATCCTGCGCGGAATCCAGCCTTTTCTTCTCTTGTATGTGATTCACGTGAAGCACTAAGACGATGCAGGATAGTCGATGCAAATAACCTAGATACGACCGGAGTCAAACTTATATCACGATGGTTAGCGCACGAATTACGATTGCCTTTTCTGAAGATGGGAATGGTGGTCGACTCATTCCAATCAAATGGTACAGTTTCCTCATTCTATATGGTATGAAAAAGTTTCGTCAACGCTGCTGAAATTATATCGCCACCATCCTTACACAATCCTGGAAGCAAATCATCGGGGCCTGCGGTTTTGCAGCGTATAAGAGATAGGATTGCATCGCGTACTTCTAACTCGGATAGTTTTTCGGGACTAACATTCCACACTGAAGCAGACATGCTTTCGGGAATCGGAACTGACGCGAGTGGCCAAGAAAATTGATCTCTAAAGTGTTTAGCCCATCCGTCAAGACGACTTATTTTATCGGTTATTAAATCGTTGTTACTATCATTTATAGTTTCACTAACTTTTAATTTTCTCGGACCTGTTTCGCGGATATGTTGGAACAAACAGCGACTATTACCTGACGCGATAGCTACTTCCATTTCTCCAGTTTTTGAGATCGACTTTTACACTGCGCTAAGGTTGGCGTCTTATATTGCGACGGGTATTATTATGAGTCGAGCCAGGTGGAATTTGGCGCCTTATTTTGAGTATCTCCATAGATTTTACAGAGAGCCATTGATTATTTCTACGGGGGCCTACAATGCCACATGCAGTAATACATGCATTGTGCATAGTGGAACTCACATTGGAAAATGTTTTAAACATCATAGTGAAAGGACAAGAGTGTTTCCATCAATCAATGCGAAACATACACTGTGCACCTGGAAATGTAAAGGATTTAAGATTTCACCGACCTAGGAGTGCTATTAATAATCCCAAACAAGGAAAAGGCAGAAAAAGGTATATGATATTGATATGTTTGTTTATTTGTACACACATTTATATTAACACCGTTCGTATACTAACATGTTTTGTTTTGTCTTTTAGCATGTATATCTGCATTATATGATGAATAAAGCCTAATATTTTAGGCAACTATTTCTTCTGACTTGTCTAATCATTCTGCCCTTTGCTGTGCTTGTTACTGTGATTCAGAACAATTTATTCATCATATAACCCAATCATGGAACGCCTAATACGACCAGAACGATTGGATGTTGAACCTAGTGCACCAGATGCAGCAAAACAATGGAATCATTGGTATCGTACATTCTGTGGCCTCCTAAAAGCAGTCGAATCCATGAATCCGGATAAATTAGACACTCTTATTTCCTACGTCTCTCCTAACGTATATGAACACATCGTTGACTGTGATACTTATGATCATGCTATCAAAACTCTAATGAATCTCTATGTCAGACCGAAAAATGAAGTCTTTGTTCGTCATATACTCGCGACTACTAAACAAGAAAATGGACAAACATTGGATCAATTTGTTCAGATTCTGAAATCGTTAGCTAGGGAATGCAATTTCAAACCAACTACGGCCGAGGAAAATCGAGACGATGCTCTGCGCGATGCCTTCATTAATGGAATCCAGTCCAATTCAATCAGACAACGTCTCTTAGAACACAACTCACTTAATTCTCAAGCGGCTTTTGATCAAGCACGTGGTCTCGAAATGGCGGAAAAGCAATCATTATCATATCAAAACTGTTTGAATTCTGCACACACTGCAACAGTTCAGCCACTCTGTCCTTCATCAACCTCCGATAAATCTACAGATAATCTTGTTGCTGCTGTTAAACAAAAATGTGACTTTTGTGGGTACGATTATCATTTAAGATGGAAATGTCCGGCCAGAAACGCCTTCTGTAAAAGTTGTGGAAACAAAGGACATTTTCAAAAGGTATGTCGCTCTAAGAATCACCGCCCAGTGGTTTCGACGCTTCATCCTACCATATCTGCAACTGTATTAGCTGCTGCTCCAGATTGTCTCACCAAATGTGTAATAAATCTAGAAGTCAATAACATAAATTGTCATGCTCTCGTTGATACAGGCAGTTCCTGTAGTTATGTTTCAGAAGCCTTCGTTTTGAAAAATAATTGGAAAATTCACCCCTCTCAAGAAACAATAACCATGGCGTCTAGCTCATTTTCGAGTCATACCAAAGGTCATTGTTTTGTGTCGATTCAATACAAATCATGTGTTTATCAAAATATCAAGCTATCTATACTTTCTGATCTTTGTACTGACGTACTCCTCGGTCATGACTTCCTTGGATTGCATAAAGTGTAAATATCTCTTTTGGTGGTCATAAATCGTCATTCACCGTCTGTTTACTGAAACCTGCATCTGTTACGTCCCCGCCTCTTTTCCACCATTTAACTGCTAACTGGAGGCCTATTGCTACGAAATCAAGAAGGTACAATCGAATGGATGAAATATTTATCCGGGATGAAACAAACAGATTAGTTTCTGATGGCATTATCGAACCTTCAACATCCCCGTGGAGAGCACAAGTTCTCGTGGTATCGAATGAGAATCACAAGAAACGTATGGTTGTGGACTACAGCCAAACGGTCAACAAATTCACACTCTTAGACGCCTATCCTTTGCCGAAAATAGACCAAATGGCTGAAACCATTTCAAAATATCATATATTCAGCACTTTGGATCTCAAAAGCGCTTACCACCAGATACCTATCCAAGAACATGAAAAGGTATTTACTGCTTTCGAAGCGTGTGGACGCTTGTTTCAATTCCGTCGCATTCCCTTCGGAGTGACGAATGGTGTCTCATGTTTTCAAAGAACTATGGATCATATAATCGCACAGGAACATCTCACAGATACATTTGTCTATGTGGACAATGTGACAGTTTGCGGGAGAGATACGCTTGAACACGAAACAAATCTCAACAAATTTCTTAATGCCGGTAACACACATGCCGTTACCGACAATCAAAGAGAAACAGCCGTTAAAGACGACATCAAATACTATTTACAAATATACATGCGCTAGTTGTCGATCAGCTTACGGTGGACGATCGACCAGACGGTTAATTATTAGAATGAGAGAGCATTGTAACTTAAGCATTTGTTTTAAATCAAATTGAGAATACACGTCTGCAATTGTGCAACTCATCGTTGAAGCATCACACGTATGTTCTCCAGACGTAGCTTGTAAAATAATTACTAAATGTAATAACAAAAAGGAGCTATCCAAATACGAAGCCTTATGAATAAACAAATTGCAGCTGGATGTATGCAAGCAGAAGAAGCATGTTCAGGCATTTAGCTTGAATTGGAAGTGTCGCACGCAGATGATTGGGGTTTTCCTTTATTTCACTCTCTCTCTCTCTTTCCATGTTTACATATTTCTTTGCCTTTCAATTTATATATAAAGAGATGTTCATTATTAGATACTTGAGAAGGTAATGAAAAAGAAGCGCTTCTTGTATCTGATAAAAATTCTTTTTGTTTTTGCTTATGGAAAGGATACTATGAATATATATATATATATATATATATATATATATATATATATATCTTTAGTATGTCAATTGTCTTCGAATATAAGACAGTATATTTCTAATTTGGAGGAAAAAATACGTTAATACCAAAATGCATGATGGCCATCTATTTCGAGACTACTAAACTTCGCTTTTCAATCTTTCATTTATATAATTCCTGGATTGACTCCAATAAATTTGATTTCATTATCTAAATGATTCTTGTTTATGTGGTTGGACCAATTAAATTTGATTATTCTTAATTTAATTTAGATTATGCGTAACCATAAACGATTAACTGATAATGTTCCCAGCTATACAAAATACTTTCAATCCACTGTGTGATCTTTCAAAACATATTTTCAATGGAATTGCCTGTTAGGATTAGAGAATTCCTTAATTAAGCATTTAATTATAAATGAATAAACCTGTCGTGAGCCAATTAATGTGTGCTTTCAATGACCTGCTTCTTCAGTGTCAATCTTATGGTTGGTAGGTCATTAGATAAATTGTTTCCAATTAACGTAGTCATTCAAACCATTTTGAAAATAGTTATACCTCATTTATTAAATTTAGCAGTAACTTCTAGTTATTCGTGTATAACAATACAATGTGTGCTTCTATATATTACCTTTTCTCAGCCTGTACCTCTAAGTAAATTGTTCTCATGTTAATGTGTTTAGCCCGCAAAACGTATTCGGCCGAGTAGGTCTTGCTGCACGCCTTCGCTGATTAATTTTGCCGCAAAGTCTAACCTTACTGACCCATTTGTAAATATAATATACAAGGAGTTGTATTCAACAGCTTGTGAGATGCGACAAAAAGTTAGCCAATGCCAAGACGATCTGGCAGCGTGGAAATTCACACCAACAAGGTATTTTTTAGAGTAACCTATTTAAATACATTTTAAATATTATACAGTATGCTTTTCTTTTACATAACGCTACAGTTAATGTGCTAAATAGTTGAATTATTAATGTCCAATATTAACTGCGCTACTAATACATTAGTCGTTTAAATTAAATAGTTTGTATTGCATTTTGGACGCTGTTATTTTAGCAACATTTATTTAAAACTGTGGCTGCAGCTTTTTGCAGCAAATAGTAGTTTCTTTTATATTCTGTGAAGTTAGTTACTAAGAGCAGAATTTGATTAATGAATCTGTATTGAATTTTTATTACAGGATTTTGATTATATGTGCATTTTCAGTATAAACTTTGTAATATATATAATGTAATACGTGCGATTCATCAATTAGGCCGGTATTTATCTTTTCCGGAACTAGTCAAGTTCTTACCAAAATCTGCTGTGACCGGTTCGCGAATCGACGCACATGTTCTGCTCAGTCTTACTCATACAATTGTAAATTGTTTACGAATTCCTTGTACAGTCGAAACGGGTCTACTTGATGAATTGCCTTTACTACCTTAATTAAATCTATATCTCTGTGTATGTATATGTATATTTATTTAAATATACTGATGTATTTAATCATCCGTGATAAGATAATATAAATATTGGTAAACGCCTTGTTATGTTACTATTTACATCCGCACAGTGTTGTCAATACTATTACAAGAGACATTTGAATCCACAAAAATTGGCGATAAATATGGTCGATTGAATTAGTCACTCGATTTCCAAATTTTTCTCCGAGAAGGTGTGGATTTGTGTCTATGCGTGCGAGTTTTTGATTTATTACCTGTAGCATTGTGTTCAATACCGGCTATTTATTTTAGAAAAACTGTTTAATCTGGTTGTTAGAGTATTTCGGAATAGCGAGACTTCGATCTATTTATTTAATGTACATCTTTCTTTCTCAAAACCTTATTTGTCAATTAAAGTGTCGGTGCCTTATAGTAGAATCAAATAATGTTTTTGTTTTTCTAGCGCTGACGGTCGGAAATTTATGTCAAGAATGCGGCAGCTTCTGGCTGAAAACGAGGTGCTTGGCCGAAGTAACCTGACTTCTAAATTATCACAGTTGGAGTCTGAAACTGAAATGTTACGCGCTTGTATTCAGGAATTCGTTAAAACTAATAGAGGTAAGTTTATGATCTTCAGTTAAAGCACTTTATCTGAGTTCAACGTATCAGGTTTATAGCCGTTGAAATTTCATCGGATGCTGCCCCGACAACTAGTATTGCACTCAATTGAGACAGCGCTGATTAGCCAATTAAATTAACCACTTAATAGTGAGGAAACATAGCGCGGGCGTTTTTGTTGTCTCCCTACCTGTGTAAGCTTCAATATAGATTTACCAGTAGAGTGCACATGAGCGATTTTATTAAATTAAATGGATGTTTGCTGATGGCTTGGCAATATCAACAACTTACTCAGAGCTCTATAAGTTTCGAATATGGCGAAAAGCAGAACCTAACAATTATTACTGGCAACATGATCGTAAGCCTACCGGTTCTTAAAGAAGAATAAGCCATTTCTGCCAGTAATATTTCTTATTGATCTTACTAAGTTGCCTGAACCCAAAGTGTGTGAGATAGAACGCGAAATAACAATATCGCCGAGCCGTGTGATTTTCGGGTTTTTTCTGGGATAGATCCATACATTTTAAATATATGTATAAATGTTTAGAATGATGATGTTGTTTGACTTAGTTAATATTTATATTTATTTATATTTATATTTATGCAAAATCTTATATAAAGTTATGTACAATCTCTATTGATTCTAAAATTGAGAATATTTTAGAGTGGCTGTGTTTACCACAATTTTTTTCTATTGTTTGTTTTAATGGGTGTGATCAATGATCTGACGTCTTTGTTTTTTGGCTAGAAATTTTAATCATTTCTTTGAAAAAATCATCTTTTCGGGTCACGATTTTAGTTTTAATTTTAAAATTGCCTACTGGTGTTATGCAAAAACACGTAATTTGCTTTTGGTTTGCTGTTTTCTAGTTTATGCTTGCATGTCAACTTAATTTTCTATTACTTTTTTGCATTAACTACATAAAGTCTAGAGAATTCACGGAAAAAATGGTTTAATTTTTAATACAAATATTCTTTTAGATATGGAAGGTATTTTGGATGAGACGTACACAGATATTGAAGGTTTACAATCCAGTTTGTTCGCGCTAAAAAAGCAAATCGATCAAATAGAGGCTGTAACACGTCAAATGCAGGTACAATAAATTTTCCACAGCAATAGCCATGTGTTCCTTATTTTCACATTTTTGTTTAATGCATGATTAGCTATTATGATAAAATTGATGCCAGTAGTCATTGGGCCATGTAAATTAAACGTTCTGGACGTTGCACTGGACCATTTGAGAACAAACAAATGCACATGGTGTCGATAATTAAGCTTCGGCATAATTATTATGATATCATGATAATTAATTACATGAATAGGCAAAATATACTTGATCTATGCAAGAATTTCGAAAACTGACATTTCTTATTTTTCGTTTATCAAAATATGCTTGTATCTTTAGACAAACAACACACTTTGTTAATTTTAATTTTGCTTTGAATGACAAAACGCCTTTTGGCAACGTGGCTTCTTTGAATGTTGTATTAGTATTTCTTTGAGAAAGCCCATTTGCATTTGGCTTGTGCTTAGAGTTCTAGTTCCAGAAGTTACCCTCAGTGCTCGTTCAATTGTAACAGCGATGGCGCAATAAAATAATACAAATAAATTTTCTTGGACACATCATCGTTTTTATAAATATTTATAAAACTTACCCTTAACCAATTCCAGTATTCTTTTAACAAAAACACACATCTACATACCAATTTGCAGATAAATAGTGGTTTATAAAAGGTTGAGTTGTTCTGTGTTAACCTTTAAGTGACTATTAGTTGCTTTTTAAATATAGTTTTCGAGCTTAAGATAAACAGCACTCCCAATGTATCTAACGCTTTACACAACATTGGAAAACTACCATCAGCCACGCGCATAATGTGGGGTAACTGTTTAAATTAAATGCGGTTTGTGTTTATCAAAATTGCGCTAACTTGACATTAAAAATTGTCATCACCCTCTGTGCAATCTATGATGATTTATTTAATTTTTGTTTTTAGTTGACACATTTATTTTATACTTCCTTCCATACTCGAGAGCTGTAACCTGAATAACTCTAATTGTTAAAACTAATTATAAAAGAATATCGACCTTAGTTGTATGTTACGGTTTATTCTAGTTAAAGCCTTTTCAGTAAGATTTTCTGTGCAGTATTATATTTGGACCAGATGGAGCTGTACTTTGGTTTTGCCTGCTGTAGTGACAACAGTAGCACGAACCTAGCCGCGAATATCATGATCGTAATCCTCACTACGATATCAATATAAAATCCATTGGTCATTGATGCTTCACTGCCGCATAACAATAGGAAAGAAAAATTAAATCAAATAACCTATAATATATATTTTTTAGGTTATTCAAAAAGTTGAGGATGTAGTTGAGTTAGAGGTATTTTCCTTGATAACACAGAAATCAGGCGACCTAAACCTCTATACGACACCATTATGGCAAGTAAGTTTTAAGGCATAGCGACATCGGCAATGCACATGGAAATATTGTCATATCCTCAAATGAAAAGCCTAGAGTGCGCTTAGTCTTTGCGTAAATTACTTTAGTTTACATAAATAGAATCAAAATTTCTGCAAGCCTGCCAGACAGTGAGGGCGGAATTCGAATGTTGAAATAATTTCGAACTTGGATAAAATTATTGTTCGAGTCACTAATGCCTTTTTCGTTCGACAATTAACAGGTTAAATTGACATCTTATCCGTTTTTGTAATTCGTTGCAACGTAAACATTTGTATTTATACGTGAACATAACGTTTTTTTCTACTTTTCTTGTCTTTCAATAAGCTTAATCGTCACTGAATACGAAAATGAAATGCTTTTTCATATATTATTGTTAAAATGCGTTATTATTTAGTTCTCTTTTGTACATTCTTGTTTTTCTAGGAATATATTCGAATAGGTGTATTTATATATTCATAAAGCTATATGCATATACGTTTTCTTTTAATGTGTACATGTTAAAGCAAACGTTCATTTTATCAATGTGAGTATAGTTTGTAGATCTTCCAACTGAAATGTTGCCAAATATAAAAATGATCTTTGAACTACATCTCCCTTCGCATAGTATTAGCTACCACAAAATGAGATTCAAAGTAGCATTTCAGCGCGTAAGTCTCTCTGTTTTAGTTGGGAAAATCAATATCGCAACAAACATGCAATAAATAAACACGTTATTTCGAACATTCAATCGGATGGTGGTTACTGTTGCTACGTTGAACATCGTAGTAATCGGTGTTTCCTTGAAAGTATGGCATGAAAAGCTGGATGATTGCATCTAACTACGCCATTTACTGGAAAAACAAGATTCCAAACTTCCAGCTGCTGACTTTGTTTTCGATGGTCGTTTAAACCCATTCATTCGTCTCTGTGAACGTAAGTGCACTTCCGCTTTAATGCAGTCAAACCTTCGCGGTAAGGGAACTGAAAAAACACCATGTTAACGCAGCGTGTATTTGTGGGCCCAAAATTTCTTCACACACTGCGATGCATCTCGTTAATGAGAAAGAGAGCTAGTAACTAAGCCAGTTATATTGTGGCTTTCTTATCACTTACTATTGTCTCTAATACCTTACGTACCTCGAATACGCTGACGATGCTTTTCTGACGGCTGAAATAAAAGACGAGCTTCAGAAGGCCATTCATTGTGCTCAGGAAGTGGTCATCCGTTACGATTTGAGAGTAAACGCATAGAAAACGATCGTTATGAACCATTTGGTTCGACAGCCTATGATCTTCTATTGACAGTCGTCGAGGCTTTAGTTTACCTATGATAAAATAAGAATCGTCTGCTGCCATGATTTCCGCACACATTGGAATTACAGCTGCTAGACAAACAATCGAATCCGTTTCTGTGAACGGTAAGGCAGTTGGACCATATAGGTCAGAAATCTCGTTTTCAGTCAATATTATCAGCATCATGGGTCACAATATTTTAACGCACAGATTTCCCATTTTAAAAGCAACATTAACTTTACTAAACTGGCAACAAATAAGTTCAAACGGGCACGTTTTATTTTCTGTCTTTTAGCCGCATCTTCTTCCGAAGCCCACTGCGCAATATGTAACTTAAATTTTGTTTATATTTTCTCCTTCGTCGATTATAATTTTTAATGTGCAACGCAAATCTTTGTTTAAGGAGGAAATTGACGCTATTGAGCCTGGTCATGCCGAAACCTTGATGGCTGCAGCGGCCACACTTCAAGCTATGGCAGAGCAGGAGGAAGATGATCAACAAGTTCTAGATGACGTAAGAATCACTTTTTTCTGTTAATTTTTGGCTAACAAATGATACAGATGTTATTGCAATTTTTTAATTTAAAACCGAACCGAATTATTGCATTTTCTGTCCTACGCTATATTTTTATTTTCCGACAAAATTAGAATCGAATCCTGAAATTACACTAGTTTTTAATTATATTTACCCAGGTAGTATGGTGCTTGATTTGTAATGACATCGGGACTGGCTAGTCAAAACTATAGGATGAAAGTGATTACAACCTGTGTACTTTTGAAGCAAACACCAAAAAACATAAGTTGGCATAAGGTCTTAAATTGTCGGAAACACGCGACTTTCATGGTGTATAGAATGGGTTGTTTGACGAAACCAAATTCTTGACGCTTAGATCGGGGCTCGTCTGAAATCTAGCGTGCACTGAAGTGTGCTTGAAAAAGTCGAAATCGGTCTTGTATATGAATTTAATGTGTTTTCCTTTGCTATTATTAGTCTATGCTGGAATTTTGAATTTTACAAACCTGTTATAGTACGCGCGTCAATGCGTGTGATTGATGATATTTATGCTATTTATTGCAACTTTCTAGATACAATATGGATGGGATTATGTTCTAGCTCACAAACGTGTTTTGAAGAATTTTTATTATTTCTCGCACAAAAATATGCTTTTTTAACTGAATATATATATATATATATATATATATATATATATAACGTAAACTATACGTGATCGAACAATGTGTTTTCTAGATCATAGTTTTTATGCATTGTACACGGGTTGTACACAATGCTTGTTTATATAAAAATCAATATTATTAATAATAATAATTTAGAATTTTTCAGTTCACTACTAATAATTCGTCACGGAATTGCTATATTTCGCGTGAACAGCAGTATTGGCCACATCTAGCATGTCAATACATAATAAAAATGAAACCAATAGTATATTTCTCTATGCAGATAATCGAAGGTTTTCAAGTTTTTATTAATGATTCTCATTTGAGGTGATAACTTTAAGATCCCAAGCAGTCATTCTGTTTGGATGTGTGATCGTTTTCCGTCTCCGAGAAACAATATTATTCTACTTAAAAGGTATTGTCATTTTTTCATATGCGCATAGGCTCTTTTGCACACTATTTGTCCGACACTTACATTTTTGTTTATTAATTACGTTTCTGGTCTTTTTTGTATTTTAATATCATAATTTTTGTGCACCCAATTAGCGGGAAATAAGAAGAGAACCAACTTTATCCCAAATATATTATAAAAAGAAATCTGCTTTCGACTAGATTTAAACATTTATTTTTTATCCTTTAGCCCGTGGCAATTGATGTTACCTGTCCTATGTTGATCTGCGTCGTTTAAATGGCTTTCTGTTAACAAAGTAGTCATGTTTTATAATTCATAAAATATATAACCAAAGCGACTGGCGTTACCTTCTTAGTAATACAGCCTGATTCTTTCCATCATGTGCATTAAAAACGCACCGTTTATTTTGTTCGTTAAATGATCATTCTACTGTGTGAGGGTCTGATTTATTTTTTTTATTGGTGTCTTTGTGTGTGAATGTGTGTGGATATGTATTTACATATTTTTTTCTCTGTATGTACAAATATACGAATAATACAGAAAGTGAAGTTACCAATATTCGAATGGTAATTCTTCGATTATGATTATAATTAAGTTTGGTACAAGCATTGTTGAAAAATTCATTTGTTCACAGTCAATTTTCATGTGTACTTTACTGTTCTGATGAAGTGGTTGCTTTCTTTTTTTTAAATCTTCGACAAAGCTTTAGCATCCATATGTCGGTGTTTCACTATCACATAACGCCAAAAGGTATCCATAATTATTCGTAGTCGTCAAGTTGGCGTAGCTTATATATCGTCGGCTACCAAATTCTGACGTGCGCTGTCTACACGGTGCATAGGTATTTTAGTTATTATTGATCGAAAAGTTCTTCAATAGCAGAAATTGTCCTTCCGCCTCTGACACGCTTCTCTTCTTTTCATCATTACCTATTTAACACTGTGTCAACTATGAAGTAAAACCAAATTGATATCTTGAAATTGGATAGGATTGGTGTTCTCTAATGTGACCGAAAGATTAATAATAATATTACCAGAACATTTTCTGGCTTCGAACGGCGATATACGAGTTTTAGATAGAGCTGTTAGTTCCTATTCAAATGATGCAGAAAGAAAATACTTTGTAAAAAAACTAATTAGTTCATTCTCAGGATCGTTTGAACGATATATGTTAAATTGAACTTTTATGGCACTTTTAATTATATTTTTATTGTCGGTATAAATTAAACGTTATAAGGATGTAGATTAAATTTATCAATTGTGTCGATTTCTTTATAATTTAAAATTTTTCACGGACTTACCAGAATTTGCCACTACTGGAGCTTAAACCGGGAGATATTTGCTTCGGAATCATTCACTGTGGCAATTCTGGCAACTAGTTGAGTTCCCAATAAAGTTGAAATCCGATCAATTTATTAATTTACTTTGCTACGTTATACAGTGTTCCGCTTATAATGAAAATACCTATATTTAAGAATTCGTAATGATATATTCTTGATGGCGAAGAAATTGGTTTTTATTTAAAAATATAGCATATCATATTGCTTTATAGAACCACAAGAAAATACCGTTGTCATCATGATAAAAGCATGCAAACCGTGTAGCATATATTTCAGTCTTACAACCCTCTCATTAGTAGAAACCGGGTGTTATGATCACTCATCTGCGTTTGTCACTTGATATTTATCTTGTCATTCTCTTCGACTCTTTTATCTACCAGTGTCTTATTGATTTTTTTCTCTTATTTAACATTGCTTATTCGAGAGCCCCTAAATGACTTAAGTTGTAGCCAACGCTATCCGGAACAACTTAAGAAATTCATTTTTTTTATTTACTAAGTTGATAATAAAATGAAATACAATTTTCGATGAGATTTCATTATTGACTTATACTAACAGTTCATCTATCATTCTATTCTCCACCACACCAACTTAAAACGTTAAAGCCATGCCCAATATACACGTATACTTTTATTCTTTTAACCAATAATATTTTGCTGTAAGGCCTTGTGTGATGTCATGATTGCCATGAAGCATAATAACTGATGCCGATCGAGTTTAATGTCAGTTTTGTCCTAAAAATCAGTAAATTTGAATGTTTGTTATTCTCTTTCATTCTAATCTTTTCTGTTCTCAGCTATATGTAATTGGTATCATTTATAGCGTCATTTATTTTATGTCAAAGACATAGTAGTAGTTTATGTACTGTGTCTGTAAAATATATTTTGTGTGTACGATTTATTGTCGCACTGGCCGTGAATAACGAGAACTCTCTTTATATTTGAATTTTACTCTAAAACAAATACATCGTAAGGTTCTATGAATTTCTACAATTGCACATGGTGTCACAGATAAACTTCATCAATTTTAAATTTTCTATCCCACGCGTCTCTAACAGTTCCTGTTAGCAAGTGTATAGGTTCTTTCCATCATGTTATTTACCCGTTCTTGCTTAGACTAGGGCGAAGGCGTTTGTTTGTCCTCACACGCTTAATGGCCCTATTGAATGTGCTTGACAGCTCTTGGTAGTTCAATCGAGACTCTGCCGTTTGGTTGCTGTATTTAAAGCTTGAACGTTCTTCAGCATAAAAATCAATACTTTACAGCCAACAACAGTCGGAGTTGAACTGAGTTTACCACTAGCACAATAAGCCTCTGAAAATTAATATTTATTCAGTTCAAGATGTTAAAATTAATATTAAAGATTGAGACATCGTATTTTCGCAAAATAAATGAACATGTCTGTAGTTATCTTCGACTTTTTTGTTGGCTTTTATTGATGTGTCCATTCAACATGAATCGCATGCATTGATCACATTGGAATTTCTGCTCACATGGACTTTATTTCGGCATGATCCTTTAAAATTTTATCATTTGTTTCCTTCTGTCCTGTTTACAACATTCAAAATTTTAATAAAGTAACAAATGGATGTTTTACCTCAGGGGAAATGATGGATTGCCTTATCCTTGTTGTGCAAAGCAAAGATTTTACGTCTTGTGCTGGCCGATCACATGACAACGTACTTTTAATTATATAAGCGTGCGTCATATGTTTGTATACAAATTACTATAAATCATTTAATTAAATATTCTTACCTCCGCTCACTTAAATGAAATTATAATGATTTCATTACAATTTTTGATTTTTCACTAGATAAGCCTAAGTCATGTATGCGTGTGCTTATAACTTAGATGTATTCAGTTAACATTTTTTTATGCACGTGTACATGCATCCGAGTGAATCTACTGTGATTAATGCAAGTATGAATTAGGTGTTGCGAACCTAGTAACAAATTAGTTCAGTTGTGACCAGAAGGATAAACCAAAGACAGCATGAACGGAAAGTATAATCTCATGCACATTCGTTTCGTACTTACTGGCGACTCATCAGTAGGAGCCGGTATTACGCCCTTTAACCACTATATATTTGGTCGAAGAATGTGGAATAATAGGACGGTACAATCTCCTAGACGAATGTGTAAATCTGCAATAGTGAGGCTAACATCATATAAAGTCTCGACAATGCGACTTCCATGTTAACTCACTCTATGTAATATATATACCGAGTCTGTAAAGGATACTAACACTATGGCTATTGTGTTAGTAACTGATACCTTTTTTGAAATCGATGAGTACCAGATACTAACACTATGGCCATTGTGTTAGTAACTGATACCTTTTTTGAAATCGATGAGTACCGGATACTAACACTATGGTTTCCGAGTCGGTACATGATATCAACCTGATGGATATAAATTTATGCTAAAGTTCACCCAAATTGAGAATTACAACAATTTCCGAACACCTGTTACTCCAGTTAAACCATACACTCTGGCCTTCATCGATATCAGTTATCACATTACGCGGTAAGCATGACATCATTCAATTCAATATATTACAGTTAAATGAAGCAAGTGTTTTATTTCCTCTAGTCATAATATTTATATACCTCAGACTGACCTTTCATTAGATATTCGCGTGTCACATATGTGTGTGTGTGTACATTTTCATAACCGTTGTTTTCATCTAACTAATTTAGACCAGAGTGGCTGAATAATAATTTATCAATTGCATGCAATAAATATTCGTTTTTTTAAACACACTCAATGTAAATGACGTAACTGAGATGGGGGAGACCCATAATTCAGAAACACTCGTCATAAAAACATGTCATGAGTGATTAAACCAGAAGTCCGAAAGACTAATGCACATGTTAAATTACAATTCAAACCACTAGGTTGTACTCAAAATAGACAAGTTAATAACAGTTATTGGCGCACGCCACGCATGTGCATGTGTATGTGTATGCATAACTAAAAAACTTGGTTAAATTATTTTATTTTGATACACATGTACGTACACCTAAATGAAACTGCAGTCAATAGACATTAATTTACCCTTTGCACGCGTCAGACAAATTATTACTTATAAATATTGTATTATTAGAATAATTTCAATAGGTAGGGTGGGGGTGCAAAACAGAAAATTAGGGTTGAAATCACTAATTGTTTTAAAATCAAACGAATAGTTAGAGATGAAATTTTGAAGACTATATTCATAATAATTGATTATTCATTTCTTGAATAAAAGCCCACTAATTATTCAATCTTAATCTGATGTTCTTAATCTTTTACTGGAGCTAGCTTCAGTTACCAATTCATGCAATCGCATTTTTCTTCCACTAGCTAGTGCAGTATTCCAAATCGGACCTAAAGATTTTTCAACAGCTGTTTCATTCATAATATTCTCTCTAGATTTAATTTCTATAGATTCCCTAATCAATCTCGTCACACTATTGCGACTACATATTGCTATGCGTTTGCATTCCTCCCAGTTGATAGTATGCCCAGTCTCCACTACATGACGAGCAAGATCTGATTTAGCAATATGTCCATACTTACACGCAGTTTTATGTTCACCTTTTCTTACTTTTATTGGGCGCATGGTCTCACCAACATACTTGAGACTACAATCATTGCATGGGATCCCATACTATCCTGAAGTGTCTAAAGGTTCAATCTTTCCTTTATGCGGTAAGGATGACATCATTCAATTCAATATATAACAGTTAAATACTGTTTGTTGTGGAGAACTAATATATATGCAAGTATTTATTTGGTGTTGCGAACCTAGTAACAAATTAGTTCAGTTGTGACCAGAAGGATAAACCAAAGGCAGCATGAACGGAAAGTATAATCCCATGTACATTCGTTTCGTGCTTACTGGCGACTCATCAGTAGGAGCCGGTATTACGCCCTTTAACCACTATATATTCGGTAGAAGTATGTGGAATAATAGGACGGAACAATCTCCTAGACGAATGTGTAAACCTGTAATAGTGAAGCTAACATAATCTAAAGTCAACGACAATACGACTTCAATGCTAACTCACACTATATAATATATATACTGAGTCTGTAAAGGATACTAACACTATGGCTATTTTGTTAGTTACCGATACCAACATTATTGTACCGAAAAGGTACATGGTACTAACACTATGGTTTCCGAGTCGGTACATAGTATCACCATGATGGATATCAATTTATGCTATATTTCACCGAAATGGAGAATTATAACAATTTCTGAACACCTGTTACTTCAGTAAATCCATACACTCTGGCCTTGATCGATATCAGTTATCACATTCCGCGGTGAGCATGACATCATTCAATTCAATATATAATGATTAATGTCAATTCGTTTTTGCACGCGCCCGACTATTTTTCCTCGAACTTTTTTTAAAATGAAGAATATACCGGTGACACCACTGGTTATATAGCAGGCAAGATAATGTAAATTCACCAGTCGCAAAATCATCCCAGAGTAAACAATGATGAGTTTGAAGTATATTAGGCTTAATTAATAAAAAAATTTGCAATAAATGAGAGTTATGTCATTTTCTGTTTTGACCATTTATTTCAAGAATATTATTCTTATATCCGCTTGTGAAAAAATGGATGGCTATTAATTTGATAAAATTACATATTTAAATACAACTTCTGTAAAGAAATTATGATTTTAACGAATAGCAATGAATATACATAGATATAATTTAAATTTGGTGCCATACACTTTATTTTCAGCGTTATTACACACCGGCTATTAAGCTCATGATAGGTCAGTCAGCTAAAGTTGAGAAAATTAACATCGCGTCAGTTCTGTTCTTATAATGAGCGAACATCGTATTTATTCGAAGGTACGCTTCAAGCTATCGCATGTTTCATTTGATTGCTTATGCTAGTAATAGGCTAAAATCAGTTTTTAAGACGTTCTATTACAAATTCTCTTTTTATCAATATGAATTTCGTTTTATTTTCATTTTTGACTATACTTTTATTAAGTATTAAATATCTTGAAATAATTTGCAATCACTTTTATTACTATGGAGAATAAAGTCTCTTCACTACACACAGTATAATTTTTTTTACAAAGATCTATTCATTATAACGTTATCACCACTTGACTTGGCGATGCCGTCTGTTACTTTTTGTTCCCAATAAATATAATTAGTTTAATAATACATTTTCAAACGACTATCCAAAGAAAAATAAACTATCGAAAACTGTATTATTATCGTTTTCAATCGTTAGTGAATTATACTTATTCAATGATAACGACACCCATATTATTATAATTAAGTAGGGATATAACAGTTAAATACTGTTTGTTGCGGAGACCTAATACATATGCATGTGTGTATTAGGTACTATATATCTTATTAAAAATTAGTTCAAATAATATCATGTGCATATTCGTTACGTGCTTACTGATAACTCATCAGTAGGAGCCGTATCACGTCCTATACATACTATACATTTGGGTAGATAATATTGGACAATCGGGCGGTAAAATTTCTTATGTGAATGTGTAAACTTGTAGTAGTGGAGCTAATTTTATAGTCTTCGACAATGCGACTTTAAAGATAACTCAATAAATATAATATATACCGAGCCTTTTAAGGTAGCTGATACCAACACTGGTTGCCGAGTCGGTACATGGTGCCAACTAAATGGATTTTAAAATATTCTAAATTGCACCAAAACAGAGAATTAAACCTACTTCTGAATAACAGTTACTTTAGCAAACCCGTACACTCTGACCTTGATTGATATCAGCTCTCACTCTTCGCGGGAATCATGACATTATTAATTTAATGTATAACATTTACATGCCAAAACTTGATTTGGGTTAATCCTTCTGGTCCTATATTAACTAACTTGTTACTAGGTGCGCTACACCTAATACACAAGTAGGGATAGTCTGAAAAAGGAGAAGCAAATATTTACGCCAGTAGGCGAACTAGATATACTAAGCTTATGTTAGCAAATTTGATCTACTTTGAACGCATTCTGCCCAAGTTTCTTTACCTGACATGCAGGGATGCCGAATCGCCTAAAGGATTAAACTAGCTATGTTAGCAGAAATATTTTTATAAAAAGAAGGATAGTTAATTCTGAGGAAACATGCATTCTGATGATTCTGTTCGTGTCATCATAATTGGCCAAATGACATTTCATATATACATAAGTGCCTTTAGTGCCTGAACTTAATATAGTTATCGGACAGAAATGTCCGCTTAAATAGTGCACATCCTATAACAATTATGATTAGCTAATTAAGTCTAATTTGTTGAAAATTTAATTCTCAGTGGCCAATTTTAAATTGTAATATAACGTATATTATGCTATTTAATAATATTTTTATATGGCGTCAGTTGAAACGGCAAAAGTACAAATAAAAAGTAGGATTATGCATGGGTGATGAAATGGTTATTGTCTATTGTTTATCGTGAGATGGGTACAAGACAATAAAGAAAAGTACTAAATGTGTCCAAACTGTGCCGCATGTAGTTTAACTGTAACTAGGTCAAAATCGCTTAGAAAGTAATGAAATCTCGATTCTCATTAGAATTCATAACTTCAGTTTCGCGCATTAGAAAGCGAGAATTAATGCGCTCTATTGCAAGAGGATGTCAAAATGAGAAGCCAAGGAAATTCAATTCAAATTCTTTCTAAAAGACCTCAAAAGCATTCACTGCACGCTCCAAAACCTAACTTAATGTCAACAAATTGATATTTCAATGAGTTCATTACTCAAAATCGACACTAGCTAGGATATATCATACACAAAAGACAATAAAACGTACAGTATTTCTTGCAGGTAAATTGTGATCGAAACAGTTTATTATTGCCAATAAAAGATCCATTTTTAAGTTCACACGCTATAATAAAGCAACGTAATCATTTGTAAGAACATGCATAACACAACACCAGTAAACCAAATATCGCATGCAATTAGCCTTTCACTTTCGACCTAAGTACATTCACGTTTATGTCACGTAGTTGAAAATTAAAGCAGGAAACGACACGTAGACTACCACAACAGTTTTAATTAACGTTGCAAAACTTTTTGTATATTCGCTATTTGCATACGCGGGTTGTCGCTTTACACTGCCAATTTCGCATAGATCCGATTGATCCCCATTTACAAGTGCACATCGAGTTTTTCTTCTTTTAGCTGAGTGCGGATTAGTCCCTTTCTTCATAAAACTTCAACATCGTTCATACTAACCACCGGAAATGAGGTACGAACTAACCTTCGTTTTACAATTTGCCGAATTTGCGCAAAAATTCAATGACAGTATAATTCATCATGAGCACATACCTACACTTAAAAGCTCTGCATTGCTTTCTACCTTTATCTCGGAAAGAACAAATTTGCTGTCAATCATCACAAAGGTTTAGAATAACCCCAACGCTATGTATATTAGAGGATGTCCGTAGAAACTTAAAATAGAATTGCGCAAATGTATAGGCCGCAAAAATGAATTAAAATAAATTGAGACCAATAAACCCAATTATGCTAGCACTAATTGGCAACATTAAGCGGAACTCAGTTTTAATATATATTTTTTGCAAAGAAACTCAAAACGTACACATTTAATAGTTGAAATGCAATTATATTATCCTGTTATGAAATTCAATAAAATTCAAAACAAGACTGAATAAGACGGTATAAGTTCTTGTGTGGGGTAACCGGTGAGCATGTAAACCATCAAAGAAGCGAGAGCATTTTTAGAAATAGACTGAAATATGACCTACAGGTAACACAAAATCGTGATGGTTTCCATAGAAAAGAGCAATTTTTACAAATATGGAATTCTAAAATAAAATACAAATTGGAATCGTGTTAATAAAAATGGTATCGGTATGATTAACAATGCGAATTGCTCAAAAGTACATTAAACAGACCGAAACTGGCAACAAGAGCTGGTCTATACCATAAACGAATAGTACGGTAGCAGAAATCGAGAAGGAACGCAAACAATAACAATTCAAATTATTCACACCAAAAATGCCATCCAATTAACGACCTCCAGGTGGTGGAGGTGGAGCTGGATATCCATATCCAGGAGGCAACGGATTAACTGTACGAGGCTGCATCATACCTGGTGCTGGACCACCGACACCGTAAGCAGGACCAGCCAAACCAATTGGTGCACCTGGCGGTGGAGGGGGCATGCTTGTTGGCATTGCCATAGGCGGAGGATAAGCCATCGAAGACATACCCCGACCAACAGCACGACCTGCGCCCAATGAGCCCATGCCTGGTGGCATTGAAGATGTAGGCACACGTGGGTTGTCTTCTGGAGGTGGAGGACCATCTACATTTAAGCTAACCTGTTATACCACACCAGAAAAATAAGAATATGTAACGTAAATTAAAAATTAGAACGAAGAACATGGAAACTACAAATAAAAATAAGTTAGACAGCATTATTAATCCACAAATGGCACAGAAATTACAATTTTTATGCATACAATGAATGTCAATGCCGAAGCAACCCAACCTCATTGACGGAAAATTTCTCGTGTAAAAACATTTTCAGAGGCTAGTTAAATTCACAGAATTTGTCCATATACGGATTTCTTTAAATTTAAACGGCAATTCATGAATCGTTTCGGCAAAATTCTGAGGATGATTTCATCCTCGTTTTATTAAGAATATATCTTTAATACTGTTACCAGACAACTTTTGGTATTTCTAGCTCAGTCTGGTAACAAGAATTAGTCTTGAGTGAAAAACAAATGTTGACAAGTAATAATTTAGAAATGATGATTAACATTTTTCTATACATGATTCGTACCATAAATTAGAAGTATAAATATAAACAGAAATTATAAAAATATTCGCATGAACAAAAAGTCCAAATGAACAATGTGTAAATGCTAATATTAGACAGCTGCATCTAATCACGATTATACAAATTACCGGCTAAAACACAGCAAGGAAAAACGATTACAATAAGGTCATCCAATACAGCAAGTTTCATACTAAAAATATTCCCTCATCCCAACTTAACAGTAAGAAAACCAATGGGAAAAATAGACAGCAGGCCGGTACTAGCCTACGAATTGACGAAAGATAAGACCTAATGTTATTTACAAATACCACATAACTCAGTCGTTAGAACGAAATTAAACACGCCACCACATCGAATTTGCGTATACAAAATGATGGAATTTCAACTGTAAATGCTCAATAAAGCACCACGCTAAAGTGCGCTGTTGTGAAACTAAACTATTTAGGAAAAGAAAGATACAATAATTGTATAACCAGGGGCATCCACATTAAAGTAATCGTAGTGACACCAAGATGGGATACATAGTAATCAAAATGTATACGAAAGTGGCCTCATAAACAATTTTGAACAATACTATTTGAATAAGCATGCAACAAACGGACCGAATCAGATTTTATAGCAAACAAAACCACACGGAAACTCGCAAGGATAATGGACAATCAACAAAAGAATACAAATAGAAACTAGTGAAGTTGTCTTAAAATAACAATTTACAGCAAGGTTGATACTCAATATATTAAAGCATAAAAATGACATTCCTTACAATATGTTCACCACGAAGTAAAATTAGGCCCAAAGAACGTTTTTCCTTTTTCTCCTCTTCCGCCTTTTTGTTTTTAACTAGACGAAACTCATCACAATCACAAAAAATCAGATTCATATGTCGATCGAAGGCTTTAAAAGTACCGACAAGCTGACGGCCATCCTGCAGTGTGCAACGAACCCTATGGTTGAGGATGGCAGTAATTTTAGCGTTTTTACTGGCTGGCTACAAACTTTAGTGAAAACACAACTTACCATGATAAGGGGCACCAGATAAGCAAAGAGTGGAACCAGGTTAGAAGAAAAGTTATAAAACTTTAGACTAGATGTAATATATAAATTGAAAGTACATAGAGATAAATTATTAGAATATTTGCAAACAACTCCTTTTCAATGAGACACTTGAAAGGAATTATTAATAATCAGATATATACAAGAACAATATAATTTATTTTAAATCGTGTAATTTTCATATGATCCCCATAATTATTACTATTTTGGATTTAATGCAAAATTTCTCTGTGTAGTTTTAGGTTATTTTTGTATTGTAGCATAACCGCTTTAAGTTAAACGTTTGTATTTTTAGAAACGTAGTAATGCTAATTATAATTTGGCAGACAGTTTAATTAAATGGACGTAAATAGAACCGTATAGAGGTGAAGGGGCCTGTGCAGATCAATTAAATTTTTGGAGATTAGTTAACTGATCATATAAAAATACATCAATTTTTACCTTTGGAAATTTGATTTTATTGCTGGTTTCATAAAACAAAGTTTTGCTTTTTTAATATTGAAAGTTTTTTTCGAATTTTCCTCTGTACTTATTGTCAAAGATTTTGACTTCTCTTTGGTTATTTTATAATTCAATCCGATTAATATCTTGTGTTTATTAACACGCTTTGCTGTGAGTTTCGGGCTTGCGATATTTGGATAAAAACGTTTTGAGGTTCACAACAAATTATTACTCTTAATTGACCTCACGAAAGTATCTAAAATTTGCTTCAGTTGATTAACGTGGATATTTCTTTTCTAGGTTTTCAATTCTGATCAGGTCTTTGTGGTATTCAGTAAGACGGTGAG